>VXAA01007264.1:69963-164960 GCA_013399115.1 Anseranas semipalmata
TGTTTAATATCTTTATCAATGATATAGACAATGGGATTGAGTGCACCCTCAGCAAGTTTGCAGATGACACTAAGCTGAGTGGTGCAGTTGATACAACAGAAGGAAGGGATGCCATTCAAAGGGACCTGGATAAGCTTGAGAAGTGGGCCCATGTGAACCTCATGAGGTTCAACAAGTCCAAGTGCAGGGTGCTGCACCTGGGTCAGGGCAATACCAGACATGAGTACGGACTGGGAGAAGAACTCGCTGAGAGCAGCACTGCAGAGAAGGACTTGGGGGTTCTGGTGGACAAAAAGCTCGACATGAGCCAGCACTGCGCACTTGTAGCCCAGAAGGCCAACTGTGTCTTGGGCTACATCAACAGAGGAGTGGGCAGCAGGTCGAGGGAGGTGATTGTCCCCCTTTACTCTGCCCTTGTGAGGCCCCACCTGGAGTACTGCATGCAGGCTCCAGGGAGACCTTATAGCAGACTTCCAGTATCTAAAGGGGGTCTACAAGAAAGCCAGAGAGGGACTCTTTACAAGAGCATGTAGTGATAGGGCAAGCGGTGATGGCTTTATACTGAAGGAGGGTAAATTTAGATTAGATATAAGGAAGAAATTCTTCACTGTGAGGGTAGTGAGGCACTGGAACAGGTTGCCCAGAGAAGTTGTGGATGCCCCATCCCTGGAGGTGTTCAAGGCCAGGTTGGATGGGGCCCTGGGCAACCTGCTCTAATGGGTGGCATTGTCAATGGCAGGGGGCTGGAACTAGATGATCTTTAAGGTCCCTCCCAGCCCAAACCATTCTGTGATTCTATGATTCTAGGTGTCTTGGACATGGCTGGTCTGTGAGTCAAGGCTGGGGATGATCTAGTGCATTGTGGCTTGCAACAGAAAACCGGCTGCCCTCTAATTGCAGAAGATGCTGAAGCCAGTTATGGTGAATCTCACATGAAACCTGTGAGACTTTACACATCTGAAGGGAGCTCTTAGTTTTTGCTCTCTGGTGACTCTGGCTTAGCTGAACCTGCTTTTACAATGTTCTTTTTGGAAGAACAGACTATGAGTAACTGTTGATCTTGCTGTAGCCCTGGACACAGCTTGTTTATTTAAACTTCCCTCGGGTGAGGTGACCTTCTTGCATATCAGCTGCAAAATTGACAAGTTTATCTCTTGCCACTGATTCAGCCCTTCATTCTCCTCACAGGCAAAATCCTGTCACATGCTGTGAGAATTTGTTTAGCACGTCAATTCATCCTCCTGCATATTCAACATCTTCAGCTTTCAACTGCAGTGAAAGCAGGCTGGAGGAGTAAGCAGAAGATAAATGCCTTTCTGGGTAGAGGGAGCTGGCAATGGTCTTCCTCTACAGATCAGATGTCCCCATATACCAGCCTTATCATTACTAGCTTCATTTCTGCTTCTCTCATCATCTCCTTCTATGACCAGGTGACACGCTTAGTGGACGAGGGAAAGGCTGTGGATGTGGTCTACCTTGATTTCAGTAAGGCTTTTGACACCGTTTCCCACAGCATTCTCCTCAAGAAACTGGCTGCTCGTGGCTTGGACTGGCGTACCCTTCGTTGGGTTAGAAACTGGCTGGGTGGCCAGGCCCAAAGAGTCGTGGTTAATGGAGTCAAGTCCAGTTGGAGGCCGGTCACTAGTGGCGTCCCCCAGGGCTCAGTACTGGGGCCGGTCCTCTTTAATATCTTTATAGATGATCTGGACGAGGGGATCGAGTGCACTCTCGGTAAGTTTGCAGACGACACCAAGTTAGGTGCGTGTGTCGATCTGCTCGAGGGTAGGAAGGCTCTGCAGGAGGATCTGGATAGGCTGGACCGATGGGCTGAGGCCAACTGTATGAAGTTTAACAAGGCCAAGTGCCGGGTCCTGCACCTGGGGCACAACAACCCCAGGCAGAGCTACAGGCTGGGGGATGAGTGGCTGGAAAGCTGCCTGGCAGAGAAGGACCTGGGTGTGCTGGTTGACAGTCGGCTGAATATGAGCCAGCAGTGTGCTCAGGTGGCCAAGAAGGCCAACGGCATCCTGGCTTGTATCAGGAACAGTGTGGCCAGCAGGACTAGGGAGGTGATTGTCCCCCTGTACTCGGCTCTGGTGAGGCCGCACCTCGAGTACTGTGTTCAGTTTTGGGCCCCTCACTACAAGAAGGACATGGAGGTGCTCGAGAGAGTCCAGAGAAGGGCAACGAAGCTGGTGAGGGGTCTGGAGAACAAGTCTTACGAGGTACGGCTGAGGGAGCTGGGGTTGTTCAGCCTGGAGAAGAGGAGGCTCAGGGGTGACCTTATCGCTCTCTACAGGTACCTTAAAGGAGGCTGTAGTGAGGTAGGGATTGGTCTCTTCTCCCACGTGCCTGGTGACAGGACGAGGGGGAATGGGCTCAAGTTGCGTCAGGGGAGGTTTAGGTTGAATGTTAGGAAAAACTTCTTTACCGAAAGGGTAGTTAGGCATTGGAATGGGCTGCCCAGGGAAGTGGTTGAGTCACCATCCCTGGAGGTCTTTAAAAGACGTTTAGATGTTGAGCTTAGAGATATGGTTTAGTGTGGGCCTTGTTAGAGTTAGGTCAGAGGTTGGACTAGGTGATCTTGGAGGTCTCTTCCAACCTGAACAATTCTGTGATTCTGTGATTCTGTGATCATCTTACATTGGACTCAAAGAGCAGAGGAAGAGAGGATCAGGGGCCTCAGCTTTCCTATGAACTGTTTTCATTACCTGCAGGAGGTCCAGGAGACTTGCAGACTTCAGACCTGTTTCTTAAAAAAAAAAAAAAAAAAAATACATCCTACCAATTTATTTCTATTACACTGGAGCACAAGTCAAGATTAGACCTTGGTGCTTTTAGCCTTGAGCAAGGCACTGGACTCTTACACACTGAGATGAACTCTTTCTCTTCTCCTTACTTTTGTGAGGCATTTGTGAATCAAACAAGCAAAACAAATAGAGACATGAGTGACACAGAGATACAGTGGGTGACACAGAAGTGGAAGGCACATCTTGTAGATAAACTCTTAGAGAGTGCCCACCAGGCAGCCTAATTGAGTGCACTTTCCTCTGTCACAGAGACTCACATTTAGTTTGCTTGGTGACTTTACCCACACCAATGGGCTACCCCCAGCACACAGCTTGAAAACTGGGAGAGTTTCCAAAATCTTGGAATTGACCTGCAGATGTAAGGGATAGAGCCCAGCTGTAAACATTGTGCCCTGAGTGCACTTCTTGCATGTTCCACGACAGACCTTTCTCCTTCACCTCTGGCATAAGAACTTTTATATCAATATGTCCTGGACCACCCTGAAGCTTTTGTATGGTTGGTACCACTAAGATCAGCATCAGGTTTTGGCAACAAAACTGTCTTTGCCTGCAGGGACTTCTAGTGTGGGTCAAACCTGTGAGAGGTTCTCAGGATGGGGTTGAGGCACTCAAAGCCATGCAGTTTAATAGCAGCAGCTTTGCTACAATTTCTGTGCCTTTTAGATGGGACTTTATTATATTATATTATATTATCCTTGCCTTCCAAATGGGGAAACCAGAGCACATCCATCTATCCATAGCTCCTGAGCTGCTGCTGGTTAGCCACACCACAGGGAATACAGACCTAGCTTCATGAATCCTAGCACATTTCACCATCCCGCAGCCGTACTGTTCCTCAAAGGCAGGTTTTCAACCAACACTCTGGAGCAGCCTTGGATTTAAGTCTCCGTTTCCATGTTTGAAAGGCTCTGAAGGGAGTGCTAGCTTACCAAGCTGAATAGGCTCTCATGCCCTGTAGTCATTTCTTAATTCCCCAGGAATGGCCTTTGATGGCAGCATTTCTAACATCCATGTGAACAACTTCTCACTTTTCCCACTCTGGTTTTCCTGTTTGTGACTGAATTCCAGGCAGTTTTCTTTCCTCAAAGCATACATTTCCAAAACCAACCACCTTAGGCAAACAAAGAAGAACCCAAAAACAAAGAAAAATTTCTCCACACTCAAATCATCCTTTTGGCAGCCTCTCTGCACCATTACAAAACCCATATATCTTTCAACATTACTGGCCAAAGACTTTCTTAGAGAGCAGTGTTATTCCACCACATGGATATTTTGCACAAAGACAACTCACATAATAGGTTGAGAAAGCCTACACAGCAGGGAGCATGGAGTGGCCCACAATCTTCTAGGGTGTCAGGTACACACCAATTTATTGGTTAGGAACTGAAGTGTTAAAAATCAGTTGAATCCTAACATTAGCACACATTCTCTCCACCCAACAGCATGTTGAGAGGCTGTAAGACATCTAGAGCTGCAGCCGTCTCCCCTTGTCCTATAAATCTGTAGTGCAGACGTCTATATGAGCTAATCATCAGGTGTCCCGTTAAAGGCAGTGACTCTTCATCCTAAAATTTCTGGAAAATCATCCTGGAAATTTAAAATGAAGAGGAACAATTTGTGTCTTAAAAGTGTCTATTTTTCTCTTAAATGCAAAGGAAGAGAGGACACCTAGTTTGTATGTGGACACCTGCACTGGAGGTGCTTAATACTACATAAGATACCGAGAGTGCTTTGGAAGGGATTTTTGGGAAACTAGCCAATCCAGTAATGGAGCCTACAGAGAGAGTCAGCTAAGCCAGTAGCTGTTTGCTGTAGGGTAAGATAAATCTCCCTCTAAACTTGACCAGCTGATAAAAGGAGAAAGAACATTATCAGATGATGAATTCTTAGGTGTATAAGGTAGGATTTGAGGGTTTCTGAAGGAAATTCCAGAAAGCAATTAGTATTGTCCTAAAGCAGGCATCTAAAATAAGTCACACAAATCACTCCAAGTTCCTGTTCTTCTCAGGTGACTAGAGAGAGAGCCATGGGTGTCCAGATCAGACTAAGATATCTAATTGTCATATGCTTCTGTTAACTCATCTAGTAGATACTGTGTAACTTAATCCAAATAGTCCCAACTTGCTCCTACAGAGAGTTTTAAAACAGAGTTGTTAATGAAATATGTTACTGTTTGATTTTAGATATTATTTGGGCACAGCACAAATAATGTATATGCAAAAGAAGAGAATGAGGCAAATTTCAGTAGTCCCCAAGACACTGTTGAGTGCTGATATGGAGTACCCTATCCATCTCTGTCCACTGTAATCTAAAACACCTAATGGTCTAGTTAACATGACCTAAGAGAAACAGTCTAGCAAAAAAAAAAAAAAAAAAAAAAAAAAAAAAANAAAGAATGATGACAATATACTGCAATGATGTCTGTTGTTCCTATGAAAAGCAGAGGGGCCAGTTGCTCCCTCTGTCTAGTCAGGATAGGGAAGGTCACAAGCTTGGAAGGCACCTCTGAAAATTCAGGTAAGATGGAAGGCTCATTTTTTTAGTGATAGAGTGAGAAAAGCATTGGACTTGATTGGCAATGGGGAAGGGAAGAGTATTTTTTACTGGCAGTTGTAAAAAGCAAAATATATATATATATCTGTCAGGAATGCGTAATCCAACCTTAAATTGAATGAATTTTTGAGTCTCTTTCCAGTCCTCCTTTTCTGTGGTTCTTTGAAATACATTCCAGATTGCTGGTCTGCCTTCATTTTATTTTTTGCTGACTTTCCTGATATTGTTATTTTTCTGTTTAGACCAATACATCCCAAGGGTGTCTTTTAGCTTAAAGTGTATATCCCCAATCCTAAAGCATCAAAGCCATGAAAATAGTCACTTCTTTTCCACTTCACTGAAATTTCTAGCTCCTGCTAACTAGCTCCTAAACTTTACTACTATTTAGCATTTTACATGGAGGTTGTGTAAGGAAAAGATTTCCAAAAATTGAAAGTGTGGCCATTATCAGGCTAAAAAGAGGTATTTAAAATGTGAGTTATTAAAGGGAAGGCAAAGGGTGTCTTAAATTATTAGGTTTGGGTTAGAAGGTTTGTAAGTGTCTGTATAAATTCCACATATATCTAATAATTGTGTCACCTGAATGAAGTGCAAGTTCTGAATTCTCTAAGAGGCATGGATTCCTGAAGCAGAGATGAGTTGTACAAAATTCTCCTCCCCATCTAATAAATCATCTTTAGAAGTAAGAGGGCTTACTAAGGTAAAAATAGGCACAAAAAAAATGTACTCAGAATGTTGCTTTAAATGAGAAGACAGTTTTTCTTTTTTCTTTTATTTTTTTTAATGTTTTTTCCATATAAAATCATTTTCATAGAAAACTTTCAAAAGACACTGATTAGGGCAGACACAGCAGGCCCTGTTGTTCTCTGTGAAAAAAAAAAAAAAAAAATGGAAAAATTTTGAAGCTTTCTTCTGAAAGGAACCAAATAAAAGACCTTCATAGGAATCAGATTTTAAGGGAAGACCTCACCTAATGAGTGAGTCGGGTGCTGAAGCATAGCCAAATGGTCTGGGTTTTCATTTATTTATTTTTTCTTGTTTTTTGAACCCTGAAACTGCGGTGCAGAAAAACTCCCTTTCTGATAAGGAAGACAATGGTGTGATGGCATCATGGCTGTGTTCACTGTGACAGTCAGTGCCAATCTACAGAACCAGGCTACCAAGTAACTTCTGCGTTCAAGCCTTTTAAGGTTCTGGACAATAGTGTCGGTACAACCCAAAGGAACTTGGCCCCTGGGAGCCAAGTGGGTTGGAAGTGATGCTTGTTGGCATAATGGGATGTGGGAAACCATTTGCATTTGTCATTGGAGAAGGCATCTGTTTTTTGTTAATTGGATAACAGGGCAAGAAAGCTATCTGATGTGCTAATTTGTTGGTCTGGCATGTGTTGAGATGGGGTAGTGGGGATGTTCCGGCACTGTGTGATGAGGAAGTCTTCCTAAGTCATTTGTGAGCCAAGGCTGTTTTGGCAAGGAGAATTGTGATGGTTTATAAGGTTACGGTGACCTAAATGGTGGTGTTAATGTGGAAGTCATGTAAATACACACAAGCTGCTGTTCAACTAATTAAAGAGGGCATTGTGAGATAGATACCTCTTAACTTCTGTCAATGATTATATAAATCCAGTAGTTTAGGTATTGAAATGATATAGTTCATTTGCTCTTTTTTTTTTTTTTCTTATGACATTTTGAGCATCTAGTACTTACCTTGTTTTGACAGTCCAAGACTAAAAGGGATGGCACACTCCCAGGAAGGTTTTGCCTTGTGTAAGAGCTTCTTTCATTTGATTAACAAAGAACACTAACTTTGCTCCTTGATTTCTATTTCTGTAACAGTGTCATTTTTGTAATAATTTCAATAGGACCAATGGCAAACATATCTGTCAAAAATAGGAGCTATTAACCAATCATCACTTTCAGAGTAGGATAATAGCCCTTTGCCTCCAGCAACACTTTTGCCCAGGCTTTAATTTCCTGGTCAAAGGGAAAAAAAAAAAAAANNNGAAAAAAAAAAAAAAAAAAAAGGCATATTTGTGTTAGGAAGAGATGAATTTCACCCTTATTCCTTTGACAGTACTGACCATAGTGACTTATACGCTTTACATATGCAAAGACTCTAGTCTGACGAGCTTATTTGCAGGTATTTGTACGTACTTGGAAACTGTAACCACATCATCCCTTTGTTTTCTCCCAAGAAACTAAATGCACTGAGCTCTTCATTAAAATATCTCTGATTTATCACTTTTTTTTTTTTTTCTTGAAAATGCACAATAGGCCGGAAAGCAGAGATGCAGTAATAATTGTGATTTAGCCCAAGTAGGCAATATAACATTGTACTGTATATCTCCCAGGATTTCACTTTGTGTGTGAGTGTGTGTGTCTGTATAGCAGCTTTGAATTGATTTAACAAGGTGAAATGATGCAGAAAAGGAAACTCTGTTTCCAGACCAATTTTTATTTAGTGATATCCATTACAGTGGTGTCATTTTTCAAGATAGAAAATAAACATAGTAACCATTAAAATTTTGGATTAAAATAGAAGCCAAAGGAACTTTGTGGAACTCATCCAGCAGATATCATGCTTGACAGAGATAATATCTGGGATTTAATGATAAATCAGAGATCTAGGTTCTGCTCTTAGGTTTATTAGCATTTTTCAGCATGACAATAAATTATATAGAGTGGGAGACATCGCATAACTATGATGTACACTTCTGTCAGGTCTCCAAGTGCACTAACAGGCCTGAACTGCACCAACCAGCCTCACCTGGGACCTCCACCCTCTGCTCACTGGTCCAGGAGCTCTGTTTAAGCTCAGTGAAAGCATGGCCCAGCCTGGGCTGTGCTTGCCCTCAGCTCCTGGCTTGTTGTGGCTTCATGGAGCAGCCCTGCTTTTCTGCTTCCTGACGTCTTCATCCGTGCTGGTCATCTTAAGCTCTGTATAGCCAACAGTGAGAAACAGGGCATAGTTTGTCTTGCTGTTAAATGGATGTCTAAAACAGTTCAGACAAATTGAGCTTTATCAAATGTGATTAATTTTTCTCCACAAACTGTTCAGATATAGTTGTAACTTTTAGCAGGTGAAAATAAGTGAAATGCTTCCCAGATTTTGAATATGGCCAGAGGATGAAATTAGCTAGCAAACTCTATTTAATAAGTTAATTTTTATCAGGTGAGTCATGGTAACAGCTCAGCATTGCATTTTCAGCCCAATAGTCTTGTCAAGTGTGATGTGTTTAGCATAAGCCACTGTCAGAGAGACAGGCTGAGAGCACACACACAGTCTGTTTCTATGATTGTGGCAGTTCTTACGACAGTGGTATCACACACTTTTATTCTTTACATCTTGCCTTCACTCAGTAACTGTGAAAACACATCCTTAGCCTCTCTGAATGCTGAGTTTTTCAGGGCACAGACTATCTTTCACCACATATCCTATTGTGCACTGATTCTCAGCTGAGATAGTTCTACAGGTAAGGAGGTGGTCCTCTTCTGGTCAGAAACAGAGCTGAGCCATGAGTGGAGTCTGGGCAGGAGTCTAGTGTGACTGCCGATGACAAAGAAGAGCAGTAGAGGTGCAGGATGTCCCTCCAGAGAGGAAGGAGAAGAGGTCCGAAATGATTAAATGATTCCTCCAAAATGTGCTTCACATGGCTAATAAATGTCAAAGAACTATGAAATATCATGAGACATGGAAAAGGAAATAGGCAAGATACTAAATACTTGGAAAAGCAACAACAACAACGAAAAAATGCTGACCTGGAAGCCACCAAGGCAAGCTGTTTACAAAGGATTTGAAAGAGAGATCTGTTGACATGCAGTGGATACCGTGGCACGCTGCCCTTTATGTGCCACTTCCATGACAAATGCCTTCAGACTTCGGATGTTTCCCAGCAAACACTCTGGTAGGAGGGGAAGGGAGAATGCATGATGCTAAAAGAAAGGTGCTAAACAATTGGAGGAAATGCCTTTTAGATAGCTCTTAGGTACTGTGGCTATCTTCTTACCTAATAAAATTAATTTTCCTGGCCTACATATGTTCACTGAGCCTGCTCTTCTCCTGGCACATTTCCACGCTTTGGGACCAGGGTCTGAATGGTGCTGACAACTGATTTCCGAAAGAAAGCTCAAGCCTGCCTCCTGTCTTTCCTCAAAGATGAATTTCCTATCAAGTCATTGAGAACCCAAGTCTGAATTCTGTTCCAAAATAGGTGACCTAGGAAGCTGCTGGCACTAACGTACTCCAGAATCTGTAGTTGTTGGTAAAGTAAGGAGCCCTGTGGCTACCGGTCATGTCAGACAACACTGTTTCCCATGCTTGAATGACCAGGAGCCAGATACATCTGGGTCATCTGAAGGCAGCATTTTGATAGAACCCTAGAAAAAGATTTGAATCCACAATATAGTCAGTCATGACCTACTCAGCGGGAGTTCTTCTATAACTTGTTAAGCACATAAGTGCATTCAGGACAGAGCCTTTCCTTTAACAAAACAACCAGAATCTATAATGAACTTCTACTAAAATACTATTTTCATTCTTTGGCCACTAGTTTTGTGCGTCAGCTCAACGTCTCATATAATGAGTAAAAATGCTCCAAATATATGTCACAAATCTTTCTTGAAACAGTCTAATGAAGCTCATTCTTTGCTTATATTGAAACAGTTTGTAAACAATAGAATCTGAGTTCTTTCCTGCTACCACCTTGAAATTATGAGGCATAGATTGACATCCAAGCTATTCTTGGAAAGGTCAAAACTTGTTACAGGACTTTAACTAAATGTAACTTAAATCCAGCTTTGAAAAACAGTTGAAATGCTGCCTAGCTCTGTCCATTTGAGTTGGCAAAGATATGAGTACACACAATGTACGCATCATAAAAATTGAGGCATGTATAAAGGCTTATTCTTTACCAATGATTTGACCAGGAGAATGATCCTAGTTTTGCTTCTCTTTCTGCATTTGTAATTTTCCCCAGAAAGCCATGGCTTACAGTTGGAAGTCCATTTCATTTCACATAAATTTCAGTTACTTATCAATTGAAATATGCAGCTAACAGATAAATCATTGGGTCACTATGCCTGTGAAGATCATGGAAAGATTCAAAGAGGAATATGAAATACTAACATCTTTCTTACTCTCATCTTTCTAAGATTATACTGTAGAAAGTCAGCTCCTCCGGGGTATGGGAATGAGAAGTGAATGTAATGACTGGGTACAAGGCTGGGATAACTTCTGTCTAAGTTCAGGAGTCTAAGATGTAGATAACTACAAATGTGCTAGACACCTTAGGTATGCTTTATAGTCCACAGAAATAAGTAGGATACAAAGCATCAAATTTATTTTATTAGGATAAAATAAATTGATCCTCAGACTCCCTACCTGATTATGTCTCTATTGAATAGGTTATCTGTTAAAATGCATCTACATTGTATGTTGAATATAGATATAATTTGATGTACCTTGCTTATGGCTGTAATTGCAAATAGCAGCTCAGTTCTTTCAACCTTGTAACAGAAACAACTGTAGTCACTGACCCCAGTTGTTAATGCTATATTTCTCCATTACTGAACAAAGTGAGATGCTTCTGAGAAGTCCACGTGCTCTGCAGAGCAAAATGATGGGAAAGTCCAACAGATTATCTGAACTGAGATTCTGAGTCATATGGAGTGTGCAATACAAACTGCTTGCAAGATGTAAAGTGTTTCACCCTAAACAGAAGTTACTGTTGAACCACAGTCAGATTTTGAAATGAAATCTATCTTGTTTGTGTTTAAACACAAAAGAAGAACATTCAGGGGTAAAGGTGAAGAGACAGATGAATTTTAGGAACCACATATAAATAATATCTTCATCCCACTTCCGCATGTTCTCTTTCCCAAATAGTAAAGTCCTTAATAAGAATATATAGAGTGACTAAATACCTACTCCTTCTACCTTAACTTCCAGTGTGCAGGGAGAGGCAGGAGCATCCTGGTCTCTCAGACGAAGTGCCAACGCACCAAGGGGATAACCCAAATACAGCTGTGCCAATTTGCACCAGCTGAACATCTGCCTCAGAGAAACACATCTAGGAATCCTTGAGGCCCACCTCTCCCATCACACACCCCAACCAACTTGCTTAACTGAGAGGATTAAACATCATTTTTTTTCTGACTATACAGTCAACAGTCTGTCAATAAAATGTTACAGCAGAGGGATTTGCAGGGCTGATAAGGGACTCTCCTTTCCATCAGAGGAACTGATGAAGCTTTAGGGAACTACAAATGTAGACTCTCTGATGGCTAATGATGTCTGAGCTTGCCCTGTAGCCTTTCCTTCAGTGGCAGTAGATAGCCCAAGCCCTACATTCATTGTTTTCCCTTATTCTGGGAGTATTCAAGACATGATCTTATCCTCCTCACCCGCCATTCTCACTCTCAAAGGAGAGCTGTGATCCTCTCATTTTGGGAAATATCCAACATTTAGAAGCAATACTCACATGTGAAGCTGATAACTGGAGATAAACAAACAAAAAACTGACTAGTTAACCGTTCCACCCTGTACTTATTTCAATTCTTTTGAATCTGCTTAATGTTAAACTCCCTTTCTGAAGTCTGACTTTGTCACGGGCTTATTTATTAAAACAGCAGCCTTCTTTTCCTTAAACCCAGCTGCTGCTAGTACCCAGCGATACAAGTATGGTTGTAAGTGTCCAAACCACAGATGCATCCAGGCCAGTATCTTGTTTCCATTAACTGCCATTTCCAAAAGCAGATGCCTCAGAAAGAGTGTAAAAATAAACAAAGAACGTAGTGATAATTCTCCAAATATTCTCCCAGCCTCCAAGAATTTACTGCTTGAATACTTCCTGAAATACAGGGTCTATCTTTCTGCTTGATAATTCTCCATGGATGCTACTTCTTTGAACTCATCCAGTTCACCCCTAAGCCTGTGTCAACTCTGAGTATCCAAAACATCCCATGATGAGGAGTTCATATAGGCAGGAAGATCTCCTTCCGCTCTATTCAGATAGTTAATCAGTAACATTAATTCCTCAAGGATTTTGATGAACCTTGCCTGGAGCAGTTCATTAGAAGACTTCACAGAGACTGCTTGCAGGATTTTAAATCCTAACTAGTAGAAAAAGCCACAAAAATGTAGATGATATTCATGCCAGCAGATACAGCCATCCCCACTGCAGTCATCCTCATCTGAGATAATCACTGAGTGTTCAATGGCAATAGAGGTAGTAGAGTCTAGGACCTGATTCAGTTCATCTTTAAGAAGGGGAGAAGATTCTCCCATAAAATGCCTAGTTCTATCCTTTAATCATGAAGATGATCCAGGGTGATCGGATCAGGTTAAGATGTTTAAAATTCAAATAAATCCCACCACAGGTGTTTGCAGGCAATGATAACTGAGATTGCCCCTCTGTCACATAGTGACACAAATAAATCAAAAGAGCAAATCAAACAGAGTTTTGTAAGAAAATTATCATGTTTGCTTCAAGTTCTGGGGTTCATGAAAATGCAATATTTTCCTTTTAAAATCTATGTCTACTGTTTGACCTGCTTTACTGAACAAAAGCAGGGGATTAAGATAAATTTCTACCTGCATATCTATAAATTCAGCTGGCACTTGTGGTTTCTCTGCTTCTGCTATGGATGTCTGTAGGAGACTTGTCTGTCCCACCAGTCTCCAGACTTCAGCAGTTAGGTTGTTAGACAAGCAGGAAGGAACATGTGTCTTTGAGCAAAAAGGGCAGATAAACAGGGGCTCATGAGATTTACACATGCTAATTCTTGGATAAACATCCTCATCTGGACTCCAGTCTATCAGTTACAAGCTGGAAACCCTGCCCTGCCTGTAGTCCAGGGCGAAGTTTCCCACTCGTGCTGGCCTCCCCTCAGAGGAGTTGTCTCCACTGTCCTCATGATTTTCCAGCACAAGAACTACCATTAACCCCACTTCATTAGAAGGGGAAATGGGTCATGGAACAGTTATCTGTGCAGTCCATCAGCTGAAGTGCTTCCTGAGCCCAGATAAGTGCTCTAAGACCAGGCTGCATGAGTGGTTTTGAAATACAGGTCCAATTCCACATATTTAACAGAGACCATCCCCTTGCGGTTTGCCACAGCCAGGCTCTGGTGGCCATGTTCATGCATGGCTATGAACTGTCAATGACCCAGGCTGGGTTCATGGGGTTATGGAACAAAAATCAAGCTTCAGTTGCCTTGCAAATTCCACAGTCTCTACTCTTAGACTTTTTCACCTTTCCTGTCCCAACATCCCGCAACCATTTCACATCATGTTACCAGCCCTAGCACTCTCTTAAACACGTGGGAGATTGAGGCTAGGGCAGCCCTTTGTTGGTTTTGGATTTTAGTTTTTCTCAGCATTTGTAAAAAACAAACATGCAAACAATCAAGCCACCAACAAAAAATACCTCTTAAATTTGATGCCTTACATCTACATTTAGGTAATGGAATAAAGACCAAAGTATAAGGCCATGGCAGGGCCAGCCTTGCACTTTGCGATGATTTCAACTTAGCTGGAAATCAGGTTGCTTGTTTTCTTTGAATTTGGACTTGGGAATTTAACTGAAGCAAAGTTGTCTGTCCCTTTTGGGTTGGGGTGAAATACAACACTCAGGAAGGATACTAGGTTGTGTGTTTTAGATAGTTTATTATGATATGTCTTGAAGAAGAGATACATAGTCCTCTCCAGAGCATCCCAGGAGCTATGTTGAAGTTTAATATAAGTTATAGGATGCAGGATACACTTCTAACACACAGTTGCTTGAGCACACTGCATCTTACAGCTATGTATTTTTGGCTCCTGCAAAGCTCAAGTCTTAAATGAACTCAAAATCTCAGGAGAGAGGCTAGTAACCGAGATTGCTGTCTCTTCCTATCAGGTGAAGGATCAACTAGACTTCAGTCATTCATTTAGGGTGTTTGTACTAGAAAATTAAAATAAAAGGGCTTGGGGTCCGCCCCCTGGCCCCAAGGATGAGTGGCATGGCAGCTCTTCCACCTGCAGAGCTGACCTCTCTTACTCGCCCCACAAACAGGGAAGTGGTGGCCGTATCTGAGAGCCTCTTGCTGGGGCTGGGGCCTGTATAGGGAGGTGTGAGCTGGCCCAGGAGGAAGCCATATCCAGACCTGGGCCATGATTGCCTTATTAACAATACAGAGGACATAATTATGTCATTTCTACATATGCCCTTCTCTTCCTCCCAGCATGTATTTGTTTTCATGCACACACACATGCACACACACACAAACATATATATGTACATACATAATTTAACATATGTATTAAATACAACCACAAATGTAAAATATTACATAGCAGCTGGGTACACATACATATAATAGTATATGTAATACATGCACACAAACACATACATGTATTTATATGTCATATATGTATATGTATGTACACACGTATCAGTACATATGCACATGTTGACAAAACTCTTATGCTTTTTCTAATAGCTAAATCTCAGCCACAAGTGTTCTTTGAAGCAGCAGTCCTGTCTGGCTGTTACTAAAGAAACATTTCGTCCTGCAAGAAAGAGGGAAAAAAGCCACTATTCTGTTAAAAAAAATAAACAAACCAAACCCACCAATACTTATGGATAAAACGTCACAATGAGGGAGGAAGCTTTGGAACTGAGCCTGCCTACGTGACACTGAGTAGCAGGTATCTTTGAAGGACGGCAGCTTCCAGCGCCAGAGTGACCCCTCCTTGGCTTTAACACAATCCAGCTGGGCACGGTGCCCTCCTGTTGGGCTGCTCACTGGGAGCCAGCGGTGCTCAGGTATGTCCTCTGCACAAGTCAGAAAGGGTGATTTTGGACACCAGCCCCTCCACATTGCATCGGGTGGCACAAGGGGGCTCTGTGGGATGCTGTGCACAGCAGGGGCTCCTGGGCTGGTCCCTCCCCACCGACTCCCGCAGCAGATGCAACAGCACAAGGTCTGCCTGGCAGCAAAGCTTCTTTTGCTCTTCTGCAGCTGTGCCCCCCCTCCTTTCCTATGACTTCCTGATCAAGGTCACAGGGAGATGATAACATCTGTATCGCAGGAAACACATCCACACTTTGACTTTTCCTCCCTTCTTGGGAGCTGGGAGGTGCAGCCATCGCTGAAATGAAAACGAGGCACACCAAGCAGCTTCCCACTTCGATCTGAATCCTGCAGAGAGCCTGGGGCAGAGCCGGGAGCTGAGCCCAGCTCATCTGAACGCAGCAAAATGCTTTAACCTCTCCGAGAGGAGAAGGACACAAAGGTGGGAGAGGAAGGGCATGTTCAAAAGTGCAAAAAAATCAGTATTCTTCTCTCATTGCTGGTGCAACGCATGAACACCCATAGCTCAGGGCCTCCTAAGGTCCAAAGCACATGCTGGCTCTCTGCTTCTGGAGGCTGAAGAGGCCCCTCAGCCAGCGGGTGGAGGATTTCTGAGGCTGATAGTGAACTGAGATTCATGGCAGGCCCAAAGTAAGGTTGGAGGAGCTGTCGTGCCTCCCACTGCACACAGCTTGCCTTGCCAGAGGTTAGCAGCAGAGGCAGAGGTGTGAAATGTCTGCAGGAGAACCAAGTCATGGTGCAAGGTGCATGTTGGTGTGGTGGCCCTGAGGTGCTGTCTCCCTCTGTGGGATGCGCTGAAGAGATGAACTTAAAAAATGCTGTGCTGCCCTTCCTTGTAGACTGGTGTCTCCCAGAAGGATCCTGGCACCCCACAGAGGAAGACAGAGGAGTATCTCAGCTATTTCCCTGAAAAGCTGCACCTCTGGCACCCTCTTTCAGGTCTCTGAGAGGTGCAGAGACCTCCAGGCACTGGGCATTCATCTCAGAAGATTGAGAAATGGATTCAGAGGAATCAGTGCAAGCAAGCCAGAAGGGTTTGAGTAAACAAGGTGTCAGAAGACACCAGCTTTTTCCACCTGTCCCCACCCTTTGCTGACAGTCCACAGCCGTGTCACCTCAGGGAATGGTGTGCAGATGCATCCTCCTTGCTCAGGAATAACAAACACCTCTGAGGCGGTCTCTTCTCAAGCCCTACGAGGGCAACTCCTCATGTGAGTGTGTGTTTCCCTGTTTGACTCATTTCCTGTTTTGCTGCTGAGGGAAGAGAGCACCTGGTGACCAGCAAGTGCCAAAAGTTGCATCTTTGGGGTTTGGAGAAGGGTGTGGGGAGGGTTACTGGATCACCAGGCCTCTCCTCTTGCCAGGAAAAACACCACCTGATCTACTGGCAAGTGGGGCAGATGCTCAGAGGTTTGCAGCTCTTTGCAACCTGCTTGCATGCCTCCTAACCTCTGCAGTTCCTGGAAGCCTGAGACCCAAGGGTCATGCTCCAGATTGTGTGACAGGATGGCATCTGTCACACCGTGGGGTGGGGTGGCACCCTGGGTCCCCCGACCCATCCCATACGGCATGGGGAGGATGCGACTGGGAACCCCGCCAGCCAGAGGTGTGTTATCCCCCCCAGTGCTGGGACACCCGTCTGCCAGCCCTCTGGCAATGATGGTTAACTTCCCAGAGCAGGAGAGAATAGCAGCACGATGTGAATACCCAAATCAAGGACCTCGGAGGGGAGCATATGGTGGCAAATAACAGGATGGGTTTTACACTCAGCATGGGGGGCGTCGTGGACCTCCTGCTGCAGGAGGAGGAGGTGGGAGAGAGGGAATTGCTTTTCCTTTCCTTCTGCAGCGACAGGTGCTACGGGCACATCTCATCGCTCCTGGCCCTTCACGGACACACCGGAGAAGGAACAATCTCCCTCCAGAGAAAAGAGTGTCACAGAATAGCTTCCTCTCCGTTTCCATCTGTTACAAAAATACCCCCCAGCAGTGCCAGCAGGCTCAGCTTGGATACCCATATGAGGAGCCGGGGGAAAGGCAGAATTAGACAGGATGGCTGTTATTAAACGGCTGTCCCACCATGTGACTCGGAGCAAACATTCTCCAAGTCTCCCGAATAACGAGAGGCTGTTAGTGCCAGCTAATTAGCAGCAAGCTAATGGCTCGGTTGCTGGAGCCCCTGGCTGCAAATAAATTAAGTAAGAACAAAGGAAATGAAATCTACTGAACAGAAAAGTTATTGGGGGTGGTAGCACAGGACAGTTCCAGGAATAAACTTAATAGGCTTAGTAGTATTTAGGTGTAGCTAACAAGAGCGGAGGTTCACATGCTGCTTGCTAATTTATTCCATCCTCTTGACTAGAGGCAAGGAGAAAGGACTGAAAATGAAGAAATCCTTGGAGTGGAAGACAAGCAAACATTAAAATGTCTTCAAAGGGAAGATAAGCTGCTTCGGGCAGCCTTTAGACATTTACCCCCAAACAGGTCTTCAGAGAAAAGTGAAGAAAGATTAAAAGGGAAGTTACGTTATCAACCTTGAGGAGCCAGAAGGTACAGAGCCAGGCTTTGAGTCCACTGTCCTTCCCTGCAAACCCAAGACAGGTCGCATAATCTAACCCATGCCTCCATCACCCTCTCTCCTGTCCAGCCTCTATGCAGAGGCCACTGCTACACAGTTCAGCAGAGAGTCTGGCCATTGTAACCACTTCTGTGGGGAGAGCCTTCCTGTAATCCCATTTAGTCTGAAGTTGGCATTTGCAGTTGGATTTCTTTCTCCCTTCTTAACACATGGGCTTTTGAACTACAATAAAAAGAGAGATTCTTGTTCCTGATTTTTAATGTTTTTTTTTTTTTCTGATTATTGTCAATCCTTTTTATTCATAATTAATAAACAGCCTTCTTGAGACAATTAGCCTTTGGAAAGCATTATCACAGGACAGAAACAAGACTAAGGCCCAGATTTTTTTAAGCATCATAAGTTCCTGACTCCTCCTGGTCTCCTGGAGACCTTGGTGTCCAAACACTGCTAGGAGTCTGGGCCCAACAGCACCATCGTGGGTTCCAGGTCTGAGCATGTGAAGTTAAATCCATGAATCATTCTTCCCTTTTAGCCCACACTCAACCTGAGACACCTGCCCTAACGTCTTTACTTCTTCCATGATTTATGCCCTTGCTTAGGCCCAGAAAGAAAGGATACAGCAGAGAGATCATAAATAGTGGCAGTGCTCTACCTCTGCTTCAAATCAGTAGGTCTTCCTTCCAGATTCTCTCATTTCAGTGAACATGTATTAAAGCAAAATCTTCTTGGACAATATATTTAGCTAAATTTTACCTGATCTTTCTCCAGTTGCAAATTCAGGGTGAATTCTCCTCTTGACTTTCACAGAAGAAAAAGAAAGGAACATTTCTGCTTGAAAGTGTCTCCAGAGTGAAAGTTGCTTGGGCAACTACAAATTTTCATTGCAAGTTTCATGGTCAAATGAATGATAAACCACCAGGGAAGGGTGGAATTTACAAGCCGGATATTAGCTTGCTTGTATTAGCATAGCAGTAATGCTTGATCAGATAGCATAGAGGATGGACTGGAGGTGAAGATTCACCTAAATTTGACCTACCTAAACACTGACATTGCAGACTTTAAAACATCCCATGTAAATGTCCTGTTATTAAACAATTTTACAAAGATAATTGAGCAGAAAGAGAAGGACATGAGTCTTGCAGTGTTAGGCAGATAATCTCCGAAGTTACCTGTTACAACTGAAGAGGTGACACTCTGCAGTTGTTCGCCAGAGCTCTCCAGCTCTAGCACAGGTACATGAGGAGTTATCATCACACCCTTATTTACTTCAGTTCATCATTGAAAGGATTAGTTTAAGTTGCTGATGAAACTGCTTGACTTTACATTCACACAACCTTGTAAACTACCACAGCCAGATATGTATCAGTTAAGTACACTGGATGAAAATTGTTATCTTAAATCATTACAGCTGGCTCCACAACTCATCTAAATCTTCAGGACATAAAAGATTTATCTGCTATCAGAGATGGTAAGAGCTTCAGGTATTTAAAGTAGACTCTGCTCTTGGGATATATTGGGTGCAGGCATTGGTAGGGAATGGTGAGTGCTTGTAAGTTAAGAGGTCTCATATTTGCTTCATTTTTATTGGTTAGGAGAGTTTAATAGAGGTAAAACCAAAATCAGAATCACTTATCACTCACTTATCAATCCAATAATCAGTGAAGATCCCCAGGATCTCCTCAAAGGCAGATAACTCTGCTCTGATGTCTAAACATGATTTGGCCAGTCCTCTGTGGTCAGCCAAGCTAGAAAGCATTGCCCTGTGTACTTAGTTTCCCAAAGAAAGGTATTTCTTTAAATGGTCCTTTGCTCTCTCCTGATTTGTGCTCCTTACATTCTGGGGAGAACTCCTGGAATCAGTTTCTGTCCATGGTTAAATTTCTTAATCACTCTATCCCACAACTTTTGACCATGGTCTGAGAACTAGACACCTGCAAATAGACCAGAAAAATAATAACACAGCAGTCCTGGAAAGCTCTCCCAGGTAAGCTTGGTGAGTGCAAGACTGGAAGGATTCCCCTCTGCTACCTATGAGCAAAGTTGGTTGGGCAGGAATAACATTGCAATAAAAAAGATGCCAGTTCAGGGTGGGCTCTGAAGTCTGAGGACAGTTTCCCCACAGGGTCTTGTATAGATAAAGCAACACTCTGTGTTATAAGTTCCAGCATGCCCTGCTCCTGTGTGATAATTTCCTTATGGATCTAAGACATTACATTGCTTCCTGTCCTGACCTGCCTGCCAAAAAGGGACAGCAGTGTGGGTGTCCAAGAAGACAAAGTTACACAACAGGTTGTTCCCCTCCATTGTAATACATATTCTGCATCACATTTTTCCTTCTCTACTGCTCCCAGCTGACAAAAGCTCCCCCTCTGCAAGCTGCAAAGCAGCCCTTGCTCAGGAATGTCATTACTAGAGGGGCTTTAAAATAAAGCAGGGCACACAAAAATGTGATGACTTGTCAAAAATGCAGGCTGCAAGGTGTTTAAGGCATGAATTTCCTCTTAATGAAGCCTCGCTGAGGGAATATTGCATTCAGCCTAGAGTGCGAGTGATGATGTATCACAAATTTATGGCTGTCCCCCAGTGTTTCCCAGAGTGAGGAAGGGGGCATGAAAATAGCCACACAAGGAAGGGCTTGTAAAATCACCGCCATTCAAGCTGTTGCCTGGCCCCAAGCCATATTTGTCAGGGGTTTTCAGAGCACTGGGGTGCAGGACAGCTCAGCAGGAAAGCTGATTAGATGCAAAACCTGTGCTGATTTCCCCTTTGGGTGGGTAGTCCACAGCTGGCTTAGGTGGGTAGGAAGGGGAAGTAAGACACAGCAGAGAGTTAAACATCACCATGGGCTGCATTGAAAAGGGACATGAAGGAATGCACTAAAACAGGTTGTCTGTCAGAAAGTTGCCTCCCCCATTCCCAAAAGTCACATTAATCTCTTCTACCCTTAAATAAATGGCCTGTTATTTCCACTTGAAACTGGACAGAAGTAATGGCTCCAGTAATGGGGAGTGTGAAGTCCCCTCTCTGCAGATGGACAAAGCAATGGCCTGTTTGAATAGGAAAAGTCAGTCACCTTCTGTCACCAGAACTGGTGCATGCACATATCAGGCACCCTGCAAGGTCCATCACCACAGTGTCCCTGACTGGAGACAGGGGGAGACATATTCCTTCCCTGTACCTTTTAACATCCCTCCACCTACTTACAGTCTCCATAATGTACCTGGCCAGGTAAGGGTATCTTGAAAAGCTGACTTCAAGTGTGAGGTTAACACTGGTTTGTATCAAATTTCCTCGACTGACAGGTAGCAAAAATGTGGGAATTTCTATTGCTTGATTGAGCAAGAATTAATTCATATATAGTCATTTCAGCCTACAGGAGCAAACCCTGGAAGTGGTCAAGCTTATATCAGGAGTACTGTTCATCCCTACAGTGCCTGTACCTGGAGACCAACCTCGGGTAGGACTGTGGCCTCTCTCCTGCTCCATGCTGCACACACCACTCACAGGTGCTCATTTTATTTTGACATTGGTCTTAATGCATGGGTGTGGGTTTACAGAGCAGGAGAAAGACTGCACTTATGGGAAGAGAGGGGCAGAAGTGCTTGCTTTGGCGGAGTCCTAAACACAAAGGATTTGCTCTAGAAGATACCTGCTGCTTTGCCACCATCACGCAATAAGGCATTGCTCATGTGTCCCTTCTGGAATAACCCTTGAAAACAACCTAGGACTCAGAATGGTGCAGGAACAAAAAAAAAAAAAANTTTTCAGGGTTCAGGAAGTTGGATTTCTTCCTACAGACTCACTAGTAACTTCCGAGATTGTATGAGGTCAGAGCTGGGATTAGAACTGATAAGGATGCAAGTGAACTTGTCTGTGCAGGTGGAGTGCAGAGATTGATTTTCTTTGGGCTGCATTTTCTAACTGGCTGTGTTTCACCACTGACATCCCTCAGGAAGCAGAGTGTACACATTGGACTATGTTCAGCACCATTTGGCATTATTGGAGGTGCAGTAGGGACAACTTTGGCCCTGTAAAGCTGAAAGTGGATGTGCAGAATGTTTCTTTGACTACTAAATAACCTTTCTCTCCACGTCATTCATCTTTAAGTAGACAAAGCAGTCTTGTGGTGCCTAGAAGTGTGAGACCATCATGGGAAATACAGTTTTCACAAAAAGGAGCTTTGTGTCTCTATTTTACCTAGAGGGATACTGAGGTACAGAAAGGTGAAGCAGGTCACACAGCAGGTCACTGAGATTAGAATTCATGTCTCTTGATTCCCAGCCCAAAACTTAATTTGGAGTAAAATTTGACTTGACAATATCCTTTTAAGCCTGGAATTTTACAGGCTATAAAAGTAAAGTGATCAGTTCTGACTAGAGAACCTCACTGACTTTGACAAATGATAAAAGGAGTGTGAGGGAAGAAAAAATAACATAGATGCATTCAGCTAATGGGTTATTCTCAATGCAGAGAGAAAAAGGGTGAACAAAAACCCAAACCTACAAACCATTCTCAATCAGAAGTTGGACTTTTATCTTTGCTGATTTCCAATCATTTGAAATCTTTTGCAGGTAATTTGAAACAGCTGACATTTTCCCTACATGAAAGAATAAACATTTAATTTGCACTGCCGATTTGGGAGGAAGAATTCTAATCCTATTTGCTCAGCCTCAGCAGAAGCACAGGCGAATGCAAGATCTTCTATAATTACTGCCTTGGTGCTAAACATGGCGCAAGTAATTCAATTAAGAATACTGATGGGGAGGATCAGGCTAAAACAATACAAACCCAATATTTAGCAAATGGATTTTAAGTCCCATTTGCTCTTCTGGGTCAGTGGTTCCAAGGTGGCAAAGGCCAAGAGTGTTTGAACGTCAGGCCCCAGAGGCATCTGGGACTGATGGCTTCCACAAAGATGAGTTGGTGGTCTCTCTTAGATGGGTACCTATCATGTCCAAACCACTACTGCTCTTTAGGAGCTACTAGTCATCTCTTTGGCAGCTTCTATGGAAAAGTCAAGGGTTAAATGTGTTTCAGAGAAAAGCAAACCCTTTCTCATCTGGAGGTGATCCACATAGGGGAGGCCTACAGGCAAGAGGAAGGCCAAATCCACAAAACTCGTGATTATCTGGTCTTTTCACTAGATTAAGTGTCCTTCTTCTGCCTCTCTAATTCTTTTTTGGCTAATTTTTATCACAATGTTTTGTTTATAACATGTTTTTGAGATCAGTTGGGAATGATAGGGTGGCAAAAAATGACCATGGATTTAGAAAAAAAATGACATGCTCAAAGACTGAAGGAAAGAGTTCTTCATTCTGGAAGTGAAAATATACGGGCAATATCAAAGAACTATCATTAATATGTGAGATGCTTCTGCAGAGAAGAAGGGAATAGGCCATGTATCCTGGCTGGGACAAGCAAAAGAATATTTCTTCCAGGGAAATGACAAAATAACCAGGACAGGATTTCTTTGTCCTACTGAAGATAGTCACAGAAGCAATGGAATCATGGATAGAGTATGTTGTCCTGACACTGACATCTAAAATGGGTCCCATGAATCTTACCTTAGAAGTGCCTGTGTATCTCAACTGACTACAAAGGGAGCCAGGCCAGGGTGGACAAGTTCATCTGTAGATGTTTAAACAGCAGAAGCCTACAGAGAGGTGAGAAGGATCTCAATTTTGAAAAAAACTTTCTTGTGACAGCAGTAATAAAGTAGAAGGATATGTTGCTTTGGAGAAAGCATAGAGCCATTGTTATTAGAGATTTAAATAGAAGTTACATAAATATTTACCAAGGGTAACATTTCTATACACACTTCTGTCCTTGAGATCAGGCCTTGGGTTTTCT
Source organism: Anseranas semipalmata (assembly GCA_013399115.1). Classification (NCBI taxonomy): domain Eukaryota; kingdom Metazoa; phylum Chordata; class Aves; order Anseriformes; family Anseranatidae; genus Anseranas; species Anseranas semipalmata. Next base: position 93,608 of record VXAA01007264.1, read on the forward strand.
GAACTCTCTCCCTGCATGTGAGGATATGGACTCTACCAAAGAGGAAGGTTCAGGGGTACTCCTCCAAAATAAGGAGGAATTATGGAGCTGTGAGTACAGATGTAGCATGTAGACTTACTGCCACTGTCCTTTTGTGGGCTCTTGAATGAGTCATCAGGAACCTGATTCACTTGCCTGTACATAGGGCCATTGGAGATGTCCTAAGGCAACCTTGCTGGTCACCAGCTCCTGAAGGTCCCACTGGCCCCATGTCAGAGCTGTCAGTGATTTGTGCATGTACAGGACACCTGAAAGAACCCAACTGGCTAATGTTATCTGTGTTCTGACAGCTGAACCAAGCTCCTAAGATCCTTCTACAGCCAAGTAGTAATGGTATTTCCAGTGACCATTTCTCTCCACATACTCAGTCAATCACCTGCTGAAACCATCTCTTGCTCTCCCCTGACTGCTGGTTTAAGTAAATTGTATCTTGCCCTGTGGCTGACTTGGCAGATGCATAGCAAGCACACAAAACCATATATTCCCTCTCTACCTGAAATAGGAAATTTCTTTGACAATGCACAATTTCTGTTCAGTTCAGAACAAGCATGGAAAAACAAACAGGATCTGTGTTTCAGAGAAGCGTCTGATCCCCATTGTTTTTTCATCGCCTGAAATTTTTCATCCGCCAGACGTCTTCAGGATGTCACTATCTCCATAGCAGCAAACTGACATCACCATGGAAGGATGATGGCTGAATTCAGGTTTGGGATTCGCAGGTGTTTCAAGGGACAGTATTGTTCATGTAGGTGATGGCTTTGAAATAGCAATCAAAGAGAAGAGGGGAGTGAAAACAAAGGATCATAAGTCAAATGATACCTATGTGCAGTATGATTCATAATTCATATTAATCAAAGGCCCAGCTGAATGGGCACCCATTTCCTCAGGTGTTATGTAAAAATAATTTCTGCCTAGGATGAGTATGCAATACAAAGACAATGTGGAAGAATAGGACTGAAATCAGCTTATCATTTTTCCATGTAGGATGCTGAGACACATCACAGCCTTTACAGTAGAGGCAAGAGTCAGATATGGGCCTGTTGAAATGTAGCTTAGTGCAATAATACCTTTCCTTCTACCCTTAAATATCCAATCAAAATCACAGCTCCAATATATAGTGGTCCAGGTGAAATGCAAACCAATGTTGGTTCAGTGTGGTTCCTGCTTTCCATTTCAGTGTTCTTTGGTCATATTTTTGGAGTTTTGAAGAGATTTTGAAGTCTCCATTTACCTTCAGACCAGGTTCTACAGTCACAAGAATCTTACTTTTGCTTAAATATCACCAGTGGTCTTGGAGATGCAAGTCAGATTCAGTCTGATATGGATGTACTGGTTGATCTTTTTTTCCCTAGCCTCTGTTATTTCTTATTCCTCTTGTTAGTTCTGTGCTGTTTTGGTGATCTTTCCAAGGCAGCAACACCCAGCAGCTAGCCATATAGAAACAGACACATTGCCCAGGTGCTGGCACCCACATCAACCGCCCGTTGCTAGAGGTTGTCTCCATCCATGGTGCTGTCTGCATCCACCTTTTCACTCCTCTGTCCAGTGTATGCTCAGGTTTCCTACAACAAAAGAAGCCTGGCACTGAATCTGTGATTACCCCAGAAAGAAATGGTTTAGTCTCACCCAAATCTGTCTAAATATTTATTTATTTATTTATGTGTTTTGTTCCATTTTTGGGAGAGAGACTTATTTTTTGCCTTTTTCTTTTCAAGGACAAAACAAATCTTATGAAACTGGAGTGAGGGTGTATGGAGAAAGAGAAGAGGAATGAAAAGTGTTAAATTGTATAAATTTGACTTAAAAATGTGTTGCTCAATTTTTTCTTTTTGAATTAAAAACAGTCCCCAAAAGTACTTCTTAGGCTGAAAATGAAGGAAGTGATTTTATTCCATACCTAATCTAACTGGTGGGATTTTGTTTTTAATTAAGTGTCAGAGAATTATTTAAAACAACAACAACAACAAAATATATAAATACTTGATAGTTAAAAGACCCCCAAAAAACAATTTAACCTTTCCCATCCATTCATGGAAGTGTGCATACAGAAGGTAGTGGAGTCACTAAAGGACAGGTATATAAGCTCTCTGGAGACACAGCAGGTGGGCACATACCTTGCTACAGCTCCAAAAACATCAGGGACGTCCCAGCCAGCAGCAATGCACAAACCCCGATATCTCCAAAGACACCCTGAACACAACAGCCACACATCAGAGTTTCATTCTCTTCTCATGGGTCCCATTCTGCATTTTCTTTGAGTGATGCTGGTGCTATTTCTGGCCTCATGGTGCTGACATGGAGAAAGGTTAACTTGAGGAAAAAGAGATTGAGGAGAGCTGACATCACTTTTGGGCCTCTTTCCCTACAGACCACTTTGTAAACCTGCGCCTCACCAGGGGCTGTTTTATCCTACTGTTAACAAGGGGCTTTTCAGCACTGTTCCTAAACTACATATGCATTCTACTTGCTTTATTTGATTGAAAGCATTTAATAATTTAGTTTCCTTTCTGGTGTAGGAGATATTTAAATAGCTTTTGTTCCACTGACTGAGCTTATTTTAATGAGAGCAGATTATTTTGGTCAACATTTCAGAGTGGTATGAGACTTAAATAACAAATCACTATAGACAGAGCTGGCTTTCCATGTCATCCTATACTGGCACACTGGGTTATCTGTCCTGGCTAATGGGCATCCCTTCTTAAATGCCTTCCCAAGCCCAGACAATGATCCTGCTCCACTGATTTGTTTTAACTGGTGTCTGAGATAACGTACCTTCCTCAAGAGAATGATGGAGCACTTACAACTATTCAGACTCTGAATGGTGAATGCAAGTCACATCTATTTTTTGCTGTATTTATCACAAACCATTTTCAAAGTTTGGAAATGCTAATAGATAGAGCACTAAAATGTGTAAATGTGGGACTCATCTGATTTTGTAAGGGCCATTTAGCTTTCAAGTTGAGACAGCTGGAGGTAGGTTAGGACCCGCTGTGTTGCTACTTTCCCCATACAGTTTTTGAAAAGACAGTCACAAGTCAATACAGACCAAATATGGACGTTTAAGGTGACCTGTAAGGTGACACAAACATTTCTTTGGGAGCCATTGACTGTACTGATTAGAGGTTTAATCCAGTTGTCTAATTAGAGGTGCCTAGTAATGAAAAACAGTCAATACATTGATACAGAGCTGTCAGAAATGACAATGCTGAGCCATTTGGATCAGCAGGTGGAAGCCAGGGCATCTCAAACACAACTGGCTGTACATGCCTGGACAGCTCTAGTTCCCATGGAGACACTTACCTATGTGTTCCTCATACAGTCAAAGGGAAGATTCAGGTACCTAAAGAGGCATCTGGTGCCATTTGATAAGCCATAGAGTGTCAACAAGACCTCTAGCTACTGCTCCAGAGGGTTAGATCCCCTTGTCTTGTCCCCAGGTCTTGTGTCTTGTCTACCAGGCCCATGTCAAAGTCTCAGATGCTTTTTGGCACCTCCAGTAGCCTTTGGCCATTTGTAGGGAGCTGATTCATGCCCACTTTAGACTTCCAGCAGAAAGCAGGTGAATATTGTGGTCAGCTGCTTCCTCAAGTCACCCAAGGCAGCAGCAAAAGAAGTGAGGAACTGAATTTAGGTTCCCTGGTTTAACAGTCTTGGCCTGAGCTACTGATCTATCTTGCTTCTAGCTCTGCTGGGTCACATCTAAGCATGTATGCTGGGCCTGCCTGCTCGCCTCAAAGCCCGGGGCTTTTACATCCCATGCAGGGCACTTTGAACTAATTCCAATCACTTCAGAAAGAGACAGTGTTTCCTGTTTCTACAACCCAGCCGACTCCTTAATCCTTTTATCCAGCTACTATTGTGCCAACTTGTCCTTGTGTTCCTGTTTGACCTCATCTTTATTCTTTCATCCACGGGCTCCATTCCCACTCCCTGTACAAGGCATGTACTTTTAACCAGCACTCTGAAATGGAGTTATGTGGTTTATAGAGAAAGAAACTACTGAGCAAGTGTGCATAAACACACACGCGCACACATACACGCACATGCCCCAGGTCAGCCTCTCCCTGTTGCTTCACTTCTTCCATTCCCCAACCAACTGTGACACTGAACAAGTCACTTGACCTCTTGCTGTCTGAGTTTACCCAGCCGTAAAATGGGGATAAAAATACTTCACCTACCTCAGGCAGGACATGTGGTTTAATTCCTTCATGTTTTCAAAGTGCTTTGAGTTCCTGAGCTGGACAAGAACTGGCTTAAATTTTCTCAAGTGACTAAGGTTCATGGTGCCCAATTTGACATACGTTAAACTGTCTTGCTTGTGCTTGCTTGGTTGCTTCAGCACCAGGACTTGCCAGGGGACCTTAGACAAATTGTTTGTTTGTGCTTTTTCTTTGGGGAAAAGATTTTGGCCACAGAGGGCATGGATTTCTAAAAATAAAAAACATTGTGTACTAGGCATTTCTGACAGTTCTGGGCAACTGATGTGCTTTCTGAGTCTGTGTTTGTAAGATACCAGGCTCGGTGAGGAACAGTTTGCTTGTACCAGGATGAAATCCATTTTCACTGATTTGTCCAGAGATGTATTTAATTATTTAATGAAGTAAAACCCTTTTTAGACAAATCACTAGTAAAACTTTAAATATCATTGCTTCCATTTCAGACAAATTAGGACAGACTTGATTACTGAGATTTTGCCCAGTGTTGTTGCTGTTGTCCTACTACAAGTAGATGCTGTAGTTTATCTGGAGGAGACATAAGATTCACTGACACAGAGCTAACATTCAGCATATTCAGGTTCAACTAAATCCCTGATTTTTTATAGTCTAGGGTATTAACCATTGAAATAATTTCCCCAAAGGGCAGTGGGCTTAACATCATCTAAATCTTTGAAATCAATGCCGAATACCCTTCTGAAAGTGATGACCCAGCCAAGACAGAAATTTTGAGAGACATTCTATAGATCATTGAGGGAAAGTCTCTGATCTGAACCCTCTTATTACTTTCTTAGCAAATATAATGGCTGCTGCTAAGTAATAGCTACCCTCTCCCACTTCCCACCTCCTCTCCAGGCTGAAATATTAGTGATTACATGAGTAAATATTGTATTTTTTCTTATGGTGACCCCAATAAGCTGTGCAGAGAACTTCCAGACTACAATAAGATGAGATACGAGAGGCACCAGACAAAAGGGAATCTTTCCCTCTTGGGCACAAAAGAATATGGTTTTCCATCATTTACCTAAAAAATAAGACAAGAGCTGGCTGAAATTTGTGTTTTTCAACTGTTCTTCCCATTTTTCCTCAATAGTTGCTTGGTGTTTCATATATTTTGGAGGCTACGCAAATACATCTCTTTTTTTTCCTCCTCTTTTCTTTAATGTCTGCTTGCTTCGTAACTTTTCTTGCTGATTCTCTTCTCTCCCCCCACGCTTCTTCCATTCACTTTCGTGTTACTGTGCCCTAACAGCAAATTAGTCACCCCGTGCCAAAGACAACATACATCACCCCATGATGGCTCCTTCTGCTTCCACCCGTGACCTTTAGAAACAAAATAGCCAAACGCAAACAAGAAGAGATAAGGGCTCATTCTGGACAAAACATTTTTATTTGCTTCAGGTGTGATTTATAAAGCTGTCACTGAGTTTTGTTGGCAGCTGCAGATGCAGTAGGAAAAGTTGTTTCTGTATCCCACTTAAATGGTGATAGGAAGTGATTTAACCCTTTGGCTGCACCAGGCAGTATGTGAATGGCGTTTCTTTGGGTCTCTTTCTTGAAGGGGCAGGAGAGAAGGCTTCAAATCTAGAAGATGGTATCTGATGAGGGCCCACAATAAATTTGGTCCTAGTGTAGGGGGATATAATTCATGTCAAGTCCCCAGAGCTCTGCCCCTCTTCTTCTATATTACAGCTGCTTTTGAAACAAGATGATAATGTGGGATTTAAGCTCTCAGTTCTATCTGATTGGGATACAGGAGAAAGTAGACTTTTCTTTTTCTGTCTTTGCTACAAGCCTGCTAAATTAGCGTGAGCAACTCATGTAATCACTTTGTGTCTCAGTTTCCCCATTACTGTCTCAAAGATAAGACTCAGTTCTCCCACATAGAGCTCTCAGGGATTTACTGAAGGAGTGGACCACAAAAGAGCTGGGCATTGCTACTTTCATCCTGACCCAGAGCACAGTCTTGAACCACCTGGGAGACCCTTCAGCATTAGGTGCTTCTGAAACTAGGTTGAAATCAGGATGTGCCAGAGATCCATAAAGGCAGCGCACAGCAGCATACAGGCAGCATGAGCATAGGATAGTGTTGTTGCACAGATCAGCCAGCAAGAAGCCCTCCTTGCAAATGAGCTCTCCTATTCATTACTGATGGGATAATGAAGGATGTGGGAAACACCCACACCCACTGCAGGGCTGCTATCTTCCTCTGATCATTCCATGCCTTTGAGATCCCCAGTAGGTTTATCCTTGTACGGGGCAGATCCTGCTGCAGTCTGATCTCCCCTGCAAGGACAGGGGTAATTGGTAAAGGGGGCAGAAGAGGGACTGTATTAACTCCTTTGATGCATGGATGAGGCACAGAAGGATGTATTTCTCAGCCTCACTGGTGTAGAATTTGTGCTGTGAACAGAGGCATCCTCTGAGGTACGGCAGCATGGGTGACTCCAGAAAACATCCAGAGTCAAAATCACCCATGTTAGAACTTTAATACGTGAGACACTTACTCTTTTACCACAGTTCAGTGATGTGCTCTCTACCCTGTCAACTTCAACCTCCTTCCTTTCCTTCCACAATTTTGTGGTTAAAGCATTTGCTTACACATGAAGGCATCTGAGCTAAAAATGTGGCTCCATCATGAATGTCCCCAAACACTCTGTGGAAGTTAAGCAAATCCTTCAGTATGCTATCTGCAAGTATCATCACTTTCCTCTTGCATTAAGCCTTCCTATGCATGAAGACACCAATCCCTGCTCTCATTTTTTGTGGTGCCTAGCACCATGGAGCCATGATGCCATCAGAGACCTCTGCAGACTCCTGCAATTAATATGAAACATCTCCATGAGACAGAGAGTAGAGACTGCCACCCTGAAACTTGTGAACCTTATGTGTACTGACATAAAGTCACAGTGGTACTTAAACATTGCAAGGTGTTCATTAAGACATTTAGACAACCACCTTTCTCTCCTATGGATGTAATGCGAACAAGCAGCAAGGCAGAGAAGAGAAGGGTCATCAGCAATCTGGAAAAGCAACAGGTCACAAGAGTCTGGGAAAATAAGTTTGTAACACCAGTCCAAGGGATGTTACCTCTGTCTCTTTCCCTTCCTCATTTATGTTTGGGATAACCATACTCTAGTTTGATTTCTGGCTGGCTGTAACTATGATTACAAGTCACACTGCTATTCCCTGCAGTGTCCATGTTTTCCCGGAATGTAGAATGAGGCAATTGTTCAAGCTGCAGAGGGAAACAGGTGAAGAATAAAATGGCTGTGCTTCACTGCTTCCTTTGCCTACAGCCCTCAGAAGCTGTCTGGTTGCTGCTTCCATGGATGGAGCAATTGGAGACTGGTAGTATGGCCAAGTGAGGGAAGGGACCTCTCTCAGCAAGTCTAGGAAGGCTTGGGCTCTCCTGCCAGCTCTAACCTCCATTTTCAAACTCTCCTTTCCCATGTCAGGGACTGCCTAGTCCTGTCCCCTCAAGCCTGCATTTCAAAGCTCAGTGTTACCTGAGCTACTGAGAAACCTCGAACCACACCTTCTGGACCAGACAGACACATCCAACTCCGAGGCAGAGCATATCACTCAGAAGATCCTTCAGGTGTCAAACAGCCTGTCTGACCCACATCCCCAAACCTCACATCAGCAACAGAAGACACAGCTTTTCCCCTCCCCTTAACAAGCTGCATGGACTATTTCCACTAGTTCCTCTTAGCTTCTTTTCCTCCAGCATTTTCTCAAGTTCATATGGTTCACCTAGTCTCACCAGTCTTTGCAAGTGATGCCAATGGGTCTGAGCCCTGTAACACTATCCCAGAGTGCAGGTTATAATTTCTGTGTCCCCTACCCCCTTCTTGCTGTTCATTTGAGAGCTGACGCATGGCTGTAGGTAGAAAGTGGCCTTTAGGTTGTTTTTTCAGACATTATTACACTGTCAAGGCGAGGTGTAAGGCAAGGCTGTTGAAGAAAGGGATTTGACAAGTGAATTTATTTTAACAGGCAACACAATTCAGTCCATTTATAAACAAGGCAGATTTGTAAATGCTTTAGGGACTCAGCCCTGCAAATACTGGTGTCCATAGGCTCTCTAAAGTATAATTAAGGCAGGAGTTGATTGACTGAAGAAAAATAGAACGTCAGCAATGAAGGCAATTATAGAAAACAGCAGCTCCTTTGCATTACTGTTCTGTTTTGTGTTCACACTTGGAAACTTCCTCAAGGAGAGATCCTATGGCTTAGCCACCCTGAAGCCAACAGCAAAACACCTTATTGGCTTCAGCACAGCCAAGGTCTAAGCCCCAAAATAAGGTCAATGCCAGGGAAGGCACTGATGATGCTGTTTTGCAAAGGTTTCCCATGGACAACTTTCCTCTACATCATAGTGCAAATCCATAACTTGGAGCAGCTCTGAGCTGGGCTGACTTGTGATAATAGAAACCTGACTGCTGCATGAGAGTCATGCTGTGTAAACATCAGCAAATCAGGTCCCAATTCACACTTCTTCTCTCAAGCTTACATTGCATGTTCTGGAACTATGATTCTTCTCTCTTTCTTCATGGTGCCATTCACAGCACTTGGTGAGTGTGTCCACAAAAATGGACATACAACACAGTTGCCCTCACAGAGAAGATGCAGCCTTCTTCATGGATGGCACATCTCATCTCTACTGCCTCAAGACTTGGCCACTCCTTTAGCACATAACCTCTTGTGCCAACCTCTCACTCATCACTCGACCGATGGTGTGCTCTTCTAACTCAGAGAAGATAGCAGCTGGGTCTGTACACCATGTTCAGAATGGACCTTTTGGCTTAGACAAAGCTCCCAGAGAAAACTTTTCCTTTAGAGATCTGGCAGGCACAGTCCTGACCCCAGCTGCAGCCTGTAGCTGGCTTGCTTCAAAACTTCTCTGCAAAAATAAATAAGAGGTTCTCTCCAAATTCATTAAGAGAAAAGTACCCCAAATATGTTTATTGACAGTGGCTCTTTTCCCTTCCAGATAGGGTTGGAAGGAACTTCTGCCTCTGGAACCCAACCAGCATCTGAGACACAGCATTAGAAACACAGCTGGGCAACTCCAAACATCATCTGTTGGAGTTCTCTCATTCTTTTCTTTTTTCTTCCCCTTCTTTCTCCTCTGAAAAAACACTACACAGATGATACTGTTTCCAGCACTTTAGTGCAGAGGTACATTAAATGAAAAGCATGCAGTTCTGCATTTGAAGAGGGGAGAGAATCACAGCACTTGCCAATGGTCTTGTGTATTGAACTATATTGTAAATACTTCTCAAAACACTGGAAAGGAAGCCATTACTATTAACCTTAATTTATAGATGGTGAAACAGGGGCTCAGAGATGCAAAATATGTCACAGAAGACCATTCAGCAGGTTCATGGAAGAGACAGACGTCTCTTGAGAGATATCTAATAGCCACAAGACCTCACATTACTTGTTATGCACAGCTTATAGAAGTTATCTATTTTGAGCTTAGAAAAAATACCCTCATAAATTCTGCTGTGACCTCAGAAGACCTTTCTTCCCACCCTTTCTTTCATAATTGCCACCACAGTGTCCTATACCTCTCAGTAAGGAGGGGACGTGCAGAAGTGCTTGTACCATCTTCACCAAAAAGAGACCCTAAGAAGGTCTTCAAGGATCTGCCAGTCTGCAAGACACGATGACTGCCATGTGATGTTCTTGGCAGATTTTAGAAGCAGATGCACACATGCTGACAGGAATTTTTGTTTTCCACTTCGATTAAGGGGCAGAGGGAAAAACAACCACAAGGAGTTGTTAAACCAAATTGCTAACAACCTTGAGCCCATCAGGGTTACTGACAGCTTCCACAAACCATTTGCAAAAAGGGTTTCTGGTAGAAAAATAAAGCTTTAGGGCCAGGCCTGGCAAAATCTCAGTCCCCTCCAAGAGGTGCTAAACGTCCTCAGATCCCCATGGAGATACTTGCTAATGTTGCAAAGTTATTACGGGATAAATGAGGGCACAGTCTGGGCAACTTGCCCAACTGGGGAAAAAATAATACTTTTGACAGTGTGTGTGGCTCTGACCAAAAGAACTGACCCTTGAGATCTGGCTCCAAAGTCAGGATGGCTGGTTACAGTCCCAATGAATGCAGCCTTAAAGAATGCTTGAGTTTTAGCTCTTATGGCTGATGGCCCTGTTGTTTTTAGGTGCCTAAATCCACCACTGAGACACTACTAATACCCTCAGAGCTCATTCTCAGCTTCTCACACTGTGGGCAGTTGCATTTCATCCGACTGCTTGAACCTATTGTTGTCAAACTGATAGCTGCTCAGAGACCCGGTTGCAAAGTAACACAGAACCCAAAATAGTCAAGGATGTATTTCTCAGTCATATGGTCCATTTCTTTTGACACAAAACAGTATGCATAAAACAAAACCTTTCCAGCTGCTTGAAAGAGGTATGACTGATGTAAGCACCTAGACTCAAGAGAAAAACAGTGGTGGGGTCAAGGATTCATTGAGAAGAAGAGTAATTTGGTAAGTGAGGCAGACGCTGCCTGGTGAGTCTTTCACTGTGATACTGGAGAAGATCTCCTGAACATGCCCAGGACCCCCATCATGTTAGCACCAGAATATCTGAGGTCTCTCAAGAGACACACTCTGTGCTCTCAAGCCCAGTTTTTTAAGATGACTTCCGCATTTGAAAGACTTATGAGAGATGCAAAGACCCATCCACCTGTAAATTTAGATTGAAATTTGGGCAGCACCAAACAACTGCCTGCAATGCAGATGCAAACACATGCACATACCCCATGCAAATCTGGTAGAGTTACCAGGTAAGAAACAAACCCTATTCCATCTTCTTCTTTTTGAGGATACAGGCCTTGAGAAGAGAAAACCTTTTCTAGCCATCCTGTATGTTAAGGGTGATGACGAGCACAGCTGCCTTCTCCAGATGTTCCAGTCCAAGACTGCTCTTGCCTGGCCACTGGGTCCCAGCCCAGTGCACGGGGACCCAGGGTTTCTGCCCACAGTGCGGGGGGATGCGTCTGCCGCTTTCCCTTTTGCAGGTTCAGCTGGTAGCAAAGCCAAACACATATCCCAGAGACACACAGACACAGACAGACAGAGACAGGACACTGACACAACCACTCACACAGGCTGCCCCAGCCAAGGACTGCCCTCAGCAGCACTTACACACAGCACTCATGTAAAGCACAGACACAGACAGCCGAGTCCCCTTCCTCCTCTCAGTCTGGTAGAGATAGAAGTGCAGGCACACGCACAGCACTCTCTAGGTTCACAAGCACACACACATTCACTGAGCCTTTGAGTGGCCCCTCTGTCCACCCAACACTCTTGCCCAGATCCCAGTCCCCTGACCCTGCTCTTTGGCAAGTCCAGCTTGAAGTTCGCTGCAAACACGCAGCAGTCACACACTCATCCTTCACACGGCCTATACTCGCAAGTCCCCCTGAGCACAAAAGTACGGACCCTCCACCCAGTATCCTGGCCCAGACCCAAGGCCCCTGCTACTGGCTGGCTAGGCCAGCTTAAAGTTTTCTAGCAAATACACACACACACCCCACGCACTCCCAGTTGGGGAAGATACAGACACTTGGCCCCACCGGCAGTCAGCACCAGGCACACAGGCTGTGACCTGCAGCTCTTCTTCAGTCACTGGTGTTTGAGCTCCAGGCTCAAACTCTGTAGGTCGCTTTCAGATCCAGAGAGCTATGGGCCCTCTAACTACTGACGCTGGGACCCCCACTCACTCCAGTAGCTGGCACCACAGTCCGCAGGGCCTACAGCCCCGGCCTAACTCCAGTAGCTGGCACCAATTTCACTCACACACACACACAGAGGTCCCACCAGTGACTGGTGCTGAGATTCCCACTCGCTCCAGTCATTAGCACCACAGGCCAGGGGTGCCCATTCCCCCAGCCTGACTCCAGCATTTGGCCTCAACGTTCACTAAAACGCACACAGGTCTTGCCAGGAGCTGGCACACAGACCTTGCAGCACACATACACACAGGAGAGAGTGTGAATATGCAGACAGATAGTTAAGAAAAGATTTAAGGTAAAAGATTAAAAGGTATAAGAAGAGAGGACACACTACATATCAATGTAGACATAACCTCAATTATTCTTGAGTTCAATCCCTCATGTTTATTTCATTTAGGACATTCTTTCACATATTACCTGGGACAAGAGTCCCATAGACTCTTCATCCCACTTACTTCCCAAGGTACATGTTTTCATTTTCTCCACTGTGGAGGTCTTACTTACACTTGCTCTGTATCACTAAGGAGGGCTAATGTGACTGGTATTGGAAACAATGGGGCTGTACTGTGAACCATCCTGGAAGAACATCCCATTGAACATTGGTCAGTTCACTGAGACACACATCCCAGCATACCAGAGATAGGGGTGCTTCTGGTTTTGAAAGTTTTACAGAAAGTTTGTCAGCTTTGTGACAACGTCTGGTCTTGTTAAGGAGTTCATATGATCTTGAAAACATAGGCATTACCATGGTGTGATGAAGTAAAGTGGTTGCTGAGCCATGACAGCTAGAGAAAGGGTTTTGTAGAAAAGGAGGAGGGCAGGTGGTAAAAATTGTTCTGACTTGTTATTGAATGTTTAAAGGAAAAAAATATGTTAAGAAATCCCTAATGCTTGGATGAGGATATGGACACAGACATACATACAGTTGTACATATAATACTTACGAGAAGTATTCAGTGGAGTTGTAAACATCAACATAGTATTTTATGTGACCCCATTTGACATAAACCTGGCACTGTCAGTCACAACATCCATGGAGGTCTTCTCCAGGGGCAGACAGAATCTACTGAACCTCAGGTTTCTGAGACCTACCTGATGGCCAGCTCTCCCTTCAATCCCTCTCACTTTTTTTTCCAGATTTAACACAAAGCCTTCACCATCACAGCCCCAAATGTTTGCTCTTAAAATCCTTGAGTTTTCCTCTGAGGGGAGCAGAGCATGACAAGTTAAATGAGTTAGGTAATGGTTTACCCCATATAATTTATGGTGCCATGGAGAGCAGAAGCACACAAATCTCTTCAGCTCATACTCGGTCACTCCTTGTGGTCTAAAGCCAATAAACTAGAAGAGCTTGGAGATGAGATGAGGGAGGGGAGGAGACTCCCCCTTCATTTCTTCATCTTGGAGGAGCTAGCCTAAGAAATTTGTTACCAAACACCTGGAGCAGCACCTAATTAACCAGAGTGGGATTTTAGCTTGGCAGAATTAAATGCTGACAGGCACCCATGGTGCTGCTGGTCTGTTTTGCTCACTGCTAGGAGCAGGGAGAATGTGTTATGCTGCACTGCCCTGTGGCAACATAAATTGGGGTGGGTGCGGGGGAGAGGGAGGGATTTTGAAACAACAAGTCCCTTGATGCACAGATTTGTTGATTGATATTCCCCTTGTGGACAGCTGGAAAAAAATAGTTGGGCAGGGTAGTGGGCTAAAAGCTTTGCTTCTGCAACTGGATGTAGCTGCATTCAAATTTATTCTGATTTATAGTGACATGGTTGCTGATTTGCACATCTAAAGAGCAGTCCTATATTACCTGCCAGGACACAGAGAATGAGATATCAACAGTGCTGAAGGAGTCCTCACAAGACTAAAGGAAGAAATGTTTCTAAATATACTTTCTTTGACTGTCCAACTAGTTTTTAAACATAACAATAGAGACATGCTCTCTGCTTTTCTCCAGGTCTCCAGCTCTCCTCCTTTCTTACCTTTGCTGTTGTTTGCATGCTGCATGGTCATTTTATTTACTATTAATAATAATAATAATTGTGTTGTTATTAATATTAATAATAATAATTGTGTGGCTATTCTTAGGTTATGTTACAATATTGGCTGAATGTAGATAGACAGTCATAGGACATTAGACACACAGCGCAGGTAGAGACACATAGAGCAGGATTCAGCTGCCTAAAGACAGGACATTTTAAATACATTAAAGTCTCTTTAATGTCTTAAAGTAACTGTCCTACATTTTATCCTCCAGCAGATGTTGGTTCTTCCTTACATCTTTCATCCAGTCTGTCATTCCCACATTTGACATAATTTATGGGCATCTCAAATGATGCTATATGGTTGTGTGTGTGCAGCCAGATGTGATGAGTCTTATCTTCAGTATTGAAAACTCTATCAAATCTCAAAAATATGTCATTAAAAGAAGTGAGCTCATCTCCAGTATGCTGGATCTCAGACAAAGTCTGAGGAGCTGGACTTGATGATCCTTGTGGGTCCCTTCCAACTCAGGATATTCTATGATTCTACAAAGTGACTACGGTTGACAAGTCTCCTGAGTCTTATTTCTGATATCTTATTTTTTTCATTTCTACATTCTAATTCTAATATTATATTTTGTATTTCTACTCCAGAGTAATCTGCTTTGTAAGAGGGATCATGAAATTCTCTGCATCATTTTGAAATTGTCCATAGATGTTAACCTGTCATCTGAGGTTTGTTGAGGGGCTTCATTTTTTCACAAAACTGCTTGACCTTTACATTAGAGTAACATGTACATTGAAGTCATGAAGTGAAGAGCTTGCTGTTTCTTCAGTTACTGCAGAACAGAGGGTTTTCATTATAGCAAAACATGATTCCACCAAAATTTCCTTTTCAAACACTTTTGTCACAGTCTGAATGGATCTTTTAAAGTGTTTGTGCCTGTTGCCAGATCACCCAGTGCAACAGTATTTGTGGCCTCTTTTATCCAAGTTAAACACTGGTGAGCACATTGCAAAGCCAATATTTATTTAGTATCTAATCAGGCTTGTTAAATTATCCAGAGCCTGCCAAGATCAGCAACATAATTTGAGCACCACACTCACCCACCACCACCATTCACCTGGTGTTGGGCATGAGCTGAACATGTTGATAGAATGCCATGGCCATTAGGATTTTGAGGTGATCATTTATCACAGTAAACGACTAGGGGTTGTATTTTCTATTTTCCATGCACCATTAGGCCTGGGGTGTTTGCACTTCATGGATCTCACTCTCGGTAAATACATTTGGAAAGTTGATTTCAATTGAGCTGTAACAGTTTCAGCCCAGACTTCAAGCCAACACATGACCAGCCTGTGTAATCCCAAAGGGGACATCACAACTTGTTTTGGAGGTATTATGATTTATTTTCTAAAAACCACATTCTATCACCCTTGTTCATTCCCTTGATGTTCTATCCATATTGAGCTGTAACCAAGAGTCTATTTAAGAAAAACTAAACAGAAAAAGAAACAATACAAAACAACAGAAGAGAATAGGCCAGAAGGGGGCAACATGTTGGTAGATGAAATATTCACCCAAGTCACAAGGGATTCATTCTCAATTCATTCACCTGAATTAGGCAGAGGAAGAGCCTGAGCAGAGATGTTCTGCATAGAAAATGACTGAGTTCCCTGACAGGCAGGAAATATCTGTTCTTGGGGAAAAATCTCTTACTTTCACTGTGCTCAGAAATTCAGCTGGAAAAAAAAAAAAAAAAAAAAAATCCAAAAAGAAAGCTTCACCAGAACCTTTACATTACTAAGAAAATATTCCGTTTAAACACATCCACCTTTTCCAGGCCAAAAATGCTGTCAAAACATTCTTAAACAGCATTACCATATTTCTCAAACAGCCGAGGGCTGGATTCATCTGTCCAACCTAGGCATGTCAAAGTTTGTGGAGAACTTCTATAAATAGAAAATTTTAACAGGTTAGAAAACACGTGACCAGCACATTTTAGGTAGGGTTGATCTTATTCTGGAAGGAAGACAAAAATAGTGAGGTATATTATTTCTCAAAATCTCTTCCTGACATGCTGTATTATGATTCTATTCTAATGTTACAAATTGTTCAGTGCTTTAAAACATAACAGTACTCTAATGTGGTACCAGTTACCCAGGAAAATATTCCAGTTCAGAAAAGATCCACAATCAAATGAGCACATTTAGATGAGTTGATTTTTTTGTTTGTTTGTTTGTTTCAAGGAACTTAAGTTCCACTTGAAGTCTCAGTCCTTATCTTTGTGTAGGGAAACGTAGAGATGGTTAGAGAGAATTTTTATCAGTGAGTGTAATAATAGGACAAGGGGTAATGGCTTTAAAATAAGAGAGTATGTTTAGATTAGATATTAGGAAGAAATTCTTTACTCAGAGGGTGGTGCAGTACTGGAACAAGATGCCCAGGGAAGCTGTGGATGCCCCATCCCTGGAAGTATTCAAAGCCAGGTTGGATGGGGCTTTGGATAGCCTTGTCTGGTGGGAGGGGTCCCTGCTCATGGCAGGGAGTTTGAACTAGATGATCTTTAAGGTCCCTTCCAACCCACACCATTCTGTGATTCTATGATTCTGTGGAAGTCCGCTAAAGCTAGTCAAGATGTGAATGAACTCTCAAGTTCTCTTAAGGGAATGAGACTGTAGTTTTGGGGCCATATGACTTCCCACTCATGTTGGAAAATCCAGAGGAAACTCAGACTCACTAAAACAGACATTATACAGAGATACATTAAGTCAGCTCGTGCCCACAGGATTTTCTGTCTTTGAAGGCCAAGAAGAGGAAGGAAATCAAAGTGCCTTACCTTTACATAACAGCACTGTTGGATCAGAGCTCACATCTCTGCTTGCTGCAGGTACCATCATGCCTACAAGGAAATTGCGTCAATCCAGCCATCATCATGGTCTACAGAGCTTCGAATTCCCACAGTCCTCAAACTCATGTCTCCCCGTTGTTTCCCTGCAGAGTTCCCATGGTCTGAGAGGCGGCAGACAGCACAGGCATCTCCCAAAAGCTGGCCTGGGCTGCTCCCTCCCTGCTGACTCATAAACTGGAATTGCAGTCATTCCTAGGTGCCTCCTCAATAGTCCTCTCACACAGGCTTACGATCAGCTGCAGGAGCTTTTATTTTCTTGTGGTCAACCACTCTCCCCTGAAAAGTCCCTGGAGGAAGCATTATGTTTCCTCACACAGGCTTTGAACCTCTGGATTTGCACTTTCCTTTGCAGCCCAAGCACTTCCTGCACAGAATGAATTTGTTCTGCAGCCTTGGGGAAACCTTGGGTTAAAACGAATGAGCAAAATGTGACAGCAAGAGGCCATTTCGAGTTTTCCTTATCCTAGCCGCCCACAGGTTTTGCCTCCTTCCAGGCTTACGTCCTGATTCAGGATGAGCTAAGTGCTTTCCAAGGTTCCTGCCCTACAGAAAATGCAAGGCAGCTTGATTTTCTTTCACTGAGGGCTTCATTGCCTAAAGAACCTTGCAGTTATCTGGTGGAAGAGATCAGTTATCACAAAGCAGTTCCTTTGGGGTGAATTAGTTCCTTAAAATTTTCAATTTCTGGCTTTCAGTTTCTCAATGTATCATGATACATCAAACATACTTATGGTTGGTTGGGTAACGTCTACCCACAACCAAGCAGAGACTGAAAAACACTGGGTTAGTATTCAAGTATTCTTAAGAGTATTTAATGAAAATATTTTTTAAAATTTCAGGTGAAATGAAGTCTTTCCAACCTCTGTACTTTCCCTTGATTTGGTTAGAACTTAGGAGAAAGAAAATCTGTTAATATGTTATCAGGACAGGTTCTCTGTGGTCCAAACTAGAAGGCCAAGGTAAGGAGCATGACCCTGATAGCACAACTGAGATCTCAGCAGTTGCTCCTTTCCTTGCAACTACTTTACCTGATGGGGTTTGATTCACCCTCTGGATATTCAGGTTGCTCCTTTTGGGCATTAGTGTGCATCCTTAACTTTCAGATCACTAAAATGCAATTACATGGGTTTCAACATCTATTATTACCATGTGGACAGGTTCAGTCATTGTCTTATTGTACACAAGGGCACTCAGTAAGTATTAGATCTGAACTTAAAAAACAAGCAGAACCTAATGGATAGGAGTCTTATTTCAAACTGCATACTGAGTGATTTCCATGACAAATTCCTTGGTGGGGCTGGGATTTAGCTAAATAATTATTAGATTCCTTGTTCAAGATTAGATCATTAGATTCATTGTTCAATTATGTCATTTCTGCCATCTTCTCAATGGAAGAAAATATTTGAGCAAAAGAACTCATCTCTGTAATGAAAACAGTTCAATGTAGAAAATTTCCAGCATTCTGTAAAAAGCCATTTTAAACTGAACATGAGTACACATAAGGGTATTCAAATTCAAATAGTCTCTGAATTGAGCTTTCCAGGAAAATAAACCTGGAAAATGTGAAATTTTTCTGTTGGAGGGTGTGTGGGTTGGGTTACCTCTCACCACCAATGGAGTCATTTCCTCCCTGATGCATCATGTTGCACCTTTGGGCTACCTCTGTAGGGATGGGCAGCCTGCTCCTGCAGTAAACATACAGTTTGAAGACCTAAAGATCATTTGATCAACTGGGGAAAATTTGCTCTATTTTGCAGAGGAGTGAAGAAATATTGAAAGCTGGAGTAACAAAGCTCTTGTTATATCTGAGTTCCCAGGATACAGACAACCATCTCCACCACAGGGTGTCTAAGTGGTCTGAAAATCCTGGACTCCCCGTTCTGAGACAGAGCACACGATTGGATCTGTGATGAATGCAAACCCAGTAGATTTAGGAAGGAATCCAGCCTGATTTATAGCTGGGCTCCTACCTGTATTTTAAAGAAAATTCACTGAAGTGTTTTTTTTCAACCCTTCTCTCAAATATTCTCAAAAGCTACCTGAAATGAAAGTTTCTATTCCATTTTAGTTCTGCATTTTGAACAAATTGGGTTAAGAATAGGGTGAAAGCATAGAAATAAGGAAGGGGAAACGGAGGCAACCACTTTCAAATATGTATGATGATAACCCAGAAACATAACCAGAGAGTGAACAAGAATTGCAGAGGATGGCTGCTCTTCTGCTCAGACCATTAACCTGGATGTCAGCTGAGGTTCAGGTCCATGCTGAATTCTTTTAGACCACAGCAAGTTATTAACTCCTTGTGCCACAGCTCCTTCTCCACAAGACATCCAAATAGACTTGCTTGTGTCCTTGCATGTGAGGTCCATCCTTTGCAGAACAGCTGAGAGTGGGGCTGGGGGTTTCAGGAGCAAACTAGGTCACTACAGCAAGAAAAATAGCCTGAAACTGGTGTTTTTCATTTCATTGGCAACACATCATACATTTTTCTCTCTTCTCTCTTCCTCACACTTGCTTGTTCAGGAAATGAGGAATAATGGAATTTGTAGATTAGAATTCACTGAGAATTTTCTGCTATTGTGGATTTTGTTTGTTTGTTTGTTTGTTTGTTTGTTTTTCCTAGAAAGAGCCCTAACTCACCAAGCTGCGGCTATTTCCTTCAGGTTCTTAAAATAAAAATAAAAAAATGAATAAATAAATACAGGTTTGAGTTTCTTTGAAGGAAATGTTTTACTTTTGCTTTTAAATGGCTCTTGCTTTAACATTCTTATTATTCTATTTTTTATTTTAATTTTTATGGGGACCTAAAACATGAGAAATATCCCAAATGACCCATCTTGAATTTTTCACAGATTAATGGATTGCAAAATTGTCAAGTTTTATCAGTAAAACTTTTGAAATCTGAAGTTCTCACAGGACAAAAGGAAGTTTCACAATCAGCTCTATTTCACTATTATGATTATTTTGTTTATGTGTGTCTGCAGGGGGAGGGGGTGGATTTTATGGAAATCTGATGGAAAAATATGTTCACTGGATCTAGCCACATCCTGTGTTCTTTGTCCCACAGCAAATCCAGAGTGACTCGAATAATCTTCATGGCTTTACAGAGTGTGCTGAGATAAACAAGGGCAGAATAATTTGTCATGATATCCTTAGAAGAAAAACAAGTTTAGATGTCACATCATATTCACTTCTGAACACGCAAGTGTATTTCTCTGGTTCAATTGTTAGTTCAGTGTTGGCAAGCTCACCAACTCTTGCCTGCAAAGTCTATCAAGAAAAGTGGTTACAATATTGGTTTTGAAATGACCGTCTCCACGTTGGGAAGTACTAAGCCTCCCAAATTGCTGGGAGAACAAGCGGGAACACTAAGTATATAGTGGTCATGGAGCAAATGGTAAGGCAATGCAGGAAGATTTTTCTTTGAGGGCTTTGAGCATTCATTCCCTAGTGGTACAACTGCTGCCTGACTACTTGGACATAATTCAGCAGCTATTTCTACTGCATATGGTCTTTGAGGTGACAGGGACTTCTGAAGTGGAAGGTCTAGGAGGATGGTCCTCACTTCTTCCTATCTTCTACCCCAAGGTCCAGGTGCTGAGCTCCAAACCCTCTTACTGCTGCTGCCAAGGTGAGACCTTGGTATCAGAAGAACACAGTGGGAATGGACACTATGTTTGACAAGTATGAGCATTTCTGGGACAAAGGTACTTTGACAACAGGCACCAAACAGGCAAGATTAGCATCATAATGAAGAAATCCTTAAATACCAATCCTGTTTCTGCAATTTTCCAGCATAAACTCACCAACGAAGGTGGTGGGATTTGCACTGAGGTAGTTGATTCTACCTCTTTATAAATAACTCCTTTTTCCATACAGAACATGTGACTTTAAATTTATGAACTACCATGATGGCTTTTGGAGAAATGTGATGACTCTTGTTCTCCAAGACTGACATTTAATGGGGCTTCAGCAGTTTTTATATGATGGCCTGCATTTATCTGTGGTGAGATTAGGTTGGAGGGTAAAACAGGAACTGGTCATGTGTCAAGAAGATACTCTCTTGTACACCACATAAAATTAAAAACAAAAGACAAATGGAGCATTAGGAAAAGAGTGAGGTAAAGAGAACACACCAGCTGAAGACTGGCCTGCATATAAGTGTAGAAAATTATGTCCATGGTCAAATTCATATACACAGGATTTACTAGCAAAGCTGAACATTCGCAGAGAAATAATGGCTACAGAAATTGATTTGTTTGTGACATTTTGTCTTTTTTTTTTTTTTACCACAAAAAAATATGGGAAAATATCTAGTTCAGCATGATTTTCTGTTGAGACCGAGAATGTAATCCTTCATATAGCTCAAGCTGACATGAAGTGAAATGACAAACAACAGCTACAGTACATTTTAGAAACTGGAGAGATTGCTGCTCACAACAGAAAAGGGGAAACTTCAGCTCCCATGAGGCACTCCAGCAGTTCAGGGAGATAACAGGTCCCTGTTCATCTGGCCTCAAACTCATCAGTGTTTTCAAACCTAAATTATAAGAACTCTGTTCTATTAAAGCTTTGATCCTTTGGATTTTTCATTCTGTTTTTAAAGAGTTGTAAATATTAAATTATCCAAATTTCCCGTAGGAGGGAAATTCAATTTCCAATTTTCATAATGTTTACATTAGTGGAAAAGCCACTTTCTGTTTTAATATTTGGATTAATAAATTCTGGAAAGGTAATGTCCCACCACTTAACACAACCCCAAACAGCTTTTTATGACTTTAATGTACCAGTTTCACCAGAGCCTTTCCCAGGAAAGGTCACACTGCTCTGGGCTGGAATTTGCAATCAAAAAGGGGAACACATTATAAAACAGCTAGAAGTGTGGTTGTTACAGAACATATCTAAAATGCAGAAGACACAGTTTAAATTTTCAGCCAAATAAAAACAGAAGAATGCCTTGATGTTTTGTAGTTCAACTGCATATATGTAACCATTGGGCCTCTACCCGTTTTGAACTTTCTTTGCTTATGCTTTCTTTTTTAAGAGGAAGACCTTCATTTCATGCAGACCGGAGACATTTTTGCAATCTCAAATTTATACAGGACAGGAAAATTCACTACAGCACAGCTAAGACAGCAGAAGAAACCCCTTCCAGTAAGGTGAATGGTGCACAGGATGGTGTTCTGTTCATAGTGGGTCTGTTGGGTTGTTGGCACTATAAAAATGTAGAATACTGCTACTGGGTTGCTACTGTTTTCTCACTTCAGCATCAACCATATTTTAATGGTAAAGCTTTGGCATACCTCGGAAAGAAAATGGAAAAGTATTCACTTGTTAGCAAAAGTATTCACTTGTTAGCAATTTCCACAATTTCCATTGCCAAAAAATATTCTAATTTTTTTTCAGATCGCTCACCAAATCTGAGGTCAGACTTCACAGAAGTTTATAATAAAACATTTCCCCTACAAAACTGAAGGGGCTTGAACTCAATCAGCAATTACTAATGAAGTTTATTCATGTTATGGTATTTATTTAGCTGCATAAAGTATGCTGGGGATTGGAATTTCTCCTGGCAAGTCCTGCAAATGTGTCAAAGAAAAATCTCTGTTCTGAATGATGCCAGTGGAAAGTCAAAATAGACTGTGCTTCTATTATTTGCCCTCGAGCAAATATCTCCAGTGAATAGGAATTATTCTGCTAGCATGTGACAGTAAAACCCAGTGGAAAATGGGAATTCAAGTTGTGTCTGACTAAGGTGCTTCCATGACTCTGATCAGAACAGGGCCTCCTAAGCCTTAAATATGCTTTCTTACAAAATTCCCTTGTGACCTAGGGAAAGGTCATTACCCATGTTAACCAAAAGAGAAACTGAGGTGCAAATATTAGACCTATATATTTTTAAGTGACATAAATCTTTCATTCAGTTTGATTTTACTATAAATCAGACATTTTTGTACCTTTACAAATCCTCCTTATCTGTGCAGCATTGCAAAGCGCAATGCATTGGAGCCAGGTATTGAGCTACCAGTAGATCAGGGCTGGTAGACCATGAAGAACGCATTAGACAGTGTCAGGAAAGACACAGGTAAAACTGTCTCTGTGTTAATGAGATGAAGAGAGACAGTAACATGTGTGGGTCTCTTCCAGACTGATTTCTTGAAGACTTTGTATGCTAAGGATACAGCACAGCTGAAGATAGGGAGAATTTCAGTTTCTCATCTTTGAGTGTGTGGATTGGTGATGTAACATGCTCCCAGCCTACAGATAAGGTGCTTAAGCCTCCCTCACATCACAATCCCCCAGATGACTTGGTTGTCCGAGGCCATGGTATAGGTCTGCAAATGCATATAGTGTGGCCTGACCTATGGGGGAGTGTAACGCAGAAGGCAACAACATGAGTCTCAAGTTGTGAGACTTGTCTGTGATTTTGCATTGGTTCACGCTGCACCTTATCCCTTCACTGGCAGATGACTCTAAAGGACATGCAAATATGCTATTTTATGTGGCACGTGACTTGTAGTCTGGCTTGGAGAAAGAAAAAAAAGAGATTTTTTGGTTGTTTTTGCAAACCTTTTCCTTCAGTTGTATTTTAAAGCCACATTTCCACACCTCCACTAAGTCCATCACCAAATCTATCCCTTTGGATAATTATGAGCGTGTGTTATTTGACTGACATAATAGAGACGTTGATTGGCCTCAGCTTAAGTTCTAGATACATATGGACAATGTAAGATCACTATAGCCTCTTCAGAGTTACAGCATGAACCTGCTCGTGTCTGTGTATCTTCATCTGTAAATCAGCATTAGTTCATCCAGCACAATGACAGTTGAATAAAAATTGATCCAAAAAAGGTTTTTTTGAGGAAAATATGGGCATTTCACCTGGGAAACTTGCTATTCAAAGTCACGCTCAAGTAGAAATCTGCACTCATGGCGTGCCCTCTCCTCTACCTCTTCAAGCCTGGGCATATTAAAGGATAAAAGATAAAGAGTAAGCTGTAATGAATGTGGAGAAGACTAATGCAAAATATTGCCAAGAAAAATAGCGAATGTCTCTGTGGAAACCACATCCTTTGAAATATCTGCAGTGAAATCTTATGCCCTCAAATTTCATTATCCTATCTGTTCTGTGTGTGTGTCACTTCAGCTTATTCCTTCCCATTGAAGAATCCCCAAATGCACTGCCGTACACTGGGGAGGGTTGTTCTGCAGATAATTTAAGGACGAAAAAAATTCCTGTGCAGTGAAGGAATGGTGAGAAAAGGATAGATTTGTGGTTTCACTTTTTCTGGAAAACTCTTTCCTGAGGTCACTAAGAAACAATTACTGAAAATAGCCATCTGATATAAAAAGAAACAGTCTCTCATTCCTGCCATTACATCCCCCTAATTTCTGTTACTAGAATTGCCCTGTGCCAACATTTGCTCTGATCCATGGGTTCCAGTTCAGAAGAAGGATATGCCCTTGGTTTATGGCTAGAAGACTACCTGCTGCCATCTCCTAAGTCCTCCTTGATTTTCACTGTGAATTTTCTTTGATATGGGCACAACAGCTGCACAGGTTACAGAGGTTAATTTAAGGAGGATTCAATGGAGAGCTGGTCAATAGAGTTTAAGTCATGATTCATCCTCTCCTAAAATAGAAGTCTAAAACAGATCTGATGAATCGCATCTAAAAGTGGCTACTTCTCCATGTTGACTATAAATGGAGCCCAGAGTGCCTGGCTCATCAGTAGATAACTATGTCGTAGTTACCCAAAGCTAGGTGAGAGGAAGAGAACCTTAGATAGTTCTATTTAGTTATTTGTACTGGTCTACCCTTCTTCCTTTCAGGAATTTCTCTTGAATGAAGAAAAATATACCTTCCATGAAAACCACATCCGTGACAAAGACTTAGAGTGCTGCATCTCACATACACAAGACCTATGGCAGGGATGCTCTCTGAACTTTTTGTAAGCGGGAACTTTTACAAGTCAGGAACATTTCATAGGCATGCCTTCTGTTCAACAGCTGGCCCGGGTCTTGACAGCTGAGGACCACTATAAAATTTTATGGATATGGGTGATCCTTTTCTTTATATACCATTGTTCCTTCCAACATACCCCAATGCACTTAAAATATTTTGCAAATTGACATTAAATCTGGAAGAACATACTTCTCATTTCCTGTGTTTCCAGGAGATATTTGAATAGAGATGTTAAGCAAGAGTTTGATTCTTCTGAGTATGAGCAGCTCCAGTAGTGGGGCACACCAAGTGTGGGATTGATTTCACAGAGCAAGATAAATACTGTTTTTGTGTGTAGGTGTCCGCAAGCGAGCTGGTGTCTGTGCTGACATTATAGCCAGTGGAGGGCTAGTCAACACAGCCAACAGAGTCCAGCAAGCAACTCTGCTAAACACATGGAGGTGCTCGATTCACCTGTCTAAATACAACCATCTAGTGCCATTTGAGAGGGTCCAAAACACCTGCACAGATGTCACATCTGGCATACTGACAGAGAGTTTATAGGCTGTCCTCACCCTTGTGATGAGGAAACATGGAGGTCGGGAGGGATACCCTGCAACATTTACATGATACCAGACACCTCTATGTGTAAACAAAGAACATAACTATACAATGGGTATGGATAGCCAATGTCCCAGATAAAGGCTGTTTTTATTAAGAGTTCAGAAACTGAGGGTGAATTTGGATATGCAATTGTGGACACCATGCGAATCCTTCTCCTAAAAATTATTTAGGATGAACCCCAGTCCCTCAGCTCCTCTATTAGCATTTCCCTGTCTTGCAAAACAGTTTTGCAGCGTGCCATGGTTTCTAGAAATACCACAGCGGCAGTGTTCTCTGACTGTTGAGACTCGATCTCCATTGACTACCATGAGAGTTTAGATCCTTAGTGCACATACAGGTAGTGTTAAGTTCTCTCATTGACTGTTAAGGGAGAGAATTAGCTCAACTGTAGGCAACTATATTGTGAATTTACACTTTCTCATGTGTAGGCATTTTAATTTAGGAGTCTCAATCTGTGCACTAAACCCCACCTCAGATTACCAACCTCTGTTACGTTGAAAAAACAAGCTCCATCATACCATTTGTAGTAGGATTTAGTGCCAGTGTGGGCTGTAAAAGGTGGTAGGAAAATTGTGTTTTATATCTCCATCATCACAGGAATGTTTTGCTGTTTTGCATGAGAGATGGCTGGATGCAGGATGAGTAATAGGCGGTTTCAGCATTTTCTTTCCTTTTTTTTTCTTTTTTTTTTTCTTTTCCACAATTTTAAGAGGGATTTCACTGTAATTCATAGCATTCTGGAACATCTCCTTTGTTCAAAGTATTGCTAATTCATGCGACATGCAAAGAACATTAATTTGTGGAGCAGTTCATAAAATTGCAGTCACAGCCTCTGCAAACTGTCTGAAGGCCTGGACAGATGACCTAATGTCTGCTCCGGTCCACCTCCCACTCCTTAATTTTAACCAATAACTTAACCCTGACACCATACCCAAAAGGTCTGGAACTAAGTGGAAATAGAGGGATAAGGGCACAGAGATTGATAGAAAAGCATTTATGAGTGAGAAAATGTTGTAGGGCACTGCACACTTTCTACTACTGATGGGCTCAGATATCACCTGCCCTCTTCTGCTTACAACCATATGAACAGATTAGTGTCTATTTGCTTATTCCAAGACTCTTTAGGTTTTGTGTGGAAGGGCAAACTTTCAATATCACTACAGAATTTTTGTTTATTAACCAACTCCACATCTGCCCTCCAGCAATTAAAGCAGAACTGAAGCAGCAACAACAAAAAAATGAGTAGTTTGTCTTTAAATTTATATGGCACAAAGCACCGGCAGCTCAAGAAATGAGAGCGCATTTAGCTCTGTCCTGGGACTCATGAAAAGAAGTCCGAGACAAGTCAGTCATTGGACTAGTGCTGGGAAATAAAAAGGGACCTTTTCTATCTGTGCATTCAGCAATCTCTGTTTGCACTGGGAACCTCCTGGCTTTCCCACTTCACCTAAAGCCTCCAGGTGTATTTTATAAGCCTCATAATAGGCTTGGAACCTCAGTTCAGGAGTTTAATTTTCACATATGATGCCATCTGCTGTCTGGACAGCCCTAAGGGGAATCCTTATTAAAATAACTCTGAAGCAGTAAAGCCATATGTGTAGCTTTACAGCTCATGGAAGGAATTATAGTCATTCGGCCAATAAGAAGAATTGTTCCATGATGGCATGATAGCTTTTCTGTGTATGTAGGGCCTTTAGTTCAAAAAGAAGTTGCTCTCCAAAGTGCACTGAGAAACTTTGAATTAAAGCCTTAACAGGTGAAAATTAGTGTAATGACTAGCATTTAGCTGCAGCTACAGAGTTTTATACAGCTTATGAAACAGTTTGTTTACTAATTGAGGAATGTGGACAATATAATTTCCCCAATGTCATCCACTCCTTGGCTGTCACTCTCTGCTCTAAGGTGGGAAACTTTGAGAAATTAGAAGACTTTAAAAGCTTTCACACCAAGCTCTTCTTTTAGCATGAAGGAAATTTAAGCTTCCGGAAGCCTCAACTGAAATGATAAAGCAGCATTCAGAGTGGCATTCATTTCATTTAACTTTAGAGAGTCTACAATGCAGACGAAGCCATCTAAGCCAGTCATCTGAGGCTCCCTTTATAGTCAAGGGAGACCTATTTAATTTAGTCATTGGAGTTAAGGGCACTATTCCTCAAGCTGATGTCTGAAGTCAAACTAATCTTATCCTAAAGTGCCTATTTCTGTCTATTTTCAACAAAGAGATATATTGGAGACCATCTCAACCCTTAGTGTTTACACCATAGACGTCTGCATTTTTTAGAGGATTTTTTCCCTATGGCCACACATTTGTCCTGATACATTCCTGAGTGAATTCCAGATTATTTTGACTTTGGTCATAGGGAATGCCATTCAGGATGTCATTAGGTCACTGGTATAAGAAAATCTGATCTGCTCAGCCATGATATATCTACAGGGAGAAATAGCTGTAGCATGGCTATATCCATGATAACATAAAAGTATATAAGAGACAAGGGTTATACACAGAGGTAATTTGTCTTATTAGACCCATCAGTGTCATTGGGAAAACAACTGAAAAATCCTAGTACACAAGCCTTTCTTATGATGAAGGGTGAAGCCTACATATTGTCCTCACGTGTAACTTAGGTTTCTGAAAAAAAGTTTCTGAACTTTCTTGAGCCTTGCAGCCAGGCTAGTTCTGCACAGAATTTAATATCCCAGATTATCCCTAACTCTGAGTGCTATAGATTTTCTGTGTCAAGATATCATTTTTTCAGTTTGGTGCAGAAATATCATCAAAGCTCATGTGTTTTGCATGAAACTCACAGAATGGTCCCTGTTTTATGGCCCAACTCAACTAGACCTGTGCTTCCCATCTTGGCAGTGGTGTGGTCTCCCTTGGGCTTCACAGGCACAACTGCTTGACAAGATCCCTTCAGTTGCTCCATAGATGTCGCAGACAGGGTTTACTGAAACAAGGAAGCAGAGGAGCTTGCAAGGCTTTTGAGCTCTGTGGAGCTTGCTGTAAGGTATTTTCACACACACCCCAGCCACAGCCACAGCCACAGTCAAAGCCTGTCTCCTGTCATATGACCCAGCACAGACTTTCACAAGCCACATGTGTCCAATACAATCAAAGCAGAACAAAATGTGAGAGAGATTATGGCTGTAGAGGAAAAAACTCTACCAGTCCTCTTGACTTTAATTAGGCAACACGAGAGGAATTGTGGCTGCTGTCTGTTAAGTCCAGGGAATTTTACAGGCTTAACTCCCACTAAAAGCCAGGAAAATTCAGGTGGTCAAAAACATCAATAAGCATACAAGGATCACACTCATGATAAATCTACTCATGGCATGAATATGTAAGGCAGCAAGATATTTCTTGCTTCTTTTCATGGATAGGCAAGTCCATTCTCAAAAACAAAACAAAACAAAACATTTTGTTGGAGTCTATAGAAACCTATATAACAATATAAAGATAAAACCTTAGTTTTTATAAACAAAACATCTGTTCTTAGTCTGGTAATTTTACCTTTGCATCAGGATTTGACTTGAATTCATCTTGATGTTGCATTCAGGACCATGAAGGT
Source organism: Anseranas semipalmata (assembly GCA_013399115.1). Lineage (NCBI taxonomy): Eukaryota > Metazoa > Chordata > Aves > Anseriformes > Anseranatidae > Anseranas > Anseranas semipalmata. Next base: position 122,657 of record VXAA01007264.1, read on the forward strand.
GTATCTGTGTCTGTATCTGACTTTAATTCTCATACTTAATATTCCATGCAGTTAGCTAGGAGTAAGGTATCTAAATAATCCTGTAGACTGAGTCTAGGACATTTGCTAATACAAATCACTATAGTTGCATTGATTTAGTGGATTAGCTAAAGTACTGACTTGAAATTTGCAGATTGCTAGTGTTTATAATTTAGTCTTCTATATCTATAATTAGAAGTCATCAAGACCCAATCAACACACTCTATCTCGCTTGCTATCAGTAAGCAAATGCTTCTTGGAACTGGCTTGTTTTGTTTCCCAACCAGCTGGTATATTAATCCCAGAAATTCAATATTTGCTTAAGATAAAATGTCCTCCCCAAAGAAGTCAAAGCCAGAACGCTGCTATACCGGCCAAGCACAGGAAGAACAAGTGGGAAATGTTCCCCTTTTCCAGAGCTCAGCTCCGACAACAGGAACATAAAGGAAATGGCAAACATTTAAAATAGGGAGAAAAAATGCAAAAAAATGTGAATGTGGAAACAAAAGAGGGAGTTGGGTGAATTGCACTTAATGGAGTGTGACAACTTCTGAGCACCAGAAGTTGTTCAATGACTTTCAGACTCTCCTCCATGGAAAACAAGGTCTCACACATCCGTGTGCTTTCTGATGGAGTCACTAGTGCTCCATCAGATTGAGCACTGGTGGCTCTAATCTGATAGGATTAACTAACATGGACAATTATAAATGTTACTCTGATAGCAAAGGTCTTAGCTGGTAGTAATGGTATCAGTAACAACACAGACCCTCCTGACCAAGTCATCTTTCTCACATAAACTTAAATTTTTGTGTCCTTGTAACTCCCAGCTCTTGTGCCATCTGGACTCAGCTAGCACAGGTACATTATGACAGGTTACAAACCCATCTTCAGTAGACCAGTAGACATGTCTTTAAAGTTTTTCTAAACATTTCCCAACAGGTTGATGATAAGTATAAACAGAGAAGCTAGATGTTGCAGCTCCTGATCATACTCCTCTACACTGAAGTTTCTTTAATGATAACATTAAGGCATTAAAGCGTTCCATATAAAAAAGGAAAGTAAATCATGCATGCAAACATGCACTGCAAAGACAAAGCTCACAATATTCAGAAATATTTTCCTGCCTAGTTTGACAGCAATGCTTCTAGCTAAGCACACACAAAGCTGTTTGAATTTTGGGGTGAGTGCCAGAGCCATGAGAAATATAGAGAGAATCATTCAGACTATTTAGTGTGCGATGAGAGGTCTCTTTAAAGCTTGTAGATAGTCCACAGAGCTACAACAGACAAAAGGCTACAGGAATTATTGAAAAACAAAAAAGAAAAGAAAAGAAAAGAAAAAAAACCTATCCTTACATAAATGACCCTATGATAAGAATAACTGAAAAAAACAAAATGAGCTTTTATTTTTTTCTTCTTCTTTCCTGGCACACAAGTGTTGGGGAATCTTCACAATAAGGATTGGACAAAAAAAAAAAAAAAAAAAAAAAAACANAAAAAAAAAAAAAAGTGCTACACGTTCCTGATTTCAAATGCCCACTCTGGGCAATACAGAAAACATGGTGTGAAAACTGAAACTTTCCTCTCATATGTCAATAATTATCATGGGATGTTCTCCCACCTTGAGGGACTTCAGGACTTCAGATGTATCACCAACATATTTTGCTATCTAGCAGTCCATCTAGTGGGATATTCTGTCTCTCAGAATGGCCAATGCCTGGTGAATCAGAGGAAGATAAAATGGCCTCAGAGTGTGTTATGTATATAGCATAATGTAGCTCCATGTAGATATCTCTGAGCCAGCTTTGAGTATATGTTGGCTTGCCAGAACTAAAATCAGTGGAAATCTGCCAATGCAAGTCTTGAAAGGAGTGACAGTTAACAGGTCACATGTAAAGTCACAGTAACACTTCTTTGTTGACAAAATTTCATGAGATGGAAAGTCTTTCTACCTGAATTCCCTGGTCCCTTCCTAGCGGGAAGTCAGTTTTACTATGGGAAGTGAGATACTTGTGTTTGGAAAAATTGTATCTTATTGAAAGATTCTGGAAACCTTTCTTCATCACTAAATTAAGGGACAATGTGTATGTTGGGGAGAGGGAGGAGGGAGGGCTAGGTTTAGAAATGTCTGGCAGAAAGTAAGGAACCAACATTCACAGACATAAGGGACTATTGAATACTACCATCCACTACAGGTGAAAGGAGTACCAAGCCCTCCAAACAAAACAAAAGGCTACTTCTCCACTGAAGGACTCGATAAAGGGAGGGGGTCTTAGACATTTAGTTCAAATGCAACGCTGATATGTGGATGTATAAACGTGTCTTAATCTGTAGCTGCAAATTTCCTCCAGATGACAATTTGTTGACTAAATGCAAGTGTCTGAATCCATTTTAGGCATGAAGGCACATCCAACTGGGCCTCCAAAAGAAGGCTGTGCAATATATCACAAGAAGCTCTATGTAAAACCAACAATTTCCAGGACAGTTTGGCCATGTTCTTACTCATGCCAAAAAAAATCCTGGTTGTTATTGTTCTGTTATTAATGCTGCATTGCAGTTACTGTACAGACACAAACACTTAAAAGAGTCCACAGGATAGTGTCTGTATATGCCCTATGGATGGGACTCTGTTCCACATAGTTTTGTGCCTGGTGTTATTTGAAATACCTTGGAGTATCCAAGTCATCTACATGGGGCTTGCAGATACAACAGAGAGTCTATAGTAAACCTCCTCCCTTCTGGCAAGTACCAGGAGTCCATGTGGAATAGAACAGGGTATTTTAGGTGGTCCCAAATATCTGTGTTTGGGCAACTGAATCTCACACTAGACATCTAAGTTCCCAGTGGGTCTTAAATGGATGCTGAAAAGCTATTAATTTTATTCTGTGGAGTCTAGACACATGTGGCTGACAAAGCATAAGTCTTTGCTTTAGGAAGAGATGTGCAACTCCTTAACTTTATTAACTAGTTGTTCATCAGTTACAATGAGGTCACAGATATGTAGCCCACATGTACCCACCTACATTTATGTGGGTGAAACTGCTAGCTAAATCCCACATGAGGAGGTGAAGATCATCACCAAGTGTTAGTCCTGTTCATTATTTTACACACCTAAAGAGAGGCCGTAATCAGACTTCCCCCACAGAATCACAGAATCCTTTAGGCTGGAAGAGACCTTCAAGATCACCTAGTCCAACCTATGGCCTAACACTAACAAGCCCTCCACTAGACCATGTCGCTAAGCTCTACATCTAAACGCCTTTTCAATATACCCAGGGATGGTGACTCGACCACTTCCCTGGGCAGCCTGTTCCAATGTCTAACCCTTTCAGTAAAGAAATTTTTCCTAATATCCAACCTAAACCTCCCCTGGCGCAACTTTAGCCCATTCCCCCTCGTCCTATCACCCGACACGTGGGAGAATAGACCAATCCCCACCTCACTACAGCCTCCTTTAAGGTACCTGTAGAGAGCGATAAGGTCGCCCCTGAGCCTCCTCTTCTCCAGGCTAACACCTCTCCCAACACCTCTCTTACCAATAAACTTATCTATCCATTCCTCCTGCCTCTTTCAATCTAATGCTGAAACACTTCACAATGATAAATAAATGTGCTCTAGAATATCCTCTATAAAGTAAGGAAACCACTTTCATCTCAGCCACACAAGGCTGATGATAACTGTTAGGCTGTCCAAGACCAAGTCAGAAGTCTTTGGCAGGAGCTGTGATGTGAACTTCATTCTGCTCTTTCCTAGCCACTGGCCTACTTCAAACTGCTGGAGCTGCAATAATTGTGGTCTCCTGCCTGTCATGGATGAAGGATCCTGACATACATGAGTCCTGGGCTTTCCTTGGGTCACACAATGACTTTCTCAGAGGCTCCTTCCCTGCACTGAGGACAACAAAACCCACTGGAGAGTGAGGTGAAAACAATTGCTACCAGCAATGCAGGGTGAAAATAGAGAGAGGTGATGGAAAAACAGGAGGAGATGGAAGCATGAAAGACATTGGGTGAAGGAAAGGAAACTGCAACATGACATTCCATGCCAGGCAGTTGGCCCCAGGCCAGGCTGTAATGAGGACCAGCGCCCCAGGAGTGCGAAGCGGGCCCTGCTCGCTGCGCTTCTGTTTGACCATGAACCTGGGTGTTCCAGCAGCAGCATGTGAAAATATTTAGTCTGCTGCAGATGGGAATGTTTGGGAAAAGAGATAGGAAGGCCTGCATTCCTCCAACCCCACAGCCCGATCCTCCCCACATTCCCTGGCACTTCGCCAGAGCTAAGGCTGGCCGTTTTTGGGGGGATCTTTTCTTATTTCTCTGTCTTTTGCTCAGATCAAGTGAGAAGTGAATGTTGTTCTAATAGCATCCCTTTTGGTTTAAAATCGTGGATGGAGGAATCACTGGCTGGATGTGAAAGAGTTTTGGGAAGAAGATGAAAATCCCTTTCTTTAGTCTTCTCTCTCACTGCACCATCTATTTAGAAAGGCAGCTTTGCCAGATAAAGACAATCTTCCCATATTCCAGAGCCAAGCAAAAAAAGAGCCCAGTCTTGGCCCTGACACTTAAGCCTGACTATAACACAGAGATTCCCTCGGGAATAATAATAATAATAATAATAATAATAATAATAATAATAATAATAATAAAAAAATTCAGTTTTTCTGCTTCAGAGGTGGGTTGTAAATGCTTTGCCCCAGCCGAGAAGGTAGTCCAAGATATAGAGCAAACAAAGAGAGCTGGGAGAGCTGCATGGCTCCCAGCAGAAGCCAACTTCCAGAGACACAAGAGAAATTGGCCACCAGAGACAGCTGATTACCAAGTGCAGTTGTCTTTGCTCACAGTATCAGGCATTGGCCAAAGAAGATGAAATGAGCTGCTGATAGGATTCAGATGGGTTATTTCTGCTTTCTGTGAACAGCTTCATTGCTTGGTTCATCCACAGATTGCCCAGGAAACGGTGATCTAACCTGGGTGCAGAAGTGTGCTTCCCCCCGTTAGTGTGCTGCGAGGACACTTTGGCCACATCTCTCCAAGAGAAAAAAAGATCAGTGCCAGGGAACATTCCCAGACCCTGGAATTCAGTCCCTCAGACGAGTAGATTGCTGCAACCATCCCCAGCATGGTTTTGGCCCAGGGCAACAACCACTCTCCCGTACTTCAGAAATTAGCACAGTCCAGGGACCATTTCCCTGTAGACAACTCAGATACAGGCACCCTCTTGTGTAGACTATGGAAGTTTAATAATTTAAATGTGGTCAGATTATGCTTAGCTGGCCTCAGAGCCAGAGAAATGCCTGTGCCAGAACTTGGCTCTGTTTAGATTACTCATGCAGATGAAGCCATTATTTATTATTCTTCAGAAGAACTCACCAGCCACAGGAATGGAGATATCCATAGAAATCAAAAGGGGACGCCTGGCCACAGTGGAACTGATGGGGTTTTACTGTTGATGGCTTTCAGGAACAGATTGTTTTGTGAGACTTATTGAAATAAAAGAGGAGATCCCACAGTCTGTGCAGACTGTTCAGCAGGCCTTTGACTTTTGATCCATCTCATCCTCCCTTCTAGGCGTTTTTCATACTTTGGAAAAAAAAAAAAAAAACAATATTTGCTAAGCAGGGCGGGAAGCATTTTCCCATTTATTTTGAATTACCAATTTATGCGAACGTCCCCATTCTGATACAGAAGAAAAGCAATGAAACCTGAAAACATCCCATGCAATGAAATTTATGACCAAAGCAGGAGGTGAAAAGGGAGAGGCAATTTTGTGGCATGGTTCATTCTAATTTCAGCTGCTTTTATTTGACATATGCTCTTTTTTTTAAAAAAAAAAAAAAAAGGAAATGAAAGCTGTGTGGATGCATTCCATCATGGAAAGGTAAAAAGGGGTTGTTACAGCCTACAGAAAAGTTCTTTTCAGAGGAAACCCGCTGTTTGGTAAATGAACCAGAAAAACTGAGGCAGAAAGTGTAGCCCAGAAGTTTTGGACTGACAGGTTTTGGATGTGTGGATCTGAAGAGGAAAGACTTTAAAAGTCTGTTTCTCAGTTGTTTACTGTATTTTGAAAAATCAATCAAGTCCTTTTAAAGGAGCTCAGCTGGGGTCTCTCCATGTTTCTAACCACTTTCAAAATCAATGACCTATACTTTTTCTTTTTTTGATTGTGGAGTGACTTTCTCTTCTCCTCTTCTAAAAAGTGTTTTAGAAAATAAACTATGCAGGACTTAGATTGTGAGATAAGAGACTGCTCAAATCTGAAGTTCATGTTTAGCAACTCTTCCAACTTCTCAGAAAGAAACAAGTAATGGTTGTGTACATCTAGGGCCTGATTCTTTCCCATTTGGGGTAAGTCAGGAGTCACAGAAACTCAGTGAAGGGCCTTTACTTATCAAAATTTGCCAAGCTAAGGCCATACACCACCTATGGGAGATGCTAGGGTTGCTGAGGAGGGCAGAGAAGACCCCAGAGTCAAGGAAGACATCACATCTACTGGCAAATCCTGCTCTGGCTTTGGGATTTCAGTGGTCTTCACTCCACCTACTATGCAGAGCCTTGACTCAAGGGTGCAGGTGAAGGTGAGCCTGTCCCTCTGTGCCATGAAATAAAGCAAGGAAATTCACCTTCTTTGTAGATGAAAAGTGAAAAAGGAGGAAGAGTTCTTTACAGCCCATATGGTAGGACATTTATAGGAACAATTTCTGTATGGCAGTAAATGTGGGTAAATTCCATTTGCTTCCACACATCTCTGACTGCATCCCTGGACACAGGCTCCAAGAGGACAAAGTGATTTGAGACAGCCTTTGGACTGGGGAGGGATGATCTTGTCTCACTTCTAGCTTGATCCAACTAAACCACCCTGTTAATCTTTTCTAAACATGAAAGCACATTCTCAGGGCTTGAAAACCCAGGCCAATGCAGAGGCATATGAACCAGATTAATCTCACCAGGGTAAGGGTGGGGACCAGCACAGGGAAAATTTCAGTTCATTTCATACCAAACAGACCCCAAGACATGAAAGATTGAACCTCAGATGATTTTGGAATCAAATTTTGGAATTGAACTTCTGACCTACCAGAGAGCTAGCCAATTCCAGTCAGTGAAACTGTGTGTATAAATATTTATACTTTTTCAAATGCACAAACATAGCCGTCCCTCCTCTCCCCCCGCCACGTCCCACCCAAATAAAAGAGCATGTCTTAGATAAAAACTGGACATTTATTTTTATTTTAGATTTATATCCTATGAACAATTGAAGTATAAACCTTGCAATACACTACCAGCAAGCCTGAAACTATAAAGTTAAAACCAAAGCTATTCTGAGTTAATAGGATCCATTTGTTGTGCAAAAGAGGCACCGGCATGTTTTTTCCCTTTGAAAGTAAGAATTAGGTAAGTGAAATTGTCAGGCGTGCATGTATGAAATGTAATCTGGCTAACCCCAGCATTCCAGCCAGCCTGGGTTTCAATAGCTGAAGTATGCATGATAAGTTTTATTTAAATGCAGGCAGCCTCCGCTTAGTAACTCCCTCAGTGTTCTGAGTCCAGCGCTTGAGGACAAGGAGAAACCTAGGCTCTATCCTCAGTAGCTTGCTGTGTAATTATAGATAAATTTTGAAAATGGAGATAACAATGCCTCTTTTGACAGATGCTGGAGTCTCTGGTTGAATAGTACTACAACACAGCAAAAATGTAATCATTATTATTATTTATTTATTACCGCTCTGGTTGACACAAGGGGATAAGAGTAAAATCAATCCAGAGCCTCTTCATTGAGGCCCCTAGCATATTTCCCCTAAGACTCACAAATCAACACTGCTAAGTAAAGAAATTTCCACTTAACACCTCAGCACCCCCCGCCTTTGCAAATGTTTATGTACATACTTACCTTTATTAGCAGGGGGGGAGCCCCTGGGATTCCTGGTATTGGTAAAGAAAATGTGTGCATTTGCAGGGTAAAGGGCAAGTTCGGGGTTCTCTGTTTTGCTGGCTGGTTTGAGTTTTTAGAGGTGTTTTTTTTAGAGATGTTTTGTGCAAAGTCTTAAGGCTGAGAGTCTGGCAAAGAAATCTTTAATCTTGAAAGGAAGAGGGAGTGTAGTGATAGGACAAGGGGTAACAGTTTTAAACTAAAAGAGAGTAGATTTAGATTAGATTTTAAGAAGAAAATCTTTAGTATGAGGGCCATGAGGCACTGCACATGTTGCCCAGAGAAGCTGTGGAGGCCCCATCCCTGGCAGTGCCCAAGGCCAGGCTGGATGGGGCTTTGGGCAGCCTGAGGTGGTGGGAGGGGGCCCTGCCCATGGCAGGGTAGGTGGAACTGGGTGATCTTTAAGGTCCCTTCCAATCCAAACCGTTCTGTGATTCAATGATAATTAAAGAACAGAGGTTGTAGCTATACAAGAGGAAAGAAGATTCATCTCCTTAAACTTGGGAACAAGTTGCACCAACAGCTTAATGTCACTTCATCTGACTATTGCATGTAGAATGACACCACATCACAAAGGGATGTCATTCTACGAGCAATAGTCAAGTCCAGCTGATGGAGGATTTGACTTATTTGTCTTGAATGAGAATTGCTGTTTTGCTGTTGCTGTTGTTTTTAAGGAAATCAGATTTAAATGAGCCAGGAAATCAGATTTAAATGTTCCAAGTATTTTCTCCAAACATTTAGAGTGTCTAAACCTTGTCTCTACTCTGAATCAAATTATATGTAATAATGTACTTTATAAAAAAAAAAAAAAATGACACAAGGAAGAGGCATATTCTGTCTTAGGAGTTTTGCCTACAGGACCAGTTTTGACCTCCTTACACAAAAGAAATTTTCTCCTCTAGGGTGGATGCCCTCAGGATGAACCATGAGTTCAGAAGCATCCTTTACTGGATGTCTGCCAGAGAGATGGGATGTTTGCATTGACCTCCTTTATCAGAGAAGAGGTAAGGATGCCATAAAACAAATGAAAGGGAAGGGTTTGAGTGACAATGGATGGAAGTTGAAATTCCATCAGAAGTTTTTAGCTTCTGATATTACTTAATACTGGCACTTTTGGATAATCAGATGAGAACCTTTTCTTTCCTCTTCATTTTGTTCTGCTATTTAAACTCTCAAACATGTCACCAATGCTGCTCTTGGAAATGTAGATGTCTGCTACATGAAATTAGAGAAGGAAAAACATTTTCCAGGAGAGGAAGAGTTTGGAGGTTTACATGCACATCAGGGTGCCCTGCTAAGTTTAGACACCAAATTTGGAATAAGCCAGTATGGAGTTTGTTGACTCTGGCTGGTACCTAGCTTGATCATTAGCCATAATTTGTGTTTGTCTGTGGCCAGCTGTCTCACTTAACCACCTGGCTCTTCCACAAAGACATCCATCCATCTCTTTATTTCCTTCTGTGACAGCATGTCCTGCTTTGTGGATATGTTGCCAACAATAGAGTGAAGAATAGGCCTCAACAATTCAAGATTAACAAAGCTCTTTCGTGTACAAACCAAGCAGTCTCCAGTCTGTTTGCTAATTTAAGGACAGAAAATTTAGGCATCCAAACAATTGCAAGGTCAAGCTAAGGGATCAGAAACAAATCCTTGCTGAACTGTAAGCCACTACACAACCCAATGTGCAGCAATGTTGTTTGGCCTACTGCTCTCACTGCTGTAACTGTGAGTACATTAAATGCTGTACCCATGGACCTCATTTACAGTCAAGAGCCTACTTAAAAGCATTAGTTCTTCAGATATGGCTTACAGGCTCGATTCATTAAAAAAAAAAAAAAAAAAAAAAAAAAAAAAACATGTGCTATATATCCCCAATTTAAAGGAAAAACTTAGATTGTTTCATCTCAAAAAATGTAGCTATCTACAATGCCAGAAGAATTTGTACAAAGGCTGGGGAGAATTTGTCCAAATCTGTTTTTATGGAAGTTTTCAGTGGATTATTTACTGATGTACAGGCTTTTCTTTTGCCTGGAAATATTTTAGAAATGTAAAGACAAATATCTGGTAAGAGTGGTCAGGTAGAGGTACCAAAACAAACAAACAAACAAACAAACAAACAAACAAAAATAATCAGTTGGAGACTTAATTTGGCAAAGATAGAGCTTCCCAAAATAATGTTATAGGGATTACTATTTCCAATAAGATTGCCCCAGCACTTGATGTTACCAGTGCTAATTCAGAGATGTGCCTCTCTGAAAGATTAGGCAGCATTATCAATTCTTCCTCATGAAAACGGAACTGGGAAGCAGGAATACTGAATTCATCTAACTATAGATGTCAAGCATAGATCAGCTTAGCTCATTCCAAAGTGGTTCAGATGAATTTCACCACTGTAGCAAATGATAAGCCTGCAAAACTAAGTCCTGCTTAATTAGAATTTAATTGATGTCATCATTATCAATGGGACGGAAGCACCAGGATATTGGATGAGGAGTGTCTTCCACCTCCCATCAGTCTTATGGCTATATCCAGTCCCTGCCCTTGCTGCAGGCAAAATTTTCCCTTATTCAGAAAGTTGAGACACCAGAAGGTGAAGCAATCTGCCCAAGGTTGCACAAGAAACAGAGCAAAGTTACGAAATTATCCCCCAGCCTCCTCTCACTGGCCACATAACTATCACAGTTGACACCATAGTGTCACCTGTTGAACACATTCAGGCTGAAGACAGGGGTGCACAGGGGGCCACGTGAGCTAGGGCAGATTGACTAGATGGATTGTTTTCTTTTTGTGTCCCCTGATATCCTCTGCCAGAGCAGTTGGCTACCCATGGCAAGTGTACAGGAATGCACTTAACACTCACTTTAGTATTATCAACTAGAGCTCTTGCTGGTGAGGACAAGGCAATTCACACATTGAACTCTCATTAATGCAATAGCTGTTGCACTCAGAAGCTCTTTTCCCTTCCCTTTACCCCCCCCCTACTTTCATGCTCACTCTGACAGGAGCTGGAAGTTCTCAGTTTGCTGTAGAAAGCAAATGAAAATCCATCTGTCCTTGATTGTTTCTTTCCAATCTCAGTTCTGTTCACTCTTGGATAAGATAAATATAATGTATGTTACAGCTACATATGAATTCTCCTACAGTTCCTTTTACACCTCTGAGTGTATACACCTCCTCTCATGGTAGCTATAGCCCTGCTGGCAGGGGCCTATAAATCCTTTCTAAGATCCAGCATGTATTCCTTGTGCAGCCTGCGGTGTAGCTATGTTTTTTCTTGTACCAGCCATGAGGCATCTACACTAGCTTCCTCACACCCAGCTGGGGACATTGGCTATGGCCATCACCAGAGAGATAAGCTGAGACAGACTGTTTTTACTTCGGGAGAATGTCCATTTTTCAGTATGTAGAGACTGTGCCCCAATAGATGGTGCAGGATACGCCCAGAAGAGTTCCAGGCCAGGAGTATCCCTTTACAGAAACAGACAGATATTTTGGTCCTGGTGATCCCCAGATCTTCTCATAAAGGCCTGGGAGCATTGTTAGTACCCCATGTTCTCACTAGATGCAAGGCTGTTATTTTGGGAAGGTTGTTGTCTTGGCTGACTGTTGAGCACCCCTCTGCTTGCAGATCTACTCCCTGCAGTGGCCTTGACCAGGTTGCAAAAGAAGAAAACACCAGTCAAGGACATCGTTCACTCTTGTGTCTTGCCCAAGTTTTGATTCGGAAAGGCTTCCTTTTAAGAAGTAGTTCATATGAATATGAGGACAAAGCAAGGATAGCTCTGCAATGATATTTTTCTTGGGCAAATATTTGTAAAATATATGAGTGTTTGTGGCTTTACACAGCTGGAAATCATATATTGCCTCACCAGTGCTGCCATGTGTTTTGAATGGAAGGAAAAGGGATGCATTGTAATCATCCAAACCTTTCATTATCCCTCTATTCCTTCCTCCCTCCCTTGCCCCCTTCCTTCCTGACATCTCTTTCTTTATTTCTCTCTTTTTCAAGAATTGGCCTGTGACAGAGCAGAAGTGAATGTATGGAATATTTTATTTCCCATCCCGATGCTCAGTACTTTAGGTTTGTCAGAATCTGTCTACCTACCCATCTATCCTAAAACAAAACTTTTTTGTCCAGTTTTATCCACAGTTTGTTTTCCCCCTTCATTTATATGTCACTTCTCCCCAACACATTTGTATGTGAATGAGTAGAATAAGTTGATTTTGGAACAAGTGCTTTCCATTGCTTCTGTCCTTATAGAGAACCTTGCATGATTGTGTTTTGCTCTTTGACAATGAATTCAAAGCATATCTGTAAAAATAACAATAATGACAGCAACAGTAATACAGACAACAGTTACCATATTTCACTCTGAGGTTCTGATGGATGTGTAAGTAAAACCTGTCTACAGTTAAAAATAATTTGGAAACTTGCAACTCCCTGGCATCCTTTAGGAACAAAGCTACTATACACCTCCATCTCTGTCCTTTAGTATTATTTCCTCATGCTTCAGCTGTCACCTTCGCACAATGTTTAAACCTCAGAAGTACGTGCATTTTTTAACTTTTTCTTTTTTTTTTCCCCAGTGACCCCAAACTTTAAGACAGAACTACACATTGGAAATCCCTGTCCCAAACTCTCTTTGGTTTCATTTCCAAGTATGCAAATACTTCAGTTTTATTTGATTGTTACTCTTACCACATGTAGTTACAGCATGGCTTAACATGCAGAAGTGTCATTCCAGGCAGTGTTTCTGGAAGGAAGTATTCATGCCCCTTTCCAAATCTTTTGCAAATTAGAAATGACCCTGCTGAACTCCTCGGGTCACAGTGCCTTGGTTAAATGCTGCAAAGGTTGCAACACAGTGGGATTTAACACTCTCTAATGACTACTGGCCGTTTTGTAAGTAAACATAAATCCCTTTAGGGGATCTATGAATTTTAACTGAGTTTCACTTTGAGATTTGGGATGTACTTTAGCTGCAGATGTCAGTCACCCACTTCAGCTCACACTGTCTGGTAAGTCACACTCTCCACTCTGCTTCAGTGGGACTGAGGTAGAAAACTTAAGGAAGGAAGAACCAGGGAGAAGATCACTTTCCTGTTATTCCTCAGGCACTTTGTGGAGCTGGCTTAGTCATATGTTCTTCCAGTTAAACACTCTTACAAATGCAGGGTGGTGGTAAATATCTCAAACTGTGTATGAGGAATGGTCCCTGGCTTGTACTAACCTCAAATTGTGCATAAGGATTTTTTTGGAAGACTGACAGTTGGCCCAGGAAGAAACTGTGCCAGGGTATGTGTTAGCAATCCAAAAGTGTAAACTCAGCTATCTTCCAGTGCTTAGGAATATTCCCTGGTATTTTTAACTCAGGAATATAAACACAGCCTGCATGTACACATGGCTCCCTTGTCACATTTGCACCACCAGGTTGCATTGTTCACACCTGAAGACACCAACAGATCTTTCATTTAAATGTGTTCCCTGCTTCCCTACAGCTGAAAGATTCATTCTGTCTTTTCAGCCTTGATCAATTTTCTCCATCCTTCGTCTTTTTCTGTAGTCCAAGGAACCAACCTCTCTGCTGGTGACAACCAGCATGGTCCCATGGATGTCAAGGAAATGACGCCGAGTTATACCTCCTGAGGGTCTGGCCCAAACTGATTAAACTTCCTCCACAGACTTAGTTTAGTTTTCCTTTACTGGAAAGAAGGTGTCTAAGGAATGTGATGATCTCAGTCACATTCACGCTTCTTGAAGTGCAAGGCTACCCACATCATCTGATCTTTCCTCAGTATCATAACAGCCGCACGCTGTGCTTTTCAAGATCCTGTGGGCGAACGCACTATCCATGTGGCAAATTAAAGCCTCCAGACACCTGATCCCGGGGATGGAGCGGAGCCAGGGGGCTGTCAGCAGAAACAATATTGTTCAAAGGGTGGGCTCAAAGCGGTGAGGTCAGCTGGTGTGCCACAGCCATGAGTTGGCATTTAGTAGAGCGAATGCTTCACTCACTCACTGCCTCTCTCCTAGCCCCGCGTCTGCTCTGCAGATGGGAAAATACATTCCTCTGTGCATACCGATTCGTTCTGCCCTGTCACGCCAACATCAGCACGGGTACCTGAGGTTGCTGCTGAGGGATGCAACCCCCATCTGATTCCCTGATAACCCCTGCTGCTAATGCTCCCTGGGGACTGAGGGCTACATACACAGCTCTCTGTGATGTTAGAAGCCAGAAGGATTTTTGCATCTGGTTTTCATGTGATCCTGACATAAATGGCCTGGAATGCAAATGGCTTTGGGGGCTATTGCTTTGAATGAATCCCGAACTCTGGTTCTGGGTCTTTGATCCTGGACCCCAGTTCTTCACTTCATTGCTTTCCCAGGAATGGATGACGTTCATTTTCTAATTCCCTGGTGGAGAAATAGCCCTGTGGTGTATGACTCGTCTTAGGCAGACCAGTCATGTTATCCTTTGATCACCTTTGAAGGAAGAAGCCAGAGCCACAACATTTAATCTCCCATTATTGTAGTATAAGCTTGGGTTATCTACATCAATATTCAAGTGGTTTCAATCAAACCTTTCTTGATGGACAATCTTCTTAGTTAGATGGCCAGTCTGTCTTTAGGTAATCAAAAATTATCCAAACTCCTTGCCTGTGGTACAGAGGGCCTACTCAAATATTCTACAGCTCATGTCCCTGCCGTCTGAAAGGAAAGGCATCAAGACATGAGGCATGAGGGTATGAGGAGCAAAAATGAGTAGTTTTTCCAAGTCTGAAGTTAGGAAAGGCCAGGGCTTAGACCTGGGAACAAGGATTGCAGGCAGCACTGGGGAAGACAGCTACTCCAGAGAGCACAGAAAAAGCAGCTTCACATTCTGGACTAAATGAGAAGAGCTGACACTTTACCCAAAGGAAATATCATACCAATGGAAGCATCTCCAAGCTCTGATTTTGGGGAAAGATTATTATCTCTTGGTGCTCCACCCTTCAAAATCTCTTATCAGAGATTTCCAATATAATTGGCAAGCTCTTGCTGGCTAAAACCAAGAAGGTATCATCTTCTGTACCCTAAAGAAAAAAGAAACACAACACAACAGTGACCTGAGGCAGGATCAGTCTCACTACATTTAATCCCCTCCCATGTCTGAGTTGGTCACGCAGCTATTTTGTGGTCAGGATAGAGAAATCAGCAATTCACCTAAGCTAGTGAGGACACCATCCCTACGATGACTGGAATCAGTCCCTGCATCTTTCAGACACTGTAGGACAAATGCGCCCTTCTCAAGTCCGTACCCAAAGGATCCTGGCTCTTCAGTAGCTGCTGGTAGCCTGATTTGAATTCCACGCTGTCCCTGGAAAACACTCTTTATCATCTCCAGCCTTAATGTTGCAGGGTGTGTCCTTGCTCTCCCCATTCATGTCCTCAGCTGCTAGAGTGAAAACAAGCCCAGGAACCCCACCCTTCACCATGTCAGCCTGCCCGGCAGGTTGGGAGGTGATTCATGTCGGCTGACCTCATGTAGTCATGGACAAGCGTCAGGCTTATGTAAATGGACATATGCAATCCAGCAATGACCTAAAATATTCATAACCATAAACTAAGCAGGCTCCTAGACTTCCAAGCTCAGAGATACTGGGAATTCAAAGTCATTTTGAAGCCCAACAGCTTTTCTCCATTTCTTCATGGGAGAAGCCCCTTCCTGTGAGCGTACTGTGTCTTTCCTGCCTTCCCAGACGCTATCCTGAAAACACCCCCCTCCAGCCTTCAAAGGGACACTACTTGTCTGTGCTATATTTCAGTGCAGCTCCTGTCAGGAAATTAGCTATGGAGGGATGGTGATAGTGTTGTGCTTACTGAGTCCTAGCCCTTTTTAATTGGGAAACATTTGTATTTTATAAGCAACAAGAAAAAAATATTCGTATTACCTAATAAGTAGCATAAATAAATCAATTATGGCAGGCACTTACATCTAATTTAAGAAGATGGTTTGAACTGTTCCCAGTTATTTGAGTGCAATACATTTCTTCTGAGCAAGACATTCTACCCTTTTTGATCACATCTGCCAGTAAGTGACTTGTGCAAGTGGTCTCTTGTCTGCAAGGGAGGAAGGTAACAAAGTGTGATGTTCAAGCTGAAGACATACAGGAGACTTTGTCTGATTCTCCCAGTCTAGTGAGAGATTGTCAACAAGCTGCTTCCCTTTATTTTGCTGCAGTTTTCCCATACGACAACAATCTTGACCTCTCCCAGAAAAGCCTGGGCACCTCAAAATGTAGTCCCTTCTTTCAGTTCTACCAGGTGGTCAAAGAGAAGATAATACAGATTAGCTGCTCTTGTTTCTCTCTCTTCCAGCCATAATATTGCTTTTGATAAAAAATGCTTTGTAAGATCTATGTGATTTTATTAGAGTGTAGAAAAACACTGTGAATGCAGGAGATCTGCTTTGTGAATTTATATTCATCAGTGATTTGACTACGTGTGGCTTGAAAAAGTAAATTTGCCTGTGCTAAGAAAAGCTGACAGTGACATGGCCACGAGAAAAACATTGACTGAACAAATGCAGTTCAGAACTGGGAGTTGTTAAAACAAGTGTATTAAATGGTTATAATTCCCAGTCAAAAATATGTCGTTTCATAAAAACCCGTGTGACTTATGGAGGAAATGAACATTGCAAGAAGTAAAACACATAAACAAGATAATTTGTGTTTATAGCAGCACTGCAGCTTTATCAGCGGAGCTAATGAAGTAGAGTTTCACAGACTTGGGTTCTGCACTCTGTCCCCACCTCACCATGGGGTCCCAGCTCCTCCCTTGCAGCATCCCCTCCTTCCCTGCTGCAACGCAGTGTCCATCTCCTCCTCTCCACACCATGTGCTGCTCCAGCTGGTGAGCCAGAAGGACCATCCTTGCTGATTGCCCAGCTTTCATCTCAGAAAAGATAAGGGACTGAAATAAAACGGCCTACGTCTTGTTCCTCACTCCTCTAAGCAGTCATCGATGTTCATAAGCCTAGTAAGTACCTAATTCCTTGCAGAGTTTTACCCCTCTGTCTGGTATGGCCAGCAAGTTCAACCAGCAACAGGGAGCAGCAGGCAGGCAGATGGAAAATCAACGTGATCATATCAGCCCTGCTTCCAGCAGAATCCAGGTTAAAATCTAATGAGGGAAAGGGGAAGAAGGCAGGGGGCCAATAATTTTGAAGGCATTAAATGGAGAAATATGATGAGAGAAGCTACATTCCACAGCTGTCAGGACCCTAGGAATTTGTTTTGAATATTTTTAGAAAAGACAGACATTGTAATAAAAATAAATGCCCATTTCCAGACGTAGATGATCAAGCTTTGAGGAATGATGGTGGGGCATTCAATACATATTTGTGTTCTGTAGTTAGCAAGGCGCAGGAAGCTGGATTCATATCATGAGAAACAACTTTCCACCCCACCTGTAATGAAAAATTGTGTTTAATATTATCTCCTAGGGTTATGCATTTGCAAGTCAGTAGGCCTAGATAGCTCCCCCGAGAGCTGGCTGGCTGCAGGAGTAATGCTTTGGCAGTTTCCTAAGCAAAGCAAGCCTTTCCCCAGACATGTGCAACTGATTTCAGGGGTCATAAATAGACTCCTGCCCTCCTGCCTTTTTGCCTGGGCCTGAACCCTGGAAAACCAGACTGGCTGATGCTGAGGGAGAGTGTGGGGATGACTAGTGCATATCACAGAGAAGAAGAATATGGAAAATATTGTAGAGAAGCATTATTATATGTCTGCCTTATTCTTAGACTCTTGCCTAATAACCACTGTTGGCCACGGTTGCAGATAGGATATTGTGATAGGGGAAGCCTTAGACTGGACCCAAAACTGCCAGTCTTAGGTTTGTTTATCAGACCTGGTTTTCTGGATCTCTTTTCTTGCTCACAATGGAAAAGTGGAATAACTATGCACTAGTTCACCTGACATTAATTCAGGAAGGCTTAAGGAAGAGACAATACAGGATCTAACCAATAAGTAATTTGTATATAAGATTACCACTGGTGCCTGTCAACATGATTTTAAAGAATGGGAGAAAATTGAATTAAATGAGTCCTATTGTGCTTTGATTGGATGAATCTGGTTGCTAAAAGTAAATGCATAGATTAATCTGCACATAAAGGTGTCTTTCTGGAAGATAGAGATGAGAAAAACACAAGTTATGGGGTCCAGCGCAGAGACCACTGGGTGAAATTATAAGATTTGTGATCTACAGTGAGTTAGACAAGATGTTCTACAGCTACTTTCTTGCCTTAAAATCTGGAGTTAGAGTAATTATATTTCTGGATGTCTCTCATCAGGTATTATATAATTATACAATAATCAGATGCCCACTTCAACTTGCCTGTGTTTATTATTGTGTTATTTTGAACATGATTTATTCAAGGCCTGTTTTTCCTTTTCCCTGTAATTCTCCACTGAAATAAATATTGAAAGCTGCCATTGAAAACCTTCTCCAGTGTCTATTTGTGTTGAAAATACTTCTCCTCAGGATGTTGAGGGATGTGTGTATTTAACCCCATCTGAAAGTCAAATGAATCCTTGACTATTCTGTTGGTCTAATTTGATTCACTTTGTTTATTAAATAAAAGCCAGATGGCAAATGGCCTCTGGGCCACTTAGTGATGTAAATATATATATATATTTTATTCATCATCACTGATCTCCACGGTGCTGCAGAAAGCCATGGATCAACTTTCATTCAAAAATTGTAACTCTGTAGCATTGCAGATCGCGTCAGAATCACTGCACTGAAAGGCTTCTCTTTTAATAATGTTCGTAAGTGCTATTATAAGGATTTTATTAGGATTCACAGCTACTTCATCAGATTTAATTCTGCCTGGCGTTTTTTACAAGCTCAGACATTGATGACTCCCTCAAAAAGACAGCTTCATCTTTGCATCGGTGCCATAACCACCAGGATCCTGGCTATTTTAAATGCGTATCACCCACTCACAGAGAAATCTTCTCATCTTCTGGGCCTCAGATTTCCTCTCATCCCTTCATCCCAGAAGCCTACCTTTCACACCAAATAAAAGGGACACCTCCCACCACTTAGCCCTCAACACTGCAGCAAGTACCTTCCTGAGATGGAGGTGATCAAAGGTTGAAACTTCTCAGGCTGAGCAGAGACCTGAATCCAGGTTTCCCACTTCTCGGGTGTGTGCCCTAGAGACACAGCTCTCGTGCCAGAAGTGGCACCTCTTTCCCCACCCATTTCCCACAGAGAAATGACTAAGAGTTGTCTTCTCAAAAGCTTGAGTTAGATGTATAAGCCCAGGGACTGGGAATTTTCCTTCTACATGTTTTAATGCTGGGCATGGTAAGGGCTGAGGCTGGGCCTGGCTTTCCCAAGCAGCCTAAGAGCCACCTAGCAACATCTGTGCTATTAAATTAACCACTGCCACTGGCAGGCAAATGTCTATACGCTCCCTGGTGTGTTTTTGGTGCAGGCTGACCAACACTCTCCCAAACAGCTCTTGAGCATAGTCTAGGATCTAGGTCAAAAAACAGTGCCCATATCTGGTAAGGATTGGGCCGTGCCATTTTGGCAAGTAAGGAGTGCAAAGCAGGACCTGTGAGAACCCAGTTGCTGTCAGACGCTAGCCACCTTGCTTTGGAGGACAGTGAGTTAGCTAGCATAAATTGGAGCTGTTGTATGCCAGCTGACATCCAAGCCAAAGAATATCTATGTTTGTTTAATGTATAATGCAGACATACCTTTTATAAGCCTATGTCAGGAAGGTAAATTCTCCAAATCCCATCTAATCCCTGTAGGGCCAAGGTCCCACAGGCCCTTGAATTATGGGTGCTAAAGTGTTCAGAAAGCACTGCAGGGTACACAGACTTAGCACAACTTCATCTTTTAAGTGCAAACACACCTAATCTTTCACAGAGCAGCATTAACAGAAACTGTAACAATGCCAGTTTTGCAGTCCAGTGCCAAACTATTTGACAAAATGCAGAAAACCTGTGTTCGCTTCCTCTCATTTGCTTATTTGGAGTAGAAGCTTGGGTCCCCATCTCCCACAGGGTGGCCTTGTGTCTCCTAAGAGACTTTTCTCATTATCTGCTGTCAAACATGTTCCCCACAGGTAGAACAATTAAGTGCTCATTGAGGCAGGGACTGCATCCCAGTTCACCATGTGAACTCTTCAGTTGCTATCTCCCTGGCCTATTTTGTGGTCATCCCTTCTAGGTGCCTAATCTCATGGCAAAAGTTTGCCTGTTTTTGTGTTTTTATTTTTCTTTATTTTGTCTTGCTTTTGTTATTTGTTTGTTTATTTTTCCAGCTGTGTAAGTTTGACTAATAAAATATATTCTGCAAAATCTGGTGATGGGTCTCAGACTGGAGCAGGTGCAGAGAAGGGTAATTTGGACACTAGGTTTAAGGAGCCTGGCTGGTTTGAGGACACCAAGGTGCTTTGATATTTGCAGGGGAGGTAAGCCAAAACTGAAATTGATAAAATTGCTCATAAGAAATATATTAAGGGAAATTAGAAAAAGGGAAGAAGTTAAGCTCAAGAGCAGTAAAGTTTTCACAAGTAAGGGCAGTTTGGAAAGCAGAAGATTGTTCCTGAAATGGAGAGAAGAGAGATGCATAATTCACCTTGTGCCTTCCTTTCCCCATCCGTGAAAGGGTAATTCTTCCTAAAAACCCAGTTTTACCCACTGAGCCAGCAGAAATATCACCCCCACCAGCCTTAGTCAGTTTAGGACTATCACACAAGGGTTTTTTTTGACGCAGTTTCTGCTTCTTACATATGATGATTTTGTTGAGGCAAAACTGGCATCTACTGATTCAGCTTTAGTCATAGCAGCTGAGCGTTGAGGAGATAGTAAGGGCCTAGAAATCTGCCCCCAAAAAAATGGTCGTTGCTCACCTGTGTATCAAATGTCCAGCACAAAGTGCCACAGTTATGCAGTGCTCTGGGTGTACTTCTAAATGGGAAATCCGAGGTGGGTATAAGTCTTGGCTTGGGGGGACACACAATGTTTTAAGACTAGAGCATGTGGTCACAGCTACATGGTCTGTTAACTTCTCCAAATAGATCAGAGAACTATGTCTGTTTGCTTTAAATGGCTTAGAAAATTACCGCTGAAAGTGAAGCTGCTTTGCCTTGTATTTTTCTTTTTGTAGTCCAGGAAATACATTTATTCTTTGTAATAAAAATGTTTAGACACAGGCAAAAAAGTGTTCATTTCAATAACCTTTTCCAACTTTCCAGTAGGAAAAGTCAGACCAAAAAGCCTCAATTGTAATTACTCTGTTCATTCGTTCTTTTTCTTTTTTTTTTTTTTTAATTAAAAGCATCAATTTTGGTGCTGTTTCCAAGAAGACTTTGTTACAAGGTTTTGTTCCCTGAAATGAATGAATAAAGGAGTTGTAATCAGACTGTTGGAACTCAAATGTTGCCAAAATGTCCCACATCTGGCACAATTAAGCTTTTATTTGTTAACCACTTGTAATTTCCTTAAGACCCAGATAGACACCACGGGGCAGACTGATGCCAGCCAAAACCAGCAAAATCAAATGGTGTTTAGTGAATTGTTGTTCTAGGCCAGTGAATTTCAAAATTTTGATGAGAACTGTGGGGGAAAAAGCATTGAGAAAACATTGTCCACCTCTGTTGGTACGTGGAATGATTCCTCTTCCTATTGACTATATCTGTCCATGATGATGCACAGAAATGCAAAACAGAATCCAGATGTATTTGAATATCTTTGTTTTCCTCCCTCCTTTGGTATTCATCTTTGTTTCTATTCAGAGCTTCACAAGATGCCTTTTAATGAATCTTCCTGTGAATACATCATTTTAAGTCTTCCTGTGTCCTCTGCTCTTGCTGTTCTACCAACATGCAAAGAGGATTCAAGTTTCTTGACACAATTGGTCATTTCAAATTCACTAGGTGTAATTTCCCTCTTAAGCCAGATTTTCCCCTAAAACCATTGGACGTTGGGTAGCACTATGATAAAACTGACTTGTATCTCGTGTGGATCTAATGGTGCTGATATTACTGGAGCTGCATGCTCTTGCACCGGCAGAATGTACCCACATGGCTGCCAATGAAGCAATGTCATTTTGCCCCACTGAGGGTGCAGCATATGGCCATAAATGGTTGCAAATTCTTCTGGATCTTGCAGAATGCAATCACTGCGGAATGCATTAAGCTGTTTCAGAGATTAATCAAAGTGAAGAAAGGAGGTAAAATAGACACACAATCCCCAGTCCCAAGTAGCAATTCTTAATTATCTTCTGTTTGGATTTGCAAATCTGGAAAAAAAAAATTGTCCAGGGATATTGCAAGGGACAAAACTATACAGTTTGAGGAGCACTGCCAGGAATTCCTTCCTTCAGAAGCCAGTTTTGAATGTAAACCACTGGCAGAAAGCTCATTTCTAGCAATAACAGCTATGTCATGTTTCCTGGAACATAGGCAATGTGGAGTATCATAGGAAAAGGAAAATAAACACCGGTTCACTTTCTGAATCACCAGTCATAAATTCTCACTGAGGAAAAAAACACACACACACACACACACACACACATACACAACTCATAGGGAGTTCGTACAGTACCAGAAGAGTTTTCTGTCCCCCTCAACTGGAGCATCAAGTGGAGTTACTATCCCCCTTTTCTGAGCAGGGACAAACCAACATCACTGAGTGATGAGAATAAAGACAAACCACATCCGCCTTCACTTTCTGAAGTGGGACATGTTGTAAAGCCAGTCATTCAATCTGTTTTCTCTGGTTTTTAAACTCAAGTCTTACCACTTTGATGGGTCCTTTTTCCTTTTCTCTCTTTTCTATTTTTTTAAGTTGCTTGCCTTGGAAAATAGATGATAAATCACATGAAACCCCATAATAGTGCTTTCACTGTCTACCAGGTGGCCAAAATTTCACTTAATGTTTTTAAAAAACATTAAGGATTGATCCTGAACTGGTGAAAATAAACACACTACAGCAGTGAGTATGCTGATCTTTGCTGTCAAAGCCTGTAAATGCTCAAGGCTGGTTCACATCACCCAGTGCCTGTAGCACGGGGGTACAATGCAGGTGTCTGGCCCCCGAGACACTTAAATAGCTGGTACCAATAGAGTTGGGGTTTAGACTTCAAGCTCACACTCTGCTTTAGAAATAAGGCTGGGTGTGTGTGGCATCAAGTTATTACACGTCTAGGACCCCCATGGAGATCACTGTCCTGGTGAGCACAGGTAGAACTGTCAATGCCTGTTGGAAACTTTGCTGAACTGAAGGGCAGCAGCACAGGGACCATTCTGTCCCTCTGTTTTGGCCATGGTTTCATTCTGCCTAAGTTAGAGGAAGCCAGGCAGTGTAAACGTGGACAATTACAAGGTGAATTAAACCTCCAGAACTCTCACCTACACTATGGTTTATGCTAATGAAGATAAAAGATCTCAGAATGAAAAGGTTCTACCTGGAGGGATTGCTGGGAGTATAACCATCTCATGAAGCTTGGCATCTTTATCCAGTACCTGTATAACCGAATGCCAAGAGCCCTGTTTGGAGTCTGTAGCTGACAAGATGCCCCTGCAGTGATGCAGGGAGGCTCAGCACTGCTTTTGACATCAGACACTTTCTGAAGCCGTTCCAGCAGGCTGAAGGAGCCACCGAGGCTGATCCGTATCATTCGTCAGGCAGCTCTGTCAGATAGCTCTCCGGAGAGATGGCAATAGATCTGTATCTGCATGTTTCAGAGGGACAAATTGTTAGCCCTGGTATGAGCAACAATAGAGGCTTTGAGGACATTGGTGACCAACTGCACTGGAGCATTCCTTCCCGCACACTTACCTTCATTATATCCCCGCTAATCACCTCTCTGCCTTTCAGCAGTGAAATGTTATCACCATTCAGCAAGGCATCAAACCAGAGCTGCAGAGGGATTGCTAACACCGACCTGCCCTTCTCATCAACATGAAAGGAAAAAGAGAGAAAACCTGTTGGGGCTGTGTTGTGCCGCTGGGAAATAACGGAGGGCGAACATTTCAGCTTTGTGAAGCAAAGCTGTGCAGACAACAAAGGCTAGACAAAACTTCTTCAAGGGTGGGCGTGGGGCAGGTCAGATGTGTTGTCTCTCTTGGTCTCCCACCTCTGTGCTTCTTTCTTTTCCCTTTGATATTTCTTGCACGTATTGTATCTTTGCAAAAGCACAGACACATTCTGCCTGCGGTTTTTTTCAACGTGGCTTTGGCAAAATGCTCCATCAAAACCAAGTCCTAACAGGAAATTGGGCTTCTGGAGTCCAGAATCATGACTTGTGAAAAGTGATTACTTCCTGTGGAAAAAAATAAATTAATTAAAAATATGTGTCTTAACATAAAAGTAAGGGAGATACATAATGGAAATATTTTGGTTAAGACGTACTGCTGCAGTACCTCACAGGCTTTGTTTTTTTTTCTTATGCTTCTGTTTTCTAATTGGCAAAGGGGGACACTCAGAAATAATGTCTCTGTGAGAGTAGTTGGGGAAAAGAGCTCAGCTCAATTTAGGAAGTAACTAAAAAAGTTTTGGAGAAAGGTTTATTGGTGTGCATATGTTCATGTGCCTTTTTAGACTTGAACTCTTGTTTTTTGTTGTCCCTTATGTAAACTGACTACCTCTGAGTCCATACTATCACACTTGAAGTCCATCTGCCTGTGATTTTTCCATGTTAGCTTTTGTTCCTGACTTTGATATGTCCAACTACATTATTGATGGTTGGTCTTGTCTATTCCTGCTCTGAGAGGCAGGTTGGACTAAAGACCTCCAAGATTTCTTCCAGGAAGGACATCCATATTTCTGTGGCTGTGCTCACTAGTGTTCAGGCAGCTTGGAATGACTTACTAAGATAGAGATGCTGACATTAGCAGCTATAAATCCACAACCTATGTATGGATTAGTATCCACTAATTTATTGTTTAGTCTCACAGTATTTAACCAAGTTCCTCTTCTCTGCTAGCTATATTCTAAACAAGCTCATCCATTAATGTAGAAACACCCACTGTAACATGCTTCACTTTTTGACATAAACACAACTGAGGCTGATGCATTTTATATAAAATTAATTGTGGAACAAATTACCATCTAGGGGTTTGTCTTTCTCTAACAGCTATGGAGGAAGGTTAAACACCTGGGTTCTTCAAGGCACACACCTTTTAGGGGCTGGAGTTAGGTAGAAAGTATCCTATAATAAGTAAGTATTTCCAAGAAATTAACTTACTTTAGTGGTTGAATCACATGTGGATTTTATGAAGATGAAGATCCAGAAGTCATGTCTAATATTCTAGGTCAATTTTTCATGCCAATTGGAGGTGAAACTGTTTCGCTGCTAGCAGTGAGTTAATCCATCTGCTGTGTGGGCCCAGCACCATAATAAAACATGAAGAAAAGTTTAAATTAAACTTAAAATTTAGTGCAAGATAGGGACTACTTCACAATGACTGTTTGCATGAGGCCATCCTTATTTGGGAGGCAAGACATTTTAATACTGTGGCTGAAGTCTATCTTAACTCAGCCAGCCTTAGTGCCAGAGAACAGCCCTGCAGACATTTAACTGGTATAGGCACAACCAATGACACAAGAGGCCCTCCCCTGGCCTACATCACTATTATGAAGTGGTATTAATTAAAAGTTCACCCTCAAACTAGTATACCTAACAGATGCTTAATTTATTTTATTTCACTTTTTGTTTTTTTCATGGCAGATCACAGGGCATTGAATTCTGCCCTTGCTGGATTGTCTGCAGGGGAACTGTCTAACATTTGGAGGCAATGAGACTATACATTAAGGAATGGGCTGTAAGCAAAACATGGTCAGCTCATGATTCACCCAGACAGACTCACCCTCCTCAATTCTCACACTTCAGTGTTACAGAACAAGAGTCCCACTGTTTAGCATCCCCCCTAATTCTTTGGCTTCTCACTATTTATACTTCTCAGGATTTATTCCAAGGGTGGAGGTGGTGGTGTTGGGAGATGAAATTGCTCTGTTTTTCATGAAAAGAAGTTTTCAATGGGTAATTTACTACTGTATAATTAAGCTTCAGATTTTGTTTTCACTTGGAAATGTTTTAAAAAGGAAGCCAACTATCTGGTCAGATTTGTGATGCTCAGTTGATGAGAAACAGAAGCCTAAAATGCTGATCAGAAATTCAGAACTGGTTCAATAGAAAGAAGCCCCAGATCCTCTGGAAGAAGGTGAGCAGAGGTCAGTATTTCCAGTAAGCTTCCAAGATTGCCCCAGTATATGTACATAGTAGTTAAGAGAGAGCTTTTGGTTTGAACAACACAGGTTTGCCTGCTATAGGCAGGGATTGTATATCACCGGAAGTCCCTTTCTGCTGATGCAGAAGTGAAATATAAAAGGATGAGCTTCATGATACAGTTATCTACAGAGTGGCTGAACTGATTGCCCCAGGCTCCCTTTGTGATCACTGGAGAGAAAAAAAACATCTCCAGGACATCTCCATTTCAATCATCCTGTCCTGGACTTCTCAAGAAAATCACACCCCAAGCACCACTTCCTGAAAACCTTTGAGGTCTGTTCAGAAGACAGATGGTTCATCCCATCTTCTGAGATGTTTTTCTTGCATCCTGGAGGTGTCTATCCTCTGTTAAGCACAGGGAAGGACTAGACAACTACTTGGAGAAAACCTGTTTAATTTGGTGGTTAGGAGAAGTGGTGTGCACGGAAAGATAAAGCTGCTGATTCAAAGTTTTTATATTTAAATCAGAAATTATCATGAATTACCTCTTGGTGATGTAATACAATTATCTTAATCCAAAGTTAATCTCCTATGAATTGTCTTTCCCAAAGCAAATATGAATTCAAGTATTATAATCTCCAGATGTTAGGCATGAAGCTCTAGTCTAGCTTATGGGGACTCCTACTTTTAGCATGAACTACTCTCTGTGATGTGATTTAGAAATCACCTTGAAAACAGGTTATTCCGTATTCATCTCATATAGGGCCATCTACATCTCTGTAAAACCCTTGGCACCTGTAAATACAGGACTTTCTGAAGGCCAGAAAAACAAAAACTCTAAGACGTATAGACAAACACCTGAAAGGTGAGTCCATCAGTGGCACCAAATATAATAATATCAGTAAGTCCCTAAATCTTTCATTCTGGATACATGAACCAAGAAGAAAATTCTTGTAATTCAACTTTTCCTAGATATTTACTGCTGATGACTCTTAGAGACAGGTTGCTGGGATATATGAGCCTCTATTCTCCTGAACTTCTCTCTGGAGTGTCTACAAAAGTCAGTTTTTTTGGTTAGTTGGGGCTGGGACTCTTTATAATGGGAAGTGTTCCAATTGTTGTTTCTATGGGCTGCTTCTTGAGAAGCCCATCAGAGACTCAACTGAGATCTGGGCCTTTCTGTGTGCGTTACTGTAGAGACATAGAGTGTCTGACATCTGCTACCCTAAAAATAACAAATAGTATGAAAGAAAGTATAGCAAAGAGACTTGATCAAGGCCAAAGAGCACTGCAGTGCTAGAGGACCAACAGGACGCATGTCCGTTAGTTCCAGGTCAGTGTCTCAGCCATGCACATCACTGCACAGGTTGAAAGAAGTCTGTTGACCATAATACAGTCCAGTAGCATGGTGTCTGCTCCCAGTCCTTTGTTTTTCCAAATATGGCAAACAGCCTGGCCTCCCTGTCCCATAACTTTGTACCCTTGCTAGGTACAAAAATAGCAAAGCAGGCCAGACATCGAGTCGCAAAACGCTCATGTTCCTTACCACGAAACACGGGACAGCCATTTGCTATGAGCTGTCACTGTGAGGATTCTCTTTCAGAGGGTATGTCAGCACGATGGCTTCAAGAGGCTCTCCCAGGCCACATCTCTTGCCTTGGTATCTGGGGCTTGTTGATCCTGGCACACCACCTGGGAACAGGCAGGAGGCCAGCCTAACAGATTGGCATGTATGCAGGCAGGGAAGGAAGCTGAGCATCTGGCTTTAAACACCAGGGCTCAGATTTCTCTCTGAGGGTGTTGACAGGAAAATGCATGCTGGGGCTCTGCTGCTGCAAGGACTGCTAAGGGAGTAGGATGTCTCTGAGGGATTTGTTGAGACAATTCCACTTCTGAGGTCTTTCCTTCCTGATCATCAAAGAGCCATAAAAAAGGGCCTGAAAGAGAGAGTTCATCTCTTGAGATGCAGTGGACTTAGCAATGACAAAAGTCACCTATGCAAGCCCTAGAGGAGTTTGGATCTGACAAATGAATGCCACAACCGTCAGCAAGTGTAGTTCTGCAGAGTCCATTAAATCGGATATTAGTGCTGGTGGACATCACTCTGTGCGACTTCACTTCATCCCCAAGGCCAAAAACTGGCCACTAATGACCCACCTGCTGCATCTTCCCTCAAACAGGAGCAGGTTAAGGAAAAATAATAAAATAATAATAATAATAAAAAGAAATAAGCAATTATTTGAGCTGAGGTAATGCGTTCAACAAGTTCTTTATTTGCTGACACCTTGGACTGGATTTATCTTACCACCTTTAGCCAGCTGAAGTCAGGTAGTCAGTCTAAGACAGTCCTCCTGGCTCCTTCCACAGACTAGGGAGTCAAAAAGACACATCCAGAGTTTCGATGCATCTTGTCTTAATATAGGTGAGGCAAATCATCTCCTGGAGGTGCCTGTGTCTCTCCCTTGGCTACAAAGAGTTCAGATTTAGCTTGGACCTCCTAGACAACAGACCCTAAGCAAGCTGAATCCCACTCCATGCTTTCAATTCCATTTTTCCATGTGGTCAAAAGTAATAACTTTTTAGCAGAATTTGGCAGAATTCAGCTTTGTTAAACAGTCTGAGACCCTGAGACAACAGACATTAATGGCAATGTATTATCTAGACCCAACTGTTGCAATAATTTTGCTCCTAACTACTCTAAAAGGCTTTCCAGAGCTGCGAAGGAATGACAGAAAGGTTATTTAATAGTGAGGGCTTGGTTTCTGTAGAGACAGCTGTTTAAATTACATCAGTATTACCAGCCACATATTAAGCCATTTGCTGCCCATATCACCACGGAGAAAGAGAAGTGGTGGTATCTCTTTTGACATATTAAGAACTGATGAACGCAGAAACTGTGGGGCCCAAGGGAGGACCCTTTACTGTTGCAAAAATTGTGGTGTCCTTTCCTCTGTTGGGTTCATTTGTCTAAGCAGTGTCTCGGTGATGAGAATGGGCCTGGTGAGAAACCAAGTAATAGAAACTATTTGTACTGGGTTACTAATATTTTGGACAGAAAGGAATTTATCTATCAAGGAATTTATCTGTCAATGGAAATTTTTGTATAAAATTCCAACACTAAGTGTTCTTGTTTGGAAGAGATGTGGATGGAAAAAAATACCAAAATATTTCCTCCAATAAGGAGAAGAATTTTTAATTTGTACTTGTCAAAAAACAAACAGAATTAAAGAATTAAACTTTCTGCTGAGATTTTTCAAGGAGTGAAAAACAAAAATGTTTCATGTTAAACAAAAATTAATGTTGACAAGCACTTTCTCAGCTCAACCAAAACTTGTCACAGAAAGAAATAATATTTTCTAAAGCCTTTTTCCTCCTTAATCTTAAATCAGCACCCTCACCCTAACACCATCTTTCCCCTCGGGAATGAACAAGATAGAAAAGGCAAATAACACCAATAAAATTATTCAGAATGATGTTGGCACAGCAGCAGGGGCTGTGGGCATTTTGTGGCTTTCAGAAAGTGAGTCTGGATGGTCTTTGTGGCTTGCACATATACATAAACCGGTGGGAGTCCACAGATCTGGCTTTTCCTTCTGGCTCTCCCAAACATTTGTGGTGCAGTTTTGGACAGGTTCCCATCCCAAAGCTGTTCCTCAGTTTCTCCATCCTTTAAGGGTTGCAGAACTCCCTTTCTCATGCAGCTGGGAAATTTCGTAGGTTCCTGAGGGTGGGGAGAACACTGAGATTCAGTGAATCAAGGCTCTGTGAGGACCTTTATCGGGGAGAGCTGTGAATTAAACCCACATCTTATCAGTGTCTAAAGCAATAGACCAAACCAGACATCCCTGCAGCTATATATGCAAGGACTGAGGGTAGAAACATACCTTGCACAGTTTAAGACAGATTGCCCCCCAGAGAGGGCCTGCTCCCCAGCTTTCCACAAAGCATCAGTGGTTTCCACGAGATGTGAATGTCCCAGGGAGCAGGGGTGGTGGACAGAGAAGAAACCTGCTTAATATGCTAAGGCAAGGGAAATGGCATGTAAATCAGAGCTGTCATCCCTTTCCTGACCCGCGCTGCAGCACATACTTCTGTCCGAAAGTATGTTTATACTGGAAAACAGATATATGTCCAGATTGCAAATATATAAACATAGAAAGCATAGAAAAGAGAGCCAACACTTCTTCAGTTTAGACCCTGGTCATCTTAGGTTTTATACCTGGGATATAAATACACACACACACATATATAAATACAAATGTATACACACACACTTGTACAGTGACAGATGTGGAGACCCTGGAGCTGACTGTGCAGAGCTAGTTCCAGGCCAGTAAGGATGGTCACCTCAAAGACAGCATTGAGAGGATGGTTCTCCTGCTACCAGAGCCAGTCCTACACTTCTAGCATGGAGACCATCACGCAAACACCCCTCCAGAGCTTCCACCCAAACACAGCCAGCTTGCAAACAGCAAATTTAATTCCCAGTGCTCCATCATTGGCTTTGCCACTTTGAGCTGAGCTCTTTCAAAGCTGTCCAGCTGTCTGTACTCCACGTATTGGGGCACTTCTGATGGCTTGCTCCAGACAAAGCCACTCCAGGTCCCTGCTCTGTACCTGGGTCTTGAGGATTGGTATCCCAGGAGCAGTGCCAGGTCTGAGCTGGTTGTGGTCCTAACTGAAGTTAAAGCAGACTACCTACTCTTTTCAGATGGAGTTTGACTTTGAGGGCAGTGGATCTCAGTCCCCTGTACTTGGCATTTGTGTTTGATAACATAATGGATGTCCTGAACATAGGCTTGTCATTGAACAGCAGCCGGCTTGGAGGCATGACTTGGCTCAAATGAACTTTAAGCTAGTTCCACTGGGGCAAATGCCAGAGTGTTAATGGACTGTAAGAGCTAATGCTCACCAACACTGGGTCTTCCAGGGGACAGGCTGCTCCTGAAAGGTGGTTGCAGTGTTACTGCAGCCAGAAGAGTTTCTGCTGAGGGCTGCAGAGAACGGCACCTTCCAGCAAGTCTCCTTTGAAAGCCAGGCTCCATAAAGAAGCATGTCCTTAGCAAAATGCTTGGTGATTCCCTTATATCTGACACTACCAGTCACCAATAAATAAATAAATAAATAATAAAGAAAGAAAAGGAAAAATTTTAAAGGGAAGGACAGACCTGTGTGTGAGGGAGCACAAGCAGGGAGCCAGCTGTGTGACTCTCCTGCCTAGTCCATGAACCTCAACAGGTCTGCCTTGGTTTTATTACCACTTTTGCCTGCTGCAACCAGCACTTCACCACTAAGCCCTTCCTGGCTGCAGGAATATTTTATGATCCTCTTTTGGGTCCATCAAGCAAGGGCAAGGTGTGGGACAGAAAGGAGAGCTCCCGTTTTCCAAGGGAGCAGGATCTGCCCTGTGCAAAGGTCCAGAGACTGTGGACAGCCACAGTGAAGGATAAAGAGCTGTAGTCTGGAGGGAGTTCCTGCAGGAGTGAACTCACACGCTGTAAAGCAGCAAGTGCTTAAGGCCAGACCCCATAAATCCACCAAATTAGATGCTGGTGACATTATAGACCCGTTTTGTTAGTTTTTCCAGCTGAGCTGCAGACCACAGCAAATGATTTATACCCCAAGAGCTGGGTTGGTGGGGGAAGGGTGAGCAGGATGGGGGAAGGGGACAAGGGGGAGTGACTTACAGTATTTAAATTTCTAATCGATGCCTTTCTTTGGGAAGGAGGAGAAACAGGAGAGAGAAACTTGTTCCTGGGGCTGTGAAGATGAAAAATACAAATTGGGGGCAAGGGGGAACAGGAAAGAAAGAGCTAAAAATCTTACTTCCAAGTCAACATCTGCAGGGGAGCAAGGCACCAGCTGCCCTGGAAAGGTGGGGCACAAGCTGTGGCAAGGACAAAGTACAGGGGAGGGAGAGATGTGGATGCAGGTTCATCACATGGCAATCCTGGTGTAGCAGCTTGTAGGAATATTACACTGAGCAACTTGGCCTCTGACATAGCAGAAGACAACATTAAGAACATGACCCACATGCTTCTTCTTCTTCTTGAAATCTAGGTTCTGATGCTGGTCTGGTTGACATGGAGAGCCAAGCTGG
Organism: Anseranas semipalmata; assembly: GCA_013399115.1. NCBI lineage: Eukaryota > Metazoa > Chordata > Aves > Anseriformes > Anseranatidae > Anseranas > Anseranas semipalmata. Next base: position 154,938 of record VXAA01007264.1, read on the forward strand.
AGGGGAAGCAAACTGCCTTGGCTTTAACTTGCCTAGAAAAACAAACTGCATGTGAGAGGAGTTGCTTGTCTGAGAAAACCTTCAGAAATCTGGCTGAATACTCTTGTCTCTAGCTATTCGCTTGGGCTTTGATAGATAATGAAGACCTACCCAAGGGTCAGCCACAGATGAGACTAAACTTAGCCAGTCCCATGCATGTTACCACTCACATGGTCAGAAATGCATATCCTACAAAAACAAGTGAGATGATCAGTTCTTCAAGACCTGCACCACCCATACCTGAAATCGTCACCTGCAGAGGCAAAATGTTATGCAGTAGTAAGATCCACTGAGCTGTGAGTCAGAAGTGGTTGGGTCTTTTACTGACTGTGGTTGAGTAGATTATTTAAGTAACTGACTAAAACCTTGTACATTTTCTCCATCAAATTTACAAACTAAGTGTGATCACAAATGTTCCCTTCCAACCAGTCTGTGATAGAATGTTGTGGGGTTTTAGCTGAATAAATCCTTACATCTTGCAAAATGGATTTCTTCCTGTGAATTTAAAATCAAACATCATCAACAACAAAAATTTAGACTCGGAACAAAACAATTTAAATCTTCATTTTCAATTCAAACATAAAAATATATTTTGGTGTTATATGGCTAAAATTATATTTTTCTCCAAAATATACTTTTATAGCACAACTAAAACTTATTGCTGAGCTTTTCTGCTCCTTCAACTCCTATTTATGTCTCTAGACTGAAATCCCACCCTACATTAGACGTCAGTGGTACCTAAATGAAGTTCTTCATTCCAAAGCTGGTATCTTAAATAGGTCAAATGCATCACACCCTAAACATTTCTTTCCCCTGGAGGCCGAGCATAAATTATTCAATTGTACACTTTTAAAATGAGCTGAGACAAACCCTGCCCTATATGAATCTCCATTCTTGACCATGAGGACTACTGCTGTCAGCAACAGCTTGAATTCACCACTCGCTTCTTTTCCCAAGCTTTGCAGTAACTGCTTGCATTGCCTTCACAAGCTGCCACTGCACCTACATCTTCCGATGGGTTTTCCTGTAGGTAAACTGTGGCCATACATACACAAAATGCTGTCGTCTCTACTAATGAGAATTTTCAATAAAGCTACAAGCTTCCATATGCGGGATCAACACAGATCTCCTTTCTGTGAGAGGGAGCAATGGGCAGTACAAGCACTAGAGCCAGTACACTGGAGAAAACTGGGATCTTGTATGCTCAGACAATGGATTACAGACAGAGTAAGACTGAAATAGGTTTGAGTCATCCAATACGCTGAATCTGCCTTTATGATATATTCCCATCAAAGCAACCAAGTCATAAAGCTGATATCCAAGCAGATCTCGAAGGATTACTGTTTATATGGTGTCCTAGCCATCCTAAATGCAATTGGGTGCTGCTGTTCATACAGAGAAAACAGAGTGCTTGTACTATAAGCATGAGGTTCATTCCTTTCCACCACATTCGAAAGTTGCATTTGTATGACACATCTTCTCTGCCTTTCTGCAGATGGTCAACAGAGTGTTGAAATGAAAGCAGAACCTCAGTACTGTGTTGCAGTTCTGGGCTGTGTCTCCAGAAAGGATTAGGGGCTCAAAGGGACTCTGCTGGAGAGCACATGTTCAATGGAAGCAGCTGAAAAGCATTACATATCCCCTTCAACCAACCTGGTGAGAATTCCAAAAGCTATGTACGTTCTCGTTTTCCCATTCCCTCAGGTCACTCCCAGGAAAAAAAAAAAATAGAAAAAGGAAGGTTATACTCAAAACAGAGAAGGTTGATGGGAAAAAGGACTATTATATGATTTTTGCAGATGAGGAGAAACTAAATGATGAGTTCACGTGCCAAGGAGTACACAGAAAGCCTTAGAGAAAGTTAGAACTTAAACACAAAGCTCCCGAGTAACAGACCACTAATTCATATTGTCCTTTCTCAACACTAAATAAAGATGATTTCTTTTTCTTTTTGCTTTTTTTATTTATTTATTTATTATTATTTTATTTATTTTTATTTTTATTTTTCAATCCTACAGTCCAAGTTTTCTCACTTTTCCAGCTGGGCCTAAAACTTTCTTCCTTGTTATCTAGCATTGCTCAGCATAGTTAATCACAGTCTTAACCACTACTTAATTTACTGGAAAATACCCAGAAAAACTTTGGAGGCAGTGTGAACTAATAGGGTAAATCACAGCTGATTCCCAAGCTATCTGTTCCCCCAGCAAACTATCTCCCCTGTCATTGTATTTTCATTACTTTCAAAGTTTAAAGACATTTGTCAGGTTTATTTTTATATAAAGGATTCCTGCCCACCCTCCAATCTCTCTTCTTTATATACCTGTCACTGAATGGGGTTTCTCTGATCAGATATAGTTTTGTACAGCTTAGATGATGTCATCTGGGCAACATTCCTAAATGGAAAGAGATAGACATTTCATCTCATTCAAAAATGGATAACTAAAAATAGGTCAAATTAATTATTTGCAACATACGAGTGCTAATTCTTTCCACTGACTATAATGGGAGCCTGGGGTAACTAGCTCAGATGGAGACCTTGAAACAATAGATACCTAAAATGTGATGAGATTAAACTCGCTCATTAAATTTTCTTGCTCACAGTCTGGAACGTGCATTATTGAGTTTGTGATTTCCGTCAGACTAGTACCTCGCCATTCAACTCAGAATAGGGTACCATATATGTAAATGAAATGTTATTTTCAAACTGACGGAGAAAAGAACCCTTGTTACCTTCCCATTTCACAAAGAAAACAGAAACATGAGACGAGCAACTTTTATCCTTATGAGAAAGTTTATGGAAGAGACAGGAGACATATCTATTACAGATTATGAGAAATATAACTAGAAAAGCAGGTCCAGGTTTAAAGTCAACCTTTTAGTCAGAAGATGCACACCACATAGATAGTAGGTATGAACTTTAATGTGAAAATGTGCATCTTAATGTGAAAATGTGCATCTTTTGGGGGTATTAACCTCACCTACCTTTAAATTCATGTGCCTATAGATGAGCTACTCACTGTAGATTCATAGATTCACTTCATAACCAACAAAGATAAATGAACAATGAGTAATGAGCACATCTCTTTTCATCCAGTTTCTATTCATATTTTAGCATGGGAGGATGGGCCACATCCATGGACTGTAGCTCGTCCTAGAGCTCCATCAGCTTGGAATAAACCAGGTTATCAGTGCAGATGTAGATGACACAGAATCACAGAATGGTTTACATTGGAAGGGACCTCTGGAACTCACCCGGTCCAACCCCCCCGCTCAAGCAAGTTGTCTGTATTTAATGACATAAATGTCATGGTGGGAGCCTGATCTTCACATCTGCACACAGACAAGATATACTTAAGACAGTAATATGATATACACAGAGAAACGGAACAAGAAGACATGAGCAGACCATAGTCATAAATCACACAGCTACCACCTTTGCTCATGCAGTTCTGATAACCAAATGTAAAGCTTTGAAAACAAAGATATTGTCCTTCTGATGGTAAAGAAATGTGCCTGAGTAACAGAGGAGAAAAAATAACTGAAACAAGATTCAAAACGTTTTCTTTTCTTGCCTGCCATTTTGACATGTGAAGAAAAGAGAACTGCATTATAATGAAAGTTTCCCCTCTGTTTTATTGTAAATATCCTAATGGAACATTTTGACCTGATTTGAAAGATTTTGACAAGCTCATGTTGTGACGTGAGTGTCGGGTTGCTCAGCAATGCCAACCCATACAAGGAAGCACGCATGGTCCTGCATTCAAAATGGCTTTGGGTACAAATAAGGGCTGTATTCTGCAAGTAGTCATGAGCCAATGGGAGATTTGGAGATCAAGGAGAAAGCATTAGCCTTTATGAGGTGAAATATTTAGTACTAGCATTTAAGGACTTAAATATCTTTTAGAGTATGGCTCTTAACTATTATTTACCTAGTGATTTATAGCTCAGTTCTCCATGCAGCGAGAAAGTCTGGCCTTGCTGGAGACTAAAGTAGTCCTGGGTGTCTCCTGTTTCCTTATGCTCTCTTCTTCTCTTCTTTGTTTCTTTTATTGGACCTTCTTTTTATATATCCCTCCTTGCATTAAGTTCAAAGTCTTGTCACGTGGGTTTCATGCTCACTTATACAGCCATTACATCCACCAGAACTGCCAGTGCTGGAATAGTTAACATCAGTGTGACCTTCCAGGACTTTCAAGTTGACATTTTGATAAGACACTGACAGAAAAGAGGAGGGATGAACTTCTAGAGAAAATGTTTCAGGGTCTCTCCAAGTTTAGGCAGTCATCACTGTATCAGTTTGTTGACAAGTTTATCACAGCAGCCATGGACTACAAAAATATGAACCCAGAAGGATGGATCTACCCTGTGGGCCTTGCCACAGCCCCCAGTGAAAGCTTAGGCCCTCAGGAGGACCAGAAATCCGTGAACAGGACAGGGGGAGGGTGTTACCTGATAGTGCAGGTGGAAGGGCCCTGTGTTTTCACAGCTGGAGGACCAGGGTACTTGGACATTTCCCTGGGGTCAGTGCTTAATTCAGACCTAGTAATTGCATCTGCTATGTAGCAAGCATGGATGGCTTCGTTATAGTTTCTTAAGACCCATCCCTGCTGTCACAGTAAGTATTTTCCAGATCTATGCCAGAGCATTAACGGAGGGGAAAGAATTTTCATCATGCATACATGAGAGTAGATTTTGCTGAAAGAAATCACGAATTTTGAGCATTTTTCTGAGCATGTCGTTCCCATCGCTTCCCCCAGCTCGTTCCAAGGCACTGCTAATTCCCACATCTTGGGAACATTAGGTCAATTGTTTGTCACATTACCCAGGTGAGTTCACAGTGGCAATGAGCTGCCTTTCCCCCGAGGCTGCAGCCGGGCAGGTCTTTGCTGGTCCCTGTTGTTGTCCACCCCGGCACTGCCCGGTGCGGTGCCTTCCCTTGGAAGTGGTGGGCAAATCCTTGGGAAAGACTGACCTCTTCTGGGAAGCCGAAACGCAGCCGCTGCCGCCCACACAGGGAACCCGAACCCAGCCGTTGTGCCCTGGAATTCCCCCCGGGCATTTCGGGCAGGGAATTCTTGGCATCGGCTGCTGAACATTTCAATGATTTTCTACAGATACTTTCTCAAAGATATCTTCTGCATGCTGGCTGTCTAAGCTCCAAAGTGTTGTAGGCTCACCCTAATTTTATATTCTCCCCCACATTACACTTATTTTTAAGTTCAGAGAAGTTTTTCATCTCATTCCTCCCTGTATCATACCCCAGTTTCTCTTTTCTTCTTCTTCCCAAACTTTTCAGCCCTTTTCCTGGTGCTCCGCATTGGTCACAATCCCAAAGTTGTAGTAGTTTCCATTACAATGATCAGTCCCTTTAGCATGTTAACGCTTCATTGCCCACGGCTTTTGAGAGATCCCTGCACTAATGGCATCTACATCGCCCAGAGCTGCACAGAGGTGTGAGCATGGGTCCTTGAAACAGTACAAACACATAAGCAGGTGCCCTGCCCTTTCATTTGGGCGGAGTGATATGACCACAATATTTATTTATTCCGTGGTACCTTGAGCCTTCGCTTCTCTTCTCCAAGTGAAACAAGACACAGCAACCTTCCCAGACATTTGTAGAGGATTTTAGATGGTTGGGAGCCAATCCTGACTGTAGTTTCAGCGTATTGCACCAACAAGCAACCTGTTATATGAAGTAACGTGACAAGCTGATGCCAATCCCTTCTGTGTGGTGCTCTGTTTCCCTCAGCACAGTCATGCTGGAGCACTTTGCCATAATTGGGTACCAGCAGCACTAACATCTGGCATCCCGCAAACTACAGAGTTCTGCTTCAGCCTCAGCAGTGCCAGTCCTGCCTGGGAAGCCTGGATCAAGCTGGACAGCTGGACCACGTGCCCGTGATGCTTTCTTTTGCTCCCTGTCCTGGTTTTGGCTGGGATAGATTTAATTTTCTTCATAGTAGCTGGTATGGTGCTGTGTTTTGGATTGAGGAGGAAAATAATGTTGATAACACAACGATGGTTTAGTTGTTGCAGAGCAGTGCTTACACAGAGCCGTGCTTACACAGAGCCGAGGACCTAGCTTCTCATACCGCCCTGCCAGGGAGGAGCCTGGGGGTGCACCAGGAGCTGGGAGGGGACAGGACCAGGAGAGCTGATCCAACTGGCCAAAGGGACATCCCATACCACATGGCGGCATGATGAACAATAACATTTGGCCTGGGGGGCTGCCATTGTTCGGGGACTGGCTGGGCATCACTGGGCATCGCTTGCTTTGTTCAATCTTTTGTTGTTGTTGTTTTTATTATTTTTCTTTCTTTCTAGTTAAAATGTCCTTATCTCAACCCATGAGTTCTTGCACTTTTCTTTTCAGCTCTCTCCCCTCTTTAATTCCGGGGGTGGAGTGAGCAGCTGTGTGGTGTATAGCTGCCTGCTGGGTTCAGCCACAACACTCCCCATGTGTGCCAGTTACCAGACCACCTGAGCTGGGTTGCAATGGGAGGATGCTGGTTTTTTTCTGTGCATGTTGTCAAGGCCCTGAGCACACCGAGGAGTATTAATTGCCTTTACCAGACACATCTAGGGCATCCACCACAGATCAGGCTGACCAGCAGCAGGAGTCTGAGCTTATATCCAGTTCCTGGGCTAATGGGTGGAGTGAGGGTGTGCAGATGTTCAGGGCGATTAAGATCTATCATGGCCTTGAAATGTGTGTTGCATGGGGGATGCAGAGCTAAGCAGATAATTTTAGGATAGATTCAGTCCCTTTGCAGGTCTGTCTGTAGAGGCATGGACACCAGAAGGGCAGCTGAAAATGAAATTGTCCCCCGAACTTGCAGAACCCCCTCATCTTTGCACTCCAATATAATGAAAGGTAACATTACCATAAATTTCAAAGTGTTATGTAAATCTTCAGCCATAGCTTAGACAATTCTTTACACTTCAACAGCTTTAAGAGCCCAGCTTTAGCATGTCTACTCTGTTTTATTGTCCCTCTTGAAAACAAACTATGTAGGGACACAAGTCTGGTGCTGGCGTGCTCTCCCGTGTACTGTGAGCAGCGCCAGCTCTTGCAGAGAAGGTTGGAAAAAATCTGTGACCTGCTAAGGCTTGTCCCAGGTCTCTCATAGGTGCAGATTGCCTCAGATTTAAGGTTTAATAAAACGTTTTAATCCATTCATATTAGTGAGGAACTGCCTGTTTTTTTCTAGCCAGGTGAAAATCCAGTCTTTGAGTTTTGCTACATTCCCGTCTTAGTGCTCTCCATGGTCTGCTTTCATAGTGTATGGAAAAACATTTCCTTTTATCAGGTTTTAATTTCCCTGTCTTTTTATTCATGCTGACTGATTCTTTGCCATGGGACAAGGTACCAGTGATGTCTATATATATACATACAAGCCAAAATACGGTCCTGCCCTCAGGACCTTACTCATTACACCCGATGTACCCCTCATCTCTCAAATCCGTTGACAAGACCATTAGCTTCAACTGATATTTTTGGCCTCAGGAGCAATTATCACCCACTGAAATCAAGAGCCAGAGAAAGAGGACTTTGCAGTTGACTCAAGGTGAATAAGAGGATACTGAACTGCCCAGCCTAGTCCGTATGATCTGTGCCCTCTGTGAGGCCAGTTAAATCCAGCCCTGTTTGACAAAGACCTCAGAGGTTACAGGGGACGAGATAGGATAAGTGGCCTGCAACATTTGCCTGTATGGAGAACAAACATACAAGCCAAGCAACTCTTTCCAGGCCAGGGTTATTGATATTAAAACCACAGAACTTAATTAAAAATGAAGGTAATTAAATCCAGATGCAAGAAAGCATTTTTTTTCCACATACCATGTTGTAGACTCATAGCATGACTCACGGGGAGAGAGCAGTAAGTCAAGGTGACTGGGAATGTTCAAGGAGCGATTATCTGGGATCATTAGTGGGGCTGGTGGGCGGCAGCTATAAACTGGGAACAGGTCCTGATGAGGTGCATGGCCTTTAACTCCTCTGGTATGTAATGAGAGCTGTAAATCTCCCCATTACAGGCAGTGGTGATGCTGGTGTATTCAGCTGGCAGCCTTGCTTTAATCTCTTCGTGGCATCAGGAGAAGAGGCGGGGGATCCTTGCTGCAGGACCTGAGCGACCTGAGCCTCCTGAAGTGGGCGAAACTGCCCATTTTCAAGTGGAAATTATGTGCAGTAACGTGAAGGCTGAAAAGTGCCCTTGGGAGTCAAATTCTGGTCTAAATAGCTTTGGTATGAACCTTAAGGAACTGCACAAGTTTCCTGGGATTTACACCTCTCGGAGCAGAACAGTTTTGTATCTAAAATCCCTGAGCTCTTCCACAGCTGTTTTCTTTCCTTTCTGTACACGTCTAAGTGTTTCAGAGAGGAGGGAAGACCAGGTGTTCATATGGTACCACAGGTGGGAAACCCAAGGCTGGGATGACCTCTATGTGCAATGAGTCCCAGTATGAGCTGGGTCAAGTCACGTTATTTCTCTGTGCCTCAGTATCCTTCACTGTAGATTGGGGCTGCTCACGTTCTCCAGAAGGTAGTAGGTTGTGAAAATTAATTAGCCCTAGGTTCATTTTACCTAATCTTAAATTCATATTTACATAATATTAAATTAAACATCTTAGGGAAGGAAATTTAGGTGGTATGAGTCAGGATCTCAGGGTTATAGATGCACAACGGGAGTTGTTAGCAAACAATACACAGTCCACTTCCACCAGCTATCCTGGCTGAAAGACTTCTTTTGGTTCTTGAAATTGCTGGTTTAGGCACTGGTACCATCGTTTCCTTGCTCATTTCAGTCCAAACACACCAGGTTCCGTGCTGCAACTGGCCTTGGCTCACTCGTGGGAAGCATCTAGAGGTGTGCTCACACAAGTGCCATCCACTAGGCTGGAGACAGGACTTTCTGCTTGCCTCAGCCACCAAGAATTTTAACAGTTAAAAATCCAAAATCTGAGGTCCCAAAGCAGACCTCAGGCATTTCCCAGCTTTCCTGGACAACTATCCCTGCACAGGCCTGGTGTAACAGTTTCTGCTTCTGGCAGCAAGAACACTTATGTACTGCAAAGTGATTGCCTACAAATCATTGGCTTCAAATGGACCACATCTCTGAAAGGAATTTCCACAGCTTTTCTGGGCACCAATCACAAGGTTATTAGCCATCTGCAAACCCAGACTGATTATGAGCTCACCACCTCACCGGGCTATCTCGTGTTGCAGCCGTCTAACTTTCAGACTCAGTTTTTCCCACTTGTGGAGCTGTACATGTTCCCCAGTGACTATCTCCATTAGTGATAAATCAGGAGATTCAGTTTTGCGGCTCTATGAGTTCTCTGCCTGTTCCAAAGTTTGCCAGATTTAAGCCAATATCGAAACTTATCTGCTCTTTCACGTCAATTAAATATTGGGTTGCCAATGTTCCCTCAAGATTGACTCCTATGCTCAAGGCTAAATAAGACATCACAGTTAACCTTTGTTCCTCCAAACCTTTGGATGCAACTTTTCCATCTAACTTTTTCCAGTTTATATAGATGCCTCTCTCCAAACTAGGTGAATGTTTTTTCATAGACACACTAGACACAGATGGTCAATCTTGGCAAACTTCACGTTTTTTGTAAGGGGAGAAAAAAAGTGTCTTCTCTTGCTGGCCAGTTTTCTGGATAATCCCAGCCATTAACAGAAATGCTTTTGTTATTTTATTATTATTATTNGAGCTGCACCATTATTTCCTCCTTGAAGAACAAGCCGCAGTTTTCCTTCCTGGATACTAGAACCCACTGCCAGTGCCAACACTGGCATTTTTTATGCTGAGAAATTAGCCAATATTTAGGAATTGGATCATCCTGTGAACATCAGGTACTGCAAGGATGAGATCTGTTAACTCACAGCAACTGCAACTAATATTCCATTTCCCAGAACACAACCACAAAAGGTTCTTTTCTCATAGTTCAAAATCTCTAGATAGCAAAAAAAAA
>VXAA01007264.1:164981-181795 GCA_013399115.1 Anseranas semipalmata
AAAAAAAAAAAAATCTCATTTAGCATTTTTTCTCAAGTCAATTTTTTTCTGAATTTATAACTAGACCCAAACAAATTCTAGCATGTCTATAGCTATATGCCTAGTTTAACAAGTAGCCTGTGATTTGGGCTCTGATAATTGTACATACTTTATTTTATAAAGAAATTTAATGGATTTCTTTTGCATTTATCCCAGAATAGCAATATACATACCTAAACATACTTTAACCCTAAGCATTATGACAATGATTGGCATAATTTAGCTGTTAGACCAAATATTTGAGACTGGCAAGTCCATGCTGCTAAAAACTGGATTTCCCGTTCTCTCTTCCATCTCTCCCATTCCTTCCTTGCCTCAATGAGAAGAAACACACTGTGCTTTTCCGACGCAAAGCTGTGACTGCAGTTTTCTGTGTTCTGCAGTTACATTCTTTTACCCCTCCCAAGTTAAAAAGTCACTAGATTGTCTCTAAAACCATAATATTTTCCTCAAGAGAAAGTCAAGACTAGGGACTTTGATGGTAGCCTTTTTGAGACTTTCTTGGCAATTATACGAGCTAGGAATAGGCTTTTGGCTTCCAATGAAATCTGAGGTTTTCCCCATATCGCCAGACTCCAAGAGTTGGGATTTTCTCAGAAAAGAAAGAAGAACAAAAAGACATAAAATATTTCAAAACTCCTTTTCAGAAGCAAGCAATTGTGTTTATTGCTTTCTTTCTTTGTTGTCTCTGATCTGCTTTGAAGCCTGAATGTTTGAAGTACTTAAACACATGCTTATCTTGGAACACATGGTACCACCAATTTCTATGGGAATGCCGATGCTCTTGCAAAGTTACGCACATGCTTCAAAATGCTTTGTTGGAACAAGGATCAAGGGAAAACCTTGAGCATAAATTCTGCTGTCTGAAAAAGACTGCAGAGCCATCCATGCCACGCCACCCACATGTCCACTGAAACTGAGACTTTTATAAGTATTTTCCACTTTCTATCCTCTTTTTCCTCTGCCATAGTTAAAAAAAAAAAAAAATCCTTCTGCTTTTGTCCCATTTTTGCTTATTTTTTATTTATTTGCTTTTATTATTTTTATTTTTGACAGTGTTAGACTTCAGGAGTTTTTGCAGACTGAGTCCTGATTTCAGGAACATCCTTCCCACCTTTTCATTCTAAGGATGTTGATAAAAAAAAAAAAAAAAAAAAAAAATCTCCTGGAAATAATGGGCCCCTTTCAACTGGCTGCAGAGGGGGTTGGATTTGGCCCAATCCTTGGTGACAATCATGTTTCCACCAGGCAGTGAAGCTGCTAAATCAAGATTACTGGACACAACCACCCTGATGTCTTTGGAGTTCAAGATCTCAGGAGCTTGCTTATTTTTCAGCCCTACTTGTGGACAGATTAACTTTGGATGCCTGTAGAATGAGAAAAGCAGAAATTTGACACTAAGCCAAACACTCTCCTTTCAAAAATATTGTCCTTCCCTTATACAACAGTTTGTTTGGCCTGCAGATTTTTTCTCCTTTAACTGCAAGCAACCAAAAGGTCTTTTGGTAAACAATATGCTGTTGATTATAAATTTAACAGTGCTATATACTGCTTGGCAAAAGGGCTGCTTTCTTCCATTCTGCACAATAAAAAGGATCAAACTGCTGTTTCAGATGTGGTCTGCATATGCCTGGTGAACTCCATTCGTTGTGACAATGAACCCCCATCTGTTTCCATGCTATGGCCTACATCTTCCTACTGCTGCCACATGTTGGGCAAAAGGGCAGAGAAACAGAGGTCTTCACACCTCAATGCTTGTTCTTTAGATAAGGGACTCTGATTTAGCATCTTCTAGTGGGGTAAGGAGACAGAAGGTGTGGCCTCAGGAATTTAGGAAGATATGCAATGAGAATGAAAATGAGTGAATCTTCTAGGGCCCAGGGGAAATCCAACATATACACATATCTATAAAAGTTGGAAGCTAATCTCTGCATGGCCAGAGAACCGTTCTGTAGCCACAAAGCTTGAGAAGGAAATGAGGTATGTGATGAACAGATTAAAATCTTCACCAGCTGGCTGCACCTGATTATATCCCAGAGATATATCAGAGATTTGGGGCATAGTTTTTTGCCTGTTCGCTAAGGATGCCCTGATCTAGCAGTGGGCAAAGTTGATGAACAGACAGTTGTGCTTCTCATACCAACCAAATGAAACTTGATGGAACTGAAGTTCAGTTGCAAAGCTGGATGGTTGCACCAATTTTTGTAAACTGATTGTGCCAAGGACTGTTCCCAAGCACTCAACTCCATCTAAATCCTAGTAAAGTGTTAGAACAATCCCTGGCACTGTTATAGGCTTGGTCAACTATCACCTTCCCAAACCATTCCTGGATGCTCTTTAGGAATTTGAATGTTCCAGGGAGCGAACCCAAAAGGCAGGTGGGATGGGGCTGCCCTCTTCTGGAGGTAAAAGAGTTTAATAGCACAAAGGCCGATCTTTCCATACCATGGCCTCAGGGCTAGGAGTCTCACTGGGATTGTCATGGCAGAATTCCTGCCTCCAGTGGATTCAGGCTTGTGTACAGCAAAGAGAGAGAATAATGTAATAACCATAACTGAATTAAAGGGTGAGACTTTGTGCCTGTTCTGTTCATCTGATTAAAGTCGGCTGCTGAAACTGGTGAGAATAGACGCCAGGGCAGGTGTGACTCTGGGATGCAGACACACTGGAACAGGCCACTGGGCTGAAGAAAGTATCTCCTTCCCTGCCGGCCTCAGACCAACACATTTCTGCCAAGCATTTCTGTTCACTGCAGGTCATAAAGCTAAACAAGATCCGAAAACCCAATATACTAGATTAAAATATAGCCTGGGATAGAGGCATCATGAGAGACCAAAAGGAAGGAACGCTGTTCTTGTGAGGAACCATTAAGAAGAATAGGACTATTTGGGATGGATTGAAGGGAGATGAGAGAGGGCTATAAAATTATAAGGGGTGAAGAAAAAGTGAAAAGTGATTGACAGTGAGTGACCAGTTTCCTCCAGTGTAAAAACTAGAGAGGATCAAATTAAATCCGCATGTGGCATGTCCTGTACTTGAACAAACTGAAACTCATTGCCACAAGAATCCATGGATGTCTATAGCCAGCATGATTCAAAAAGTAGATTTATCTACAGCTCTTAAACAAAGATACTACCTCTGGCCATGACTTACTGGAAGCTGAGACATTATTCTGGAAAGAGCACTGCATTCTTTCCCTGTTGTTACATTCTTCCCTATAGGAATGAGCTGAAGTCCTAGGCAAGGTGGGTCTTTGGGTTGTTCCAGTGTGGCCATTTCTACGGTCAGACATGGATCTGGGGAGGGAGACCCATTCCAGTAACTGGTCTGGAAAGTGAAATGCCAGTCACTGTCTCTGTCTTCTACTTCTTTCCATTCCAGCAGACATGAAGCTTCTCCCTGAGCCATCCTTCATGTTCCGTGCTCCTGCCTTTCCAGTTCAGAGACTCCATACTCCAGAAGCAGTTGATCAGCGTAACCTCTAATTTTGCCAACTACCTAAATGTGGGTACTGGGGAGAAAGAGAACCCTTGGAATTGCATCTGCTGATGATAAATCATCTAGTAGGTTCCTTGCTCAGAGGAGCTCCTTGCTTCATGGCAGCTCAGCATAGCCCTCCACCAAACCCACCATTGCTTCTGCACTTGTCACATGAGCATCCACAGCCTTTGCATTAGATGCCCAATACACCAGATACATGGCTGCTGATGTACATCAGATATGCATGACGCTACCCTGCTCTAGAGATGAAGGGTGATGGAACAGAACTGAAGCTCTCCGTGTGGCCAAAGTCCTCCGATCTGCTGCCTTGAGGTGGTTTCCAGGAGAACCCTGCTCAGTTCTCATTCACTCGAGGTCCTCAGTTTCTCCATCTGCAAAAGGAACAGAGTGCATCTTACCTTCCTTGAAAAGCACAGGAGAGCTCAGCAGGGTCTGAGGTCTGTGAACAGCTGAATTTGGACCTTCCATGTTTGCTGTTGTCCCAGTTTGGACGAGGTTCATGTTGGCAGCCTTAAAGGAAAAGGCTCCCTACCCTATTAGCTCTCCATTGAGCTATCCAGCCTTCCATGCAAGGCTGTTTTATTTGGAAAACATGACCACTTGTGGCAAACAATATTTACAATTTAACATTTTTGTTGTTGTTGTTCCGGCTGCCGTGAAACTCCTTGGCTTTACAATGCAGGTTTAATAAACTCTATTAAAAGGGTAAATATAGCAACTCCCTTTTGGAATTTCTTCCTTTTCTTTTCCTTTTTAATTGATCATTTCTTAGAGGTAAAACTTTTAATGCAATGGCAAAAATATCAGCAGTAATTAGATTAAATATGGAGGGGGAGGGGGGAAGCTGTTGATTTATTTTGGAGAGCTATAAACCAGAAATGAAACAAAAGTTACTTTATATTTGTAGACAAGTGTGTGTGTGTTTATATATTTCTCTCATACCTGCCAGTTTTGCTCTTTTTTCTTCTTTCAAAGCACTACAAGCAATAACACTGTGGATGATAGAACCCTTTCTGTTTTTTCTTGTTTTCTTTCCAATAATGAATAAGCTCGAAGGGCATTATTTTAACTAGGCTCTTGTAATCCTTTAACGGGGCTTGTTGAAAATAAGACCCAGCACTGCCAGACACCACGCAGCAAAAAGCTGCTTAGTGCCAAACTCCTTGGCACTGGAGAAGCTGAGAACTGGTTGATTTTTCCTCCTGTTTTGTGTTTGAATATGCTCCTTCCTGGGTCCCCAAAAGGGATGGAGTTTAGGCAATACCTGAAACCTGGCCCTTGTCCTCAAAGAGTGACCAGGATAACACTTTGTGTCTCTCTTGATTGGATGCACTGCCTGCAGCATGGGCTGAGCCTCACAGGGGTGGCAGCTTCAAGTTTCTCCAAGACTGAGTGTCTGTAGGGTTGGTATTATGATATGATGATGTGGCAATCACGGCTCCTGCTGGAAAAAGGAGAGGTGCTCTAGTCCTGATGGTCATAGAGAAACACAAAAGCATGAAATCTAAAAGCTCCGGAACCAGAAAACAACTATGAGAGCCTCAAATTTGTTATTACAGAAGACCTTAGTGAGGGTTAAGGTAATCTCGTTACTGTTTTGTTAGAGGACAGAAAGGAGGGTCCCACTCAGTCTCAAACTCAAGACTTGCAGCTCAGCAGCAACTGTTCAGTCCTTCACTCTGCAGCCTGGGGGGGTCATTTTGCCTTTGTGTTTCAGTTATCCCCCCAGCTCTCCCATGGAAAGAGCCACACTCCCTCTTCTGCCCATGCCAACCAGCATTCTCCAAAGACATGTTACCCTGAGCAAGGGGTCATTCCTAATAAGTGATACGGATGTGGCCATCCTGTCTGGGAGAGAAGAAAGTCTAGGCATATGGACGGAAACCACAAGCTGCCATAGATCTCAGAGCCAGATGATGATCCCTGGCCCCCTATTTTATTAATACAGCACTAGTCTATTCTTTTACAGTAAAAGGAAAGAGATTCTTCCATTTCAGGAAAATTCAAAAGAAATTGAGACATTTAAGACCCAAAGAAACCAGTAGACAGTGCTCTCAATGACAGTCCTCAAGACACTACAAAGCAGAATAAAAGGCCCCAGTCTCAACAGTCTTTTCAAAAGGACAAGTGAGAATGGCTGTAGGATATGTGATATGGGAAAGAATAGAGGAGTGACGCTGTCTTTTTCTGAGCTTTACTCTCACACAGGTGCCTGGAAGTGAGCTGCAGTCTCGTTGCTTCAGCCATCCTCCTTCCTTATTCTGATTCTACAACTTGACCTGTCTTCCTGTCCTTCTAAAAGAGCCCCCTGCTCTTCGCTACCTCAGACCAGCCTTAACTGACCCCATTACAGGGCTTGTCTTTATCAAGGATGCCCCACCTCATACCTCCTACTGCCCAGGCCTTGCTCACCCACTTGGAGGACTTCACCCTGAAGGGCTAGTGCTGCCCAGACCCCACGTCTTACCCTCTTCAGTTCAAGCCATCTGTCTATCTGTCTTCTTCTTTCTTCTATAAATGTGAATATAAAACCAACAAGTGCATTGCATTAGATTCTTCATGGCAGGTATGTGTAGAAGAAGAGGAAAACATTGCTCTTGAAACAGAGTCCTTTAGCTCATTTCTACCAGGCCAATATCAGAATACAATGACGACTTATCAGGTGATGAGAATCTTCCCCTGAGAACAGCCCATTTGATCTCAGGCACTGAGATTTCGTGAGCAGACTAAGGCCCTAAAAAAAACAGCCAGCCAAAAACACAGGGAAATGGGACGAGCTGGGCATCAAGACCCCCTTCTCACCTGGCATCACTTTGAGCAGCTCTAAAACGCACCATTAAAAATCCCTTTGCATTTTCCTTTCTCCTTTAAAGGGGCAGAGTGAGCACAGAGCAAAATACCTACGCCATGATTCCCAGAGCCCTGTGCCCTGAAGGAGAGCTGGACAAAGGCTTGATCTCCTTTCCTTGATGCACAGCCACTGCCTGGCACAGGCAGTGCTGGCCGGGTGACACCTTGGCATCCCAGTGAAGGAGGGACATAAGAGCTCAAGGGGGAAGCACTTGCTTGTGGAGTGGAAAGGTTAATCTGGTGAGGAGGACAGAGCAAATAATTGCCAGGGTGAGGATGTGGCTCTTCACCTCAGCCTTGCTTGTGTGCAAACGGAAGGTAGCTCTGGCACAGAGATACTGCTGCCTTTTCATCATCGCTCATTACAGCCCAGGGAGAGGCAGTGACGTGAAAGCACCCCTTGGGCTGGGAAGGGAGAGGGGAAATTGGAGTAAAGCACTCAGGAAAGCACACAGCTTGTCAGCTTATCCAATGACCCTGAAAAGCCAGATAAATGTTTCTCTTCTGTGGGTCTTAGGCTTTCTACAACTGCTTGCACTTTTGCTGGGCATAGTATTTCCCTCTGTAGCTGCTCCCAGCTCAGTCATGGTCCCTCCTGGCCACAACGATGAAATATGTGGCACAACAAAAGGTGCAAGGTGGACTAGAGGGCTGCCCTCCCTCCACCGCATCCACTCAGGATTTTCACTTCCAGCCTGCACATCTGATCTGTGTAGGGACAGTGTTTCAGATCCCCAGGGCTTGGCCTCAGTCACAACTCAAGAAGCAGAATGCATCCTCTGGCTCCATCAGTACGAACCCTCCTTCCTATAAGCTGGGCAAATGCCCAGGTAAATCAGCAGAGTTTAAACTAGACTCCTATGAGAACTGATGAAATTTCTGTAGGTATAAAAACAAACAAGTAAACAAACAAAAAAGAAAACTATAATGTAAGTATAAAAATACCGGAAACATTGTGAAGGAAGAATGGCAGAGAGGAAGGAAGAACAAGTCATATTAAATTTCACTGTCATTTCTTCAGCAGCTTTGGAGTTTGTCTAGAAGTTTTGTCTGGGTCAAAAATGTCCCTAACAAAACCAGGGGGAAATCAATGGAATGGTGACCACCTCAGTTGCAGTTTTCTGGAAATTTGTAGAAGAGACCAAATTAGGCAAAAAAAAAAAAAAAAACTTTCAATAGGTTAAAAGTATCCACACAATGTACTTGTATTGGATTGACTAGGTTATTTTTCCAGTTGGAGTAACCTCTTCAGTGTGGACTTGCCCCTTCAAATAGCTCTGATAGTTGCTGATCTGCTTCCTATGATCATGGAGTTTCATCACCTCCAACCTTTTGAACTTGAACAAAAAGTTGAAACTTGCCCTTGCCTTGTGCTGCCCTAATCGTGGCCCTGGTACTGCCTCAACTGGGGAGCTGCGACCTCCTTCTGGACCTCTGAAACCAAAGGAAAAGCATCCCTAAGAGCCGGATGCAGTCCTCAATCAATCACATCACACAAGTATGATGAGGACTGTTGAAAAAGCTTTTGCGAAGCAGAGATAAGCTCCTCTCATTGCTTCCTTTTTGCTGGTGAGTTCAGTGGAGTGCTTACATTTTCCATTCACGCCTGGAGGGCCCAGTGGGAAAAAATGACAAACTGGAGGAGCTACCTGCATGCACCTAGGAAAAACAAACAGGGCCTGGAGATAAGAGGAAGTGGGAGACCGGACAGATAAGAAAAAGAACTGAACACTCCTCCCTCCTCTTTTCTCCCTCTCCATTTCCTCCCAGGAGCAGGAGGGTTCACAGTGCTCTGCTCTCCAGCCTGAACTTCAAGTGGTGGTAGGCGTTAGTTTTCCAACAAACCTGTTATTCATGTCAGCAAAGTGAGGTTTTCCATGTCTTCTAAACACACCAGCCCTGGTTGCCTGAATGCACATGCTCTTATCCAGTGCCAAAGATGAAGAGTCCCAGGTCTGTAGACTTCTTGGACAGGAGATGCCATGGGAATTTTGAGCATCAAGAACAGATTAGTCTCTGCCCCAGATGACAAACACCAAACCACAGAAAAACAAATTAGTTGGACGTCAGCCCTGGGCCCCACTGCTGAGATGAAGGACAAGGATGCAAAGGGGTGAGCAGATAGACCTAGAAAGAGATGTGCTACAAGAGGTTGCAAAGGTCCTACTAGTCACAGCTTACACAGCTGGGCTTGGCAGTCTGAAGGCCTGTCCCCAACAGCAGTGTGCAGCATCCATTCTGCTTTTGCCTACTTGAAACAACAGCCTGTGCCATGTCCTGCCTGAGGCCAGCACTGTCCCTGCATTGTGTTAAATGTTGTTTTGTTCTACCCTGGTGTCTCCGTTTAAAATGACATCACCCCTAAAGAAATGCTCTGAGGAAAAGAGGCACAGTGGGTACAGAGGACCTCCACCCGTGATGTGAGATGGTGTCAGGAGGGCTGGGATCCAGCTCACACAATACTATACATAAATCTAGGTGCTCCCATGCAGGTTCTGTGAGTGCTGGGTGTCTGAGCTCCCAGCCTAGACAATGTAGACATCCCTGGTACAGTTCAGCTGGGAAATCATAGGTGTGCAGAGCCACTGCAGGTGCCCTTAGGTACCCAGCTGGACTCCAGCTCTCATTTCAGAAGAACACAGAAATGTGCTCCCTCAACCCTCTGTACTGATGGGGTATGTGATGAAATCAGTTTCTAGGGCAGATGTGGACCAAGAGGTGAACTCTGCTGACTGAAGTGGTACTTCAACCCAATCTTACTCCTCTGTGCAAGGTTGACCATTCCTCTTACTCTAGCCTGGCCCTCAGTGGTGGGTAAGAATTGGCAGGGAGATGACCCGGGCACTTCTGCACCTCCAGAAACATTCCATCTGGTTGACTCCAAGCCAGAGTGACGAGGTGGATTGGCTCCTCCATCATCCAAATCTGGTCTCCCGCCCCTGTTTGAAAACCATGACCTTTGGGACCAGAAAGCGCAATGACAGCAAAATTGGCAAGTCCGGCTGTCTACAGAAGGGAGTGAACTTGGCATCCTAGCACGTCTGGAAATGGAGCTGTTTATACAGGGGGAAGGGAAGGGAGAGCTGCCATGTATAAGGACTAAAATCGATCACTCACATTAACATAGCGTGCTGCAGAATAATGAGGGTCCTATTAACAAAGGTGACATTAAAAAAAAAAAAAAAGTGTTAGCTGCTTCACTTCAGAACAAAGTGTTTTCCCCTAGGACAGAGCTTATAGTCACAGGAATTACTAAAAAGCATTTTCACCTCTGTGAAAGTGTGATTTACTCGGGTTACTAAATATACACTGGTAAAAATCTGTCAGAATTAGAGAAGAATAAAAGGAAAAATGGTCTTTTGATTAAAATGCTGGAGTGAGAATATGGAGATTAGGAAATTTTGCTCTACTACAGATTTTTTTGCTGGATATTGGACTTCTTGTATCACTTACTATTTATACTGCCTCATTCCAGATCATGCAGATCCACACACACAATGATAAAAATGTTTTCTTCTCCCCAGTTATAAAATAGGCTTACTAGTTCTACCTTCTTTATGTAGACTACTTTTTCTGTGGGGCAAATAATACCATTACAGGCCACATATCCCAATTCTGTTGTGTGCTGGCTGAGAAAATCATTTTAATTCTGGTGATTTTGTTTGAGTTTTCAGAAAATTAAAATAACAATCGTTTCAGTGAAATAAAATCTTTGCCTTGACCTAAATGAGTTGCTTCGTATAATTGGTAGTACAGCCATAGGACTAACAGTGCAGAAGGTTTTGAAGAGATCTAAGGACCAGAGAAGAGCTGGTCGGCCAACATAGTGTAGTTGTTTGCTCAGTTGTTTGAGCACAGGCATCTGGTGCCTACTTGAGACGCTCTCTCACTGCCTCTAGCGCGGAGCATGACTCCGCCATACTGCCCATGTGGATGTCTCGGATCCTCTTCAAGGCTGTACACCTGTATGTAGACACCCTGTACTTCTGTCTTTAGACAATTGAACTACACCTTGGACTCCACTCACCATATCAGGGCTCAGCACAGTTGCCAACACCACATGTCTAAGGCTCTTGCGATGCTCTGGGATATCTGGGAGGTTAACACAAGGCAGAGATAAGAGATGAGACCTCTGGGAGACTGCAGTGGTCTCCTGGATCAGCAGCTGCAGCCACAGGGCTCCTGCAGTGACCCCAAAGCCTGATGCATAAGCAGATGAATTGAGCCCTGGGCGTGCAACCCTACCCAGGCAAAAGAGAGGTTGCCAGCGTGAAGCCTCTTATAGCTGGGTGGTGGAAATATTTGCTTTGGCTGTGGAAAACTCCTTTGACTGATCTAAAATCCTGTTATTTTGCTACCAAGAAACACATCTTATCTACTGAGCGTGGGCTCTCCCTTATAAAAACTATTATACTTTGTGTCATGTTTAAATATCCACTGGGACAGAGAAAGAAAGTTCAACTTAGTCAAGAGCTGAAGAATTCAAGCACATCCAGGGGTAGACCCTCTGCGGCATGAACCTCTACCTCCAGTAGACCCTTTGCCCTGCCTCGAAGGATGGACAAACTGACATCTGCACACAGCAGAGCAGCAGCGCTGCTGCATCTTAGCTGAGCGTCCTGATGATTTGAGGTGTAGATAAGGTAATTTGGGTTTTGTTTTTGCAAATACCATGCAAGTTTCTTCCTGTCTCTAGCCTCTCAGTCAAAACATTTCACTTTTTAAATGCTCAAATATTTTTTTTCAACATTTGCTCTTTTTTCTTTTCTTTCATTTGTTATTTTTTTCATTTCACACCAAAAAGATCTGTTGTTTTTGACCCAAGCTGATGTCATGATGTGTTCTGAGTTGTACAAAAACTGTAATCTGGGAAAGGAAGGGGTCAGAAAGAGGGCAAATGAAGCACTCTAAGCAAGCAAGTCCAAGACAACTTTGGGGCATGTAGCACTGCTCTCAGCCATCCAGGTCTCAGCTCAGGGCCTACGGGAAATATATTACCCACACAGAGTAATGCGGGCATGCATTATTTGAGGCCACAGTGAGGCACCGCTGCAGTTCCCAAAACTAGAGCAAAACTATGATACCTCTCACAGCATATAATTTGCTTAGCAAACATTATAACCCATGGAAGAGTAATGAAGGGATGCAGCATTTGACCAGTGGCTTTCATGTTTTGCTTCTCCAGGGCCACAGCAGAGAAGGTAGCAGGACCAAACGTAATCATTCAAAGGGTTTTTGTTTGAATCAGCAGCTTTGGTACACACTAAGCACTGAGAACGTTCGTGTTTGAGCAGTGTGCTGGTTCCACTTGTTCCAGTCAATTTTCTCAGTCATGCCTGTCCCTCATTTCCCTCTCCTGCCTTCCACCTCTGCCCCCGCCATGGAGACTTAAAGCAGCTTTACTGCATCCAGCAGGGTACGCAATCAGAGCAGGGTGTTAATAACAAACAGGCACAATGGAATTAATGTTCCCCTTTGCAGATGTATCCCTGCGAAGTTGGCACTGCTGCTGCAGTCTGGACGAGAGCTGACTAGTGAAGAAGCACATTTTTTTCTCTGCTAATAAGACCCCAAGCCACAATTGAGCAATGGAGCAATTATGTTCTTTAAGATGAAATTCTGACTCATGCAAAGGACTCTTAAATATCAGTTGTTGTTTTTTTTTTTTTTCTTCCTGAGCTCTGCCAAAAATTCCGTGGTGACCTTCTTTATTCTTTCCTGAACACAGTTAAGTGGAATGACAGCTCAAGGTCAAGAACAGAAAACAAAGTGATTTAAAGCTATGTAGAATAAAGTGGTAAGTTTCAAAAGACCAGAGATGAATGAAATGGAAGGGAATTTCCTTATTAAATATGAAACCATAGCCTATGTCTGTTATCAGTGTAGCAGATGGGGGTCACAACAACAACAACAAAATCCAAATATTTCATCTTTTCCTTAGTAACTTTAGCAGATAGGGATATATTAGGTTATATCAAAATTCTGGCTTTAACCAGTGCTAAACGTTAGTGTCATGTTAGATTTGGTCCTGAACTTTGAATCTCGGCCTTTAAAATGTTTTCAAACTGCACGCACAGCCTGATGGACTTGGGACTGGCCAGCTCAGGTCAGAGGAGCGATCTGCCTAGCCCTGAGTCTCCTGGAGCGGTTGGTACCAGGATACTCTAGAGGAAAGGACAAAATGAGCATGTGAGGAGCTAATAAAAGACTATGATGACCACAGACAAGATTTTCAGTTTGTTAATCAGTTAGCTGAAGATTTACACCAGACCACCGGTGGTCTTGGCACCAAGGGAAGTGAGCATTTCTACACCAGAGTTCAGGAAGCATTTGGACAACGCTCTCAGACACAGGGTCTGACTTTTGGGTGGTCCTGTGTGGAGCCAGGGGTTGGACTCGATGGTCCTTGTGCGCTCCTTCCAACTCAGGATTTTCTATGATTCTGTAATTCTATGATTCTATGAGCTCCTCTGTCTGCTATAGTGCAGAGAAAGCCAGTGTGACTATTTATTGAGATGTCAGTACAGTGGAAGAGCTGGTGCGTCGTTTTACCCAACAGCATCTCCTGGATATCTCCTTCCTTGAAAGAAACTGTAGTCTTTGCAACCTGATGCCAAGTTTACCAAAGAGATCCAGAATTAATCCGTTAGAATTGGGCTTCAGCTAACCAAGGAATTACATATATATCCTCATATCCCATCTTGATTTCAGATCTTGTTGAGTCAAGTGAATGATGTAAAGTAATGTGCTAGCATTAACCTGGGCAAAATGGGGAGAGTCTTTATGAATTAATTACAGAGTCATGATGAGAAATTTGGAGGAAGTCATGCTAAAAGGAGACTAAAATTGTGTGCAGTCCAGCCACAAAAGAGTATCACTGAGAAATTGCTACTGCCTTGAACACACCAGCACAATGAGAGGAGATGGTCCAATCTGCTACTATGAAAAATACTCTGAGTGTGGCTTGTAGATGGTGGTTGTGTCCACAATGTCACATCTGCGTCTGTGCTCTGGCACGAGCTGTCTGAGAGACTCAGAAAACGCAACAAAGCATGGAAGAGGTGTAGCAGGCAGTTAAACAGCTCCTATACATCAGGACTGGCCACCTTTCATATAGAAAGTACTACTGGAGTTTACCCTTTGTTATCAGGAGAGTCCTAAGCTATGTGTGAACAGAAAACAATCTCATCTGTAAAGGAAGAGTCACAAGTTTGGCAGGTAGAAGATCTATCATCATCAAATGAATATATCCTTCACAGCTGGGAGCAGTGATATGCTTGGAATGAGCTGTTAATGAATGGTCAACTGACAGAAGGCAACAAGGCAACCCCATGCAACGAGCAGAGCTTTCAGCTGCAGAAGAAGAACCTACAGTCTCATGAGATCCTCACACTTGCTTGGTAGAAAGGTGGGCAAACCAGGTCATGTTAATGCTTGGTTACATTAAATTCATTGACTATTTTCTCTTGGAAGGATCAGGCAAGAGTTAAGCTCTGGAAACTGAATGCTGATTTTGAGAGGGATAAAGTACCAGACAAAAAGCGTCAATGCTCTGCATCAGAGTTTGATAAGGCACTGCCAAACAGGAGCTTGAGCAGACGTCTTCTCTTGGAGCCCACAAGGCAGCAAGCAGCCAGGAACAAAATGAAACTAGGGCAGCCCCAGATTGACAGAAAGGAGTACCAGGGAGGAAGGGCTCTTGTCCCAGCAATACTCAAACATCACAACATAATTCTGCCAAAATTAAATAATAATCTCATGTAGGTCTTGATGCCCTAGAGAACTCTCATATGGGAGAGACAGAAGAAATACAGGTAGTGGAACAAAAGCCTGAGGACACCATCCAGTGCCATGAAAAAGGCTCCACAGATTATACGCAAGATTTTTGAGCTGGAATAGGACCGATTTATGGAAAGGTTTGTATTAAACGTATATATGGGATTGGAATATGTGCAGGAAACTGCTCCGATCTATGATCCTAAGGAAAAATATGATGCATATTTCAGCACCTTTTTGAAGCAGATCCAAAGTTTAGTGGTGTTGATGGGATTGTCTCCTTAGAATATTGTATCAGACTTTTCTTCAAAACAACTTCAGCTGTAGGAAGTTCCTAGTTGCTGGTTACCCATGCAGGGAAGCTGCTGTTAATAGCTTGGGTTCCAGCGGGTAAGACTTAAGAAGTGTATCAGAATTATATAGGACCAATAAAATTCTTACATGCAGCAAATGGCTACTTCACAGCTTTTAACATCTTCCGCAGTTACCCAAGGTTCTCTTACTTTCCTAGTGTTTATTTTTTCAATCACCATTTTGAGGCTGCCAGAAAGGAAGGAAAAGATTAAGAAAAGATGGAGAAAGAGAAAAGAAGGAGAAGAAATATTAATAGAACGAAAACTACTAAAAATATTAGCAGGTGTTTACAATCAATCAGTGCCTAAACCTCCCAAGTTGCTTCTGCACGTTGCTTGACTTTCTTTACAGGGTAATTTTGTGGGGTGCAGAGCTTCGAAGTGATGGAGTTACATGACTGGGATGGTTTTGGCTTAGGGTTTTTTTTTTGAAATAGTTCCTTTTTGTAGGATTGGACATTTTCACTGTCTGCAAGCAGTATATTTGACTGTTCTGTGTTCAGTGGGAAGATTTACTTTTGTTGAGCAATAAAAGCCCTTTTTCCTATGATAAAGCCTCTCTGATTTCAAGAGGAACAGTAATGACTTACGAATCTGCTCCCAAGAGACTAAAGTCAATTCTTTGTCAACCAGAAGAGTACAGGGGATTTCAGAACTGAATATGGATTTAGGAGATAGCCACAGAACTCTTGCAAATCTAGCTGCACCAGTTTTAAAAGCTATTTCATCTAGTTGTGAATTACACCCTTCCACTTAAGGTTTTTGTTGCAAACTACCGTGTCTGACAGCTTGAACTAAGTCAACCAGCTTTGCATCGAAGCAGATTTAAGCATGCTCAGCTGGTCTGTTTCCCATCTGGCGCGTTGTCAAGCCATTCTGGCTACATTTACATGAGCATGTCCTTCATGCGTCAAAGAGTCATAACGCCTAAGGTTTGGACTTCTCGGCTCAGAGTGGGGTGCAGAGCCCTGGTTTAGGCACCCGTAATCTCTAGGAAGTGCCTGGGCAGAGCAGTTCTGGATTGGATCCTCAAACAACAACACAGTGGGTGCCGAGTGGCGGGAACTGTTTGGAAATTCCAACATTTTGACTTTTTTTTTCCTAATCTGAGAAAGGAAGTACAAAACATCTACTGAAAATTGCAGAAAAATACTCTGAGAAAAGCTTTAACTCCTAAATGTCAAACTGATAAAAAAGTGAAAAATTTTGAACAAGAGCAACATAATATTTTTGGTTTGTTGAAACCAAAATCCATTGCTTCAGAATACCTAATTGAAGAAACCTCTTCCCTTCCAATTAATATTTTGTCTGAAAATATCATCAGCTTACGGTTTTAAGTCAAAAAAAGAACAGTTCAGGAACATATATTCCTTTCAATTTTCTCCAACAGAAAATACATTTAAAAGAAACACCAAAGTTGCCCTTTCTAAAGAGCATTGCTATTTTGAAGAAAATGTACTGCACATTGGGAGCATTTTTCCTTAGGTAAACATCAGCCCATCCTGCTGACTGACGACAGGTTGTTCTGAACACGTTCCTCACACCTTTTGCACCAGATCTGATGCAATTCCTGCTGAGCAGTTATGGCAATCTCTCATTGCCTAAAGAGCTTTATGTAGTTCAGTGCTAAATATGGGGGCAAGAATAAACAAGGAGCTGCGACTATTCTGAATCTTTCTCCTTGTTCTCTCTCCTTTGTAAGCCATATACAGCTCAAAGCGATCATTGCTGCAACATGTTGGTATACATACAACCAAACAGCGTTGCTATTTGCACTACTGCTGCGCTTTACAGCAGTAAGAGTAAGAGCAGCAACTGTGGCAAGAATTTGCAGGTCCCAGCTGAGGTACACCAGGAGTGTCCGCAGGTCTGGGAATCACATTTTGCCAGAGGGCAACGAGTGACCGAAACACTCTGTAAGTATCCTACCTGTCCATCCCTGAGACAACCACAGGGATGAATGATAGATGAGGAGTGCAGCCACCTGAAATTGCCTGTCGTTCTGGGGTCTGGAGTGGTACGAGACAAAGACAGGGAGGGAGGAAAGAGCAGATCATCTGCAGAAAATTGAGAAGAGAGGACATGGGTAGAAATCCTCCTTTTATCACCAGTTCTTAAAACCATGAAATACTATTGGTGGGACTTGGCCTTCTCAGTTGCTTTATATTACGTCTCTATTTCTTTTCTTTTCTTTCTTTTCTTCTTTTCTTTTCTTTTCTTTTCTTTTCTTTTCTTTTCTTTTCTTTTCTTTTCTTTTCTTTTCTTTTCTTTTCTTTTCTTTTCTTTTCTTTTCTT
>VXAA01007264.1:184217-232400 GCA_013399115.1 Anseranas semipalmata
GGCAAGGAAGTGAAAAGCTTGGGAGACCCCTGCAAAAGGAAAGTGCTCACAGCCAACCTAGCTTCCTTTCTGGGTCTGAGCCTGTCCTCACGTACGCTCAATCAATTCATTTAATCTCGCTGCTCTTGATCCCTGAAGGTATCTAAACCACCCTCTTCTATTGGGATACCTAATCTGGGTTGATTTCCATGAGGATTAGAAGTCCTATGTGGAGCTGTGTACTTAAACACTGTGGGTTTTTTTTGTTGTTGTTGTTTAGTTTTTGTTTGTTTCTTTGTTTCTTTTTACATTTTTTTGCCTCAGTTCCCAATTGCAAAGTGAGGAATATGATCTCTTCCTGTGCTTGTGATGGCTACTCAGGCTGCACTTGCTCTGAGACAGCAACAGCCTCTCACCAGACAGATCCTATCTCAACAGGACTTTTGAAAGCAAATGGGAGTTAGTCTGCTCTGTTCTATAGTGACTTCTTCCACCTAGAAGGAAGCTCTTCTAGAAGACAAACTTTTTTCCCTTCTGACCTACTGCCAAATCCTTTCCTTTGTTACATGGGCTGGTGGGCTGCTGCTTCAACATCTAGCCCAGGGCAATCCCTGCTACAACCTTAGGCACTCCACTGGCCTGCAGATGGGGTAGCACTGGAAGGATCCATCTCATCCAGCTTCAGCAATCTCCAGGTGAGGTGGCCAGTCTTATTAACAGCGCAGGCCATCCCTGTAGTACATACAGAGAGATTTGCTCTCCAAGGGGACAAATTATGCTATATACTCCTGACTCCTCTTTTAAGATGAGATGAATCACCCTCTGGCATTGCCCAGTCTCTCCTCATTGTCTGTAGATATTTAATTCTGTGGAAAGCTGATGTAGGGCAGGTGAACCCCACACCAGGTTGAGAGATCTGCCCTGGCAGGCGTAGAAATGACACAAAGGAGCTCCAGATTTCCCCTGCCCTGCTTGTTTTGAAGGGTTTAGTGCTCACCAAAGGACAATTCAGAGTCCCAGATGCAGCATTAGTCCCAGAGCTAATGGCCTCAGGGGACACTCCAGTTGAGGCCTTGGCACAGTTGAGTTGACCTGCGCTCTGGATCAACCCGTTTTTCACGATGGCATATAGAGGAGCCTGGAGAGTCCTGAATTCAGGAGACACATGTGTCTCCTCCTCTTGCTTAGCCCCTGCACCTCCTCTCCAAAGCCTTCTCACTCCTCCCAAGGTGGATAAGCACTTCTCAGGGTGAGTTGCGAAATGCAACCCAAAGGGAAAGGAAACAGACTGGGGCTGGGAGCCACGGTATGTTGAAACCCATAGAGAACAGTCCTATGGCCCCACCCAATGCCAGCCACTCTCCTATATCCTTAGGGCTGCATGTTTTTTCCACATACTGTTCAATTTATTATTTGCCAGTTCCAAGTATAGCAAATTCACAGAGTGAGAAAAATCTCATTTTGAGTTGGTTTTGGCTTCTCTCTTGCAGTTGGACTCGTTTGGAACAAGGTCTTTGTACTTTATTGCAGCAAATGCCCACGGGTTATTATTTCAGAGAGCCATTAGGGAAAGGAGTCCAAGTAGAGGGGGGCAGTGGGCTGAAGTGGGCCAGGAGAAAAAGCACAAAGCTTCTGAAATCCGTCATTTTTCACCTTGCCATAAAAACAAATGGTGGAGACAACCTGAGCTAATAAACACCCATTGAGAACAGGGTGATTTTTTCCCCTCTCTTTGGGTGTGACTGCTGGTTTTTTTTTTTTTTTTTCACCTCTTTTTAAACACATGTAAATCATAGAATAAATATATTTCTATTCATACGGAAATATCTTGGGCCAAATTACTTAAAAAAAAAAAAAAAAAAAGAATGAGAAGGCTGGTGAAAGTTGTGTGTAGGGGCAGGACAGACAGATAGATAGATAGGAGTAGATATTTGGACCTGGGTTTCAGATGTCCCTTCACACAAGGTGCTGCACAGGCACCACTCAGCCTATTCATGGAGATGCCAACATAGAGGCAGATCAGAACCTCCATCAAGATATTGGTTAAATCAATAGGACAGATTTCTCTCAGTTTGCATGATTGTTCCTCTGAGTAAAATGTGCGTCCATCCCAATCAGCTCTCTTTCTTTGGCTGTTTTTGTCTATGTCAATATCAAGTATCAAGACCATACCATGTCAATGAACTATTTGTTGATAATTTGGAAATGCTCTTATGCACAATTTTATTAAACGTATCTTTGTCAAAACACAAAATGTAAGTTCTGTCAGTTATGACTCAGTTAGATAGAAGCTGGGTTTGATCTTCAAAGTCAGAAATGGCTACCTGAGCCTCTGTAGGGTGAGAAATAACAACTCTGTCATAGCATAAGCCCCAGAGGAATAGCTCAGAGTTACAGATCTAACTTCACATGTCTAAAATTAGGTAAGGAGGATATCACACTACTTAGTCATGTTCAGGTCATTACTTTCTATAAGATGGATAGTATGGGTGAATTTCACTCAGAAAAGGGACTTGCGTTCATTCTTCAGCTCTCTATCCATTAATCAAGTGCAGTTTTGAGGTGGCATAATCATTCACTGCATTTGGACAAAAATATCTGGGATTATAAAGTATGTGCCTTTTTTGGATGACTACAATTTACAGCTGGAAGGGTCAAAAATTTATCTAGATTTTTCTCCAACAGAAAGTATTTTCTGAAGATAAAGTATTAATTTTGTGGAAAACCATTTTCAATGAAATTTTGTTGATTTTTTTTTTTTTTTGATCTTTCCCACTCAACACACTACCTCTTCTCCTTTATTCTGGAAAGAAATAACACAAGAGAGTCATCATCAAACTTCTGCCTCTATAATGGAAGAGTTATTTCTTGGAAATAAAAGTATTTTACAATTTTCTATTAGAAAGGAAACAAAGAATTCAAAAAAAAAAAAAAAAGAGAGAGAAAAATGGAAAGAATATTCACTTCTCTCAACAATTTTCATCAAAAATACCACTTTTGGCCTACTCAATTCTACCATTAATTTCAATCAAGAGAGGCAATCAGCCAGATAATCTGAGCAGACTTGTCTCTAACCAATACTGTCCTGGTGAATAGCATTGTCAGTATACGTAAAACCATATATTTTCTTGAACTGGAGGAGTTTTTAGGAAAAAATGACAACCAGCCCCATGCACAGGCAGAAGAGTGTGTGTCTTTCCTTGCTCCAGTTTTACCCTGGTCATCAGTGGTTGTGATCTACCCTAACTCTGTCCCAGGGCGATACCGAGGGTGGGATCTGTATGATGAGCTGTGGACTTCACCTCGTCCAGTAGCAACCATATAAACAAGGTCAGATGAATCATGCCCTAAAAGTTCCTATTCTTCCCCATCGACTCTAAAGGGACCCCTGAGTGATGATTTCTATAGTGTTAGCTGAGATGAATGGGAGACGAGGGGCTGAGTCAAATGCAACCAACAGCCATATGGTTGCCTGTAATGTACTGAGAACAGATGGATCAGCGAGCGATTTACAGATGTAATAATGCTATATGATCCCAACGCCATAATGAAGTAATATTATCCCCAGTTTGCAGATGAGGAAATTGAAGCATAGAGAAGTGTAGAGCCCAGACCAATTTCTGGCGAAGCCAAATTATTTGTCTGTCATTACCCATGATGAGGAAAATCTGGGAATATAACACAGGCCTTTTGAGCCCTGTCCTGATATAGGGAATCCCAGCCATAAACTGTACTGTTATTCATGGGACCCGGAGCTGGCGTGGAAGTCTCCTGTGTGATGCCTGCTGCATCACAGTAAATCAGCTTAGCGCACCCTTCCAGCTCTTGTTTTGCTGCAGCTCTGAGGAGGACTGCTGGTTCTCTCATGTTTTCCTGCCTGTGGGTCTGCCTTAATTCTTTGGGGAATCCCAGAAAGCAAAATAGTGAAAGGGTTGAGAGTGTTTCTGCCATTAAAGGTCACATCGCTGGCTGTTCTGGGAGTACTTTGGCTTGTACCTTTTCTTGCTTTGCTACGGGACATGCTCCAAAGACATGGGCAGCTGGATGCCTCATGGGTGGTGGAGCCAATGCTTGCCAATTTCTGTGCATATGCCAGCTGGGTCTATTGCACATGTCCACAGGTAGCAGCCCCCCAGTCCCAAGGGTTCACTAGAAATGGGTATTTTGCTGCAGCTGATGCTGCCAGAAATATTCACTCAGCTGTTCCTGTTCACCGAGGGCAAACTGGGAAGCAGCAGGTCTGGGCTGGCTGAGGTGGTGGCTGCTTGTAACCATCGACATTCCCAAGGGCTTCAGAAGCCATTTTCTTGTACTGGTCCAGGTAATCTGAAACCCAAAGGAGGGGCTGTGGCATCAGCAAGCATGATGCAAACTGAACACAAAATGCTCCCACCTCCAGAAAGATCCAGCCAGCCCTCAACTTGTTACCACAATGCTCCTGACAAAGAAGGGTGTTGAAGGTGAGACACAGGCTGGGGGAATTGTCCTGGATGGCCCCAGACAGGTTATGGGCTGCGCATCCTGTTGCAGAGCATGGGGACTCCTTTCGGGGAACATCTGTGCCAGATGATGTGTGAAAACGTAGAGCTGCCACCAGATACCCAAAGCACGGTTGTGATGCCAGGCTGCATTCCCAGCGAGCTCTGCACTGAGGAGCTGCGTACAGGACTCTCCTGTTGCAGCACCCAACAAAACCCGGGCTAATGCCCCAAGGCTGCGGTCGGACAGAGCAAGGCAAGGATTTCAACCCGCTCCGCACCGAGCCTAAACTGCCGCAGCCGTGTGGCACAAAACACCGAGCTGATATAAGGGAGCTGGCCTGGATTGAAAGCATTTGGGTGGGTTAACTGTGCACTGGCTCATTTACTGTGTTGTCTGGCCTTTTGAAGTTGGCAGAGAGGTCACCAAAAGGAAGACCAAGCCCTGTCCCATGGGTCCTGGCTTATTTTGTGCTGATGTCATGAACTGAATGACCCAGGTTAGGAAACACATAACATGGGTCAGCATTGTACTGCTGGGGCATCTGGCCATGGGGAATCCACTGGTGGCAAATGGAACCACTGCGTTAGCATCATGACCTGACTTCGCTGCTCACTGGGAGCTCCATGCTGTCAAGCTACCTTGTTCCATCTCTCCTTGAGCCAGCTGATGCACATTTCCAGTCCTCATGTCTGCAGGGTGGAGTGTGGGCTGATGTTACACTGAATCTGGTGTAAATTGCAGGCTCCTGTGGGCAGTGACGGTCCCCCTTCTCCTTTTCCAGCTGTGTGGTTTTGACACCCTCGTAACACTTGTGCAGCCACACGGTAAATCAGAGTAACAGGCGGCTCAGGCAGAAAACCGAGGAGGGTCATGTCAGATCAGTTCATCGATCCCACTCACCTCGTGGCCGTGCAATTAGCTCCAGCGCAAGGGAGAAGGAGGGAGCGCGTGGCTGGGGCTGCAGGGAGGAGGCAGCAGCGCTCCCTCCTCTGCCAAATGAGGTGTGACGTGAAACCTCCGGATTCACAATGGTTTAAGTGGTCTAAGGCTACAGGGATGCTTCTTCCCTCCCTCTTAATTCTAGCAACTTCCCCATGCCAGCACTAACACTCAGGTGGCCGCAGGATGTGCTGGATCAGGGGGTTGATGGGGAGGGAAGATATTATTCTTTTCTTTTTTTCCCCCTGGCTAGGGTTGCAGCCGGGTCAGTTCCTCAGCTGGGTCCCCCACAGTGCAGGGGAGCTGCAGAAGGAGAAGAAGACCACCTATTTTATGGGCAGCACAGATTCAGTGCTTCGAACCCTCTTACCAAAGGGTCCCCCAGGACACAAGCTGGCTGGGTTGCAGATGAGCAGATTTGGGAAGCAGAGCAGGCCAGCGCATCACAGAGCACACAGCAAACCAACTGCTGAAGTACAGTCAAAGCATTTTTGTGGCTTCAGGTGGGCCAAACGAGATGTTTAAAGGAGCAAACGGAGGAAGCAGGTGGATTTGCAGCGTAGCTGCAACGTGCAGGCACCAACCCTCGGCAGGGCTGCTTGGGATGGCTGGTCTGCACGGGGGCAGCCGGTGACGCACCCGCTGCCAGCAGAAAAACAGGGGTGGGAGGATGCAGTGTGAAGGAGCTCAGGTCCCTGCGTAACTGAGGCATGGTGTGAAACACGCTTCATGTCTGTTGGACCCTTCTGGACCAGACCAGACAGTTGGAACACATCTACCAAAGGGGTACCACCCTTTATCCCGCCTACCTCCAGCACCTCCACCTCCCCTGCTGAACTGGGTGCCAGACTACCTGGGGAGTGGCCTCCCCTTGATTCAAGCTGAACTAGGTTAGGTTAGTTTGCCTTTTTTTTTTTTTTTGAGCTTTTCAGACAAAAATAATGATGTTCTCATCTGTTTAGCTCCAACATTATTATGGGCTTTTCAATGTATTCCATATTGCGCCCTCAGTTATAACATTAAACCAGCCAGCTCCAAACCACAAGATGATTGAAACATTCTGGTTCAGCTGCGTGCTCCGGCTCACGTCAAGCCAAGTTACTTTAAATACATCAAAATTCATGGGATGCATAAAGAATGCAGGTCAAACACAGTCACAGAGATCTGTGGTTGATAGGAGTGGCATTTGGAGAATGCCACAGGAGGAGATGATATCCCTTCTTTCTTTGAGAATTTAAAATAAAATAAAATAAAATAAAATAAAATAAAACAAAATAAAATAAAATAAAATAAAATAAAATAAAATAAAATAAAATAAAATAGAAAAGGAGACAGACCTTAGTACTTATGACAGATCTGGAGTTAGTCCAGGTTACCTGGAGGAACCTGGGAAAATATATCTTTGGCTCCAAAGTTTGAGTGGCTAAAATACAATTAGGCTATGACCTCCAAGATGATGTTTGAAGAACCTCAATGCCCAGCAATGTCTGGAAGACAGGACCAAAGAAGTCTACAGACCTGCAGGTGTCCATGAACCACACGGACCAATAGATCTAGGAACTCTGAAATTACAGAGTATGCAGACTACAGTATGAGACCACAGGACACATTTTCTGAATCACTAATTTTAATTTAAAATTCCCCAGTCTGAAAACTGTTACTGAAATATATCTATTTTCTTAAAAAGAAAACCCCAAACAACCAGTGTTATTAAAGTGCTTCTTAAAATAGTATAAGACATATGGAGTTGCGTTTCATCACTGTTGAACATGTCAACTTTGGGTGGCAGAGATCCTGAAACCTCTGACAAGAGTACTAAAACTCAAATGCCACCAAAGTTTTGGAAAATTATTCAACTTATGGATTTATTTATTTATTTATTTTACTTTTATAACATGTTCTGATGCCACAGATGTACTTTTTAATTTCAGGTCACATACTTGACTATCAAGATTAAACAAAATAAAATGATATGGATAGTTGAGTATTAGTTGTGCTGAAGTAACTGAATTGTCTGGTTTTGTGTCCTGCTGAGCTCTCTGTCACTCCTTCTGTGACTTGCTCTATTACAATGTTTATTCTGATCAAGCTGAGTGTATACAATCCTTTGTAGATTTGCTGGATTCATTCAAGGCATCAGAAGTGATTTTTTGGCCAGTATAAACAATAGCAATGGTGAGCTTCAACCCTTTTGATGTGGTTTTAATATTTCAATAAACCCATAGATTTTTATTTTTTTAACAAGAGTGAGAAATTTAAAAGTGAGTGTAAATGTATATTGCATTTGCAATAATAGCTGGGAATTAGTCTGAGCATATTACATCAGCCTGAAATATTAATTTTTCAGAATTCTGAGCTCCCTTTTGTCTTCGAGGCCAAGTGTTTGAAACGCCGACTGCACTGAACGTTGATTAGACCTGGCTCCCTCAGGAGATGTTTGCAACATCTATCATTTTTGCTGTGACTCTGAGGCTCCTCTGCTTTAGTTCAAAAGCCTGATTCTGCACGATTTAGATGCTCGGGGTCTCGTTATCCCATTATCCTGCCTAAGATCTAGGTTTAGGTAGGCTCTTGGTAGTTCATGGGGAGAGACAGCCATGTCCAGCCATCAACCCTTCCCTCTGCAGGACAGACCGAATTGCCCTCTGGAGCTGCTAATCTCCATCTGACTATACAATAACCCTAAAGCAACCATAGCCACCACATAGCCACCTCAACTAAGCGTCTACATTGAGGTGGGAGGAACACAGGTCCATGGCCCAGCCATTTGCAACATCAAGGAACGCTCCCCTTTCTGCATAACCTAGCACAGAGCAACCCTTCAGGCCAGTGGAAAGATTGAGCCCTTTCACTAAGAGCAGGAATTAATGCCTCGGGGATGGAGGTTTCAGAGAGCGATGCTGAAGTGCCATCAGCCATGCATTTCACCTTTTGCACTTTGTCACCCCTGGCTCCGCATTCTTTGCTCTTGGCCTCCCGCCTCCCCCATCCTGCCCAGCTGCAGCCCATGGTTATGAAGCGATGGAAGAGAACTGGTGTGGAAATTATTTTCTCATGTACCCGGAGACCAGCATAATTTCATACTAGAAGCTAAAATTAAAATCCTATTATAATAAAAGTAACTGGAATCCCGAGGGGACAACATACCAAACATTAGCCGAAAACACCTTCCTGAGCATGCAAAGAAAATCAGGAGGGAGAATGGCATCTGTTACTAACATCTGAGTGCAAATTCTTTCCACCTGCTATGGGCAGAAAGTCAAAACCCCTTCATTTTCTGCAGAGCGCTTGAGCTGCCCGTCTAGAGGACACTGTAAACTTCATTAAGTGGCTTTCCACCGCAGCCTGCACGGATGCTGTTTCAGGCCCTGCCATCAGCCAGGGCTGAGGAGGCACCTGGGGATGCTGCTCCAGCTGACCAGCTTGCATTTCCCGGCTAGCACGGAGAATGATGGAATGCTCTCATTTCCTGAGCAGAAACCACAACGGTTTGTGTTTCTGTAGATATATAGAAGCAGGCTAGAAAATCACTTACTAGGGCAATTGCAGTTATTATAGGGAGGGAGCTTGATGCAAAAGAGAACATAGCCTTTGGTTAGCACCAGCAAGCTAAGAATATAAATACAACATTAAATCATAATATTAAGATCCTATTGTGTCCCATGTCAACCTTATGTCAATGGCCTTAAAGCCATTTCTGAAGGTCAATAACATTAGCTAAACGTGATGTGCAGGGAAGCTGAGGCACACAATGATGGCCATGCATTGCCTAGCAAAGCTGGAAATACACCCTAAATCTCTGAAGTCCTCAAGGAACATTTCCAAAAGCAGAAATCAAGAAAGAAGGGCAAATCCGGGTCTCTCAGTCTTCCACAGCGTGTTTATGCAGAGTACAGCTCTGCAGGACAAGTCCTTCAGCACCACTGTGCTGGGTCGCCCGGTAATTTCTTTCATGCAGTCTGTCATTTTTTCCCTTCTCTGTTTTCTGCTATCTAATTCCGAAACTGGGACAAGCTCTTAAGCAGACATACTGCACCCAAAAGAGCCCTGACCTCAGGTGGGGAGCTCAGATTTCCACCCCTGCTTCTCCTGGATGTGGGAGGTGGTGGAGAGGGAGTGTTCAGAAAGGTCTCCATACACCGGTCAGGTAACCAGATGTAAAAATGCCATCGATGGTGCCTTCAGTTGTGGCCTTCGGGATCAGGCTGGGCTTAAAAAAGCAAACTAGCAGAATAAATACACAAATAAAAAGCCACCCTTTCTCCGCTGGTCTGGTAGCTTCTCTCAAAGCAATATTAGGTGGCTGGCATTAGGCAGACAAAATGTTCCAGGATCCTTCCAAAGAAAGGCTTCGCATCCCTGCCCCAAGTGTTGGTAGGGTTTGTCGGCTCACCTAGCATGGTGGCCAATGCAGTGGGGTGGAAGCAAGGAATTCATCTTTCGTTTGGCCATGACACTGCTGTATGCCTCTGAACAAGCTATTGTACCATGCTGTGCCTCAGTTCCCCCACCTACAATTTATCAAACTATATCTGAAAACCCCACGATGTGACATTTGTGGAAAGTGCTATATAAAAGCCAGGCATTGTTATTAAATCTCACCCTTAGTCAGCAAAACACTTAAACATGTGCTTAAGATTTAGACCATGCTTAAAGTGCATTGGGACTCAAACGCCTGATTAAGTGTCGTGCTGAAGCAAGAGGATTGCTGAGCAGCGGTAACATGCTCCCAGGTCACCTATCGCACTTAATTCTTTTAGGCTAACAAAGCGCAAGCTGGAACAAAGCCGGATTTCACTGCTGAGATGCTCTGCAGGGGGGACTGGGCACTGAAGTGCCCACCCGCAGCCTCATCCTGGAATTCCTGCTGCTCCCCTCAGCAGGGAGGTTTCACCGCTGAAGGACAGGGCAGGTACAACTCTTCCAGCTGCAAATGTCAGGGCTGACCCCAAAGAGCAAGGAGCAAGCAAGCCTGAATGGCAGAAAGTCCTCTAAGCTTTAAAGGAGATACTTGCTCCAGGTTCTTTGAAGTACATTCTCTCCATCAACTTAATACAGAAGGAGCACAGCACTACCAGCTTCCTAACTTTGAACTGGTCTCAGAATTATAGAAAAGGAAGAAAAAAAAATCTTAATTTTAACACATATCAATGTCCCAACTTGCCCTTATGGTCTTGAAGAAGTTTGTAATGTTCTGAAGGCAAAGCTTCTCTGCAACCTCCATAATTGCACGTGGATTAAAAAATCAGATTTTCACATAATCATTAAAATCTGGGACCTGGTATTTTAAAGGAAAAAAATCAAATTACATAGTATTTGAGATAAAGTTGCTGGATTTGAGAACACAGTAATTCATACAGCCTGCAAAACTATACAATTGGATATTGTAGAAATCCCTGGTTTATTTTTAAAAATCTCTGTTCTTGCTAAAGCTTATTTCTGAAACAGTCTATACTGGGAGCTGACCTCTTTTATGCTTTATTCAAACAGCATAGTGCTTGAATTTATATTTTTATGAATGCATAATAGTAATATGTCTGTGTACTTATACAGGGATGTGACTCCCATTGAACAAAGCACCTGAGCTCTCCACAATCTTCCAGCATTTATCTGTCCAGGAAAGGGCAGTCCAGGCTCTGGCTGTGGTGTCAAAGACTGATTTTATTTTGTCATGTTTTTCTTTTTAGTCCATCATCTGAACACGGGGTTGAATTCATTTATTTCAGAGATCCTGAGCAGCTCCCCGCAGTACAACGAAGTCAGGCTACCAGGGTCTGATCAAGCAAATCCACGCGCAAGGTTTGGCCCCAAAGTAAGTTTGCCGACAACACCAAATTGGGTGGGAGTGTTGATCTGCTTGAGGGTAAGAAGGCTCTGCAGAGTGATCTGGACAGGCTGGATCGATGGGCCGGGTCCAACCGCATGGCATTCAGCAAGGGTAGGTGCCAGGTCCTGCACTTGGGTTGTAACAACCCAGGCAGCGGTACAGGCCTGGGGAACAGTGGCTGGAAAGGTGCCCGGCAGAACAGGCTGACAGCCGGCTGAACATGAGCCAGCAGTGTGCCCGAGGTGGCCAAGAAGGCCAGTGGCATCCTGGCCTGCATCAGAAATAGTGTGGCCAGCAGGGCCAGGGAAGTGATTGTCCCCTTGTACGTGGCACTGGTGAGACCACACCTGGAATGTTGTGTTCAGTTTTGGGCCCTAACTGCAAGAAGGATGTTGCGTTGCTTGAGGGTGTGCAGGGAAGAGCAACAAAGCTGGTGAAGGGACTGGAAAACGAGAGTTATGAGGAGTGGCTGAGGGAATTGGGGTTGTTTAGTCTGGAGAAAAGAAGGCTGAGGGGAGACCTTGTCGCTCTCTACAACTACCTGAAAGGAGGTTGTAGCAAGGAGGCTGTCGGTCTCTTTTCTCAGGTGACAAGTGATAGGACATGAGGAAACAGACTCAAGTTGTGCCAGGGGAGGCTTAGATTGGACATTGGGGAGAATTTCTCCATGGAGAGGGTGATCAAGCACTGGAACGGAAGTGATGGAGTCACCATCCCTGGAGGTATTTAAGAGATGTATGGACATGGCACTAAGGGACACGGTTTAGTGATGGGACTTGGTAGGTCAGGCTGATGATTGGACTTCATGATCTTGAAGGTCTTTTCCAACCTAAATGATTCTGCGACTCTATGATTCTCTGATTCTGTTTGGAGAAGGCTGAATGGAAATTGGAGAGATGAGAACAAGGAAGATGAGGAGACACAAGGAAGGTGAGGACATCACTGCTCCCCACCCTGAGCTGGGATGGGAAGAGGAGTGGGATATCACGCAGAGGATTTTGTAAGAGGCAGATGTGGAATTGGTGGGCAGTAGTCCCGGCAGGCATCTGACTGGGCCAAACAGGAGGAATCCTGGCTACAGAACAGCCTCGAAAGACAGATGAACTGTACCATAAAGTGATCCTTTCCTCCTGGAATCCCAGTGCGATGGGAACATCTAGTGTCCAAGGTGAAATTCTGCCTCTATAAAATACTTGAGAGTCCAGTGAAATAAACACATGCTGCACAGCTGCATCTGCACAAAACCCAACATGATCACTGGACATCTGAAAGTCAAAGCTAGCTCACACAGGAGCAGTGAATAGTTTAAAGACAAATATTAGCACTACTCCCTGGTCACATAAGATTTTTGTTGTTTTTCTTCAATACTCATTTCACAAGACATCTTTCAATATACAAGCTTTCCTTCAGTACCAAATGCTACATGAAGCAGAGCAATGCATGGAAAAATTGCTGCATCACAAGTTGGGGGAATCCTGAGCAAAGGGAATGGGCACTTTTTAGGGACTTCATGTTGATTTTCCCTGCCTTATTCAGGGAAATGCTAAGCACGTATATACAGCTTAAAAAGTCACAATGAAAAATAATGCCTCATGATTTTTGGTGCAAGATGGTCAAGGATAAAAGAAGGAACTTGTGGATAAGGTGCTGCACTGAGACTTGGGCAACTACTTCCACCAACAACTTCCTAATAGCTCACCTGAGATTAATGCTGTTCAGACTATAGTGACATCCAAAGACCCACTGTGCAGGGTGCTTACAAATGAACAGGTGATTTCATGTCCCTAAGGTTTACCCTTAAGTAACTTACAGACAGGCAAAGGATGAACTGTAACACCCAGTTGACCGCACGAGAACCGAGGCACAGAAAATTTCAATGCACATGGAAGATCACACGGGAAGTTCCTGATCAAGCTGTGACTGAATAGAAATTTCTCTTAATCATCAAATTTACACAGAGGAGAGTTACTTCCTTTCCTGGGAGCAAGCAGTTTTCCTCTTCATCAGGCTGTTTATGAAGATTAGCTTGACAGATTAAAAGCACCGGATGGGAGATGCTCTATATAAAATGCCCAATGTATGAAGCCACTGCCTGAAATGATAAAGGAGAAGAAAGGAGATTAAGCTATGAAGGACTGTAAAGATCGTATTTGCTGCAAAGCGTCCATAGGTATGACAGGGACCAGCTAGCCTTCAACAAAATCAAGTGTGGGAGGGTACAATATCCCATTGGCTGGGAAATAGGGCTTGAATATCAAAAAAGAAAAAAAAAATCCAGATCCAAAATGACTCTTGTACTCCAGAAAAGATTTGAGTAAAACTGTGACCCTGTCATGTTTAAGCTGGTAAAGACAGATGACACTGGAGATATCTCCTTGGCTTGCTTTACCACCAGGCTGCCAGATCTGGCTCCTTCATTTCAGGAGGAGGAAGGGGACGCTGTGGACAGCAAATTGTGGCATCAAACCTGGGGCCTGATTGCCATTTATTTCCACTCCCAGTGCAGCAGTTCACAGGAAAAGGCTGGAATTTATAAAATAGCTAAAGACTGAACTGGATCCAGTTGTCAAGCTGAACATTTGATCTGTATGGAAAAAAAAAACAACTTCTCATCACAATGTCACTTTGAACAGCCATGAAAGCATAGAGATACAAGGACTATGAATACAATCTCCTGAAAAGCTTGCACTCAGGCAGTGCACTGATTGCCAAGTAGTAAGAGATCGATTACACTTTGGGTCAGTCTAGCATGACCAAGGAACAGAACGAAAACTGTTCTCCTGGTGATTACTGGATGGGATATTACAAAGCAGGAAGATGATGCTCCCTGTTGGCATGTGATTGGCGTTGATATGCTGTAGGATGACTGATGAGAGAGCTGGAAATATTGGTGTGGCACTGAGTGTCCAGAACGCGGCAGCTTCACATGAACCCTGGGTGTCACAGCTGCAAGTTCTCTGAAACCAGTCAGGAGAAAACATGACCACGAGGTTTAGTTTATCCATCATCAGTGGCATTTTCATACATCGATTCTGACTTCCTAGAAAACATTACTTCCAGTTCAGAATTGTTTTAGCTAAAGATAAAGGCCTGGCAAACAGTCATACCGGAAGTCA
Organism: Anseranas semipalmata; assembly: GCA_013399115.1. Taxonomy (NCBI): domain Eukaryota; kingdom Metazoa; phylum Chordata; class Aves; order Anseriformes; family Anseranatidae; genus Anseranas; species Anseranas semipalmata. The sequence continues at coordinate 198,561 of VXAA01007264.1, forward strand.
AGGTAGGTGGCTAGAATTAATTCCTTCACATCTTCAAAATCATGTTGTCTACTTAGGCAAACATGAATTCTGAGGCCTTATCATGGTACATATCAATTGCTAGGCCTGTTACCACCTCTGTACAATGCAGGTGGTGATTTTTACACAGCTTATGAATGCTGTGAGATGAGTTAAAGCTGATAAGCCCCTCAGGATTTGCTGTGCAGCATACCCAGCAAGCCCAGCCAAAAATGCAGCCCAACCCTTGTGATAAATACCTATGATTAATATAGTATATTGGAGGAGAAAATGCAAGCTTGCTGTGTGGCTTGCTTTTTACACAGAAATTACACGGAAAAGAATGGAGGCAGCCCAACAGATTCATTTCCTAAGCAGAATTCAAGTGCTGGAAACCATTTCACTGACTACGGGTTCCTTTTGCAGCCTCTGGTGTTCAGCAGCTTGGCAGCACCATGAGAGCCGAATGGAGATGCCGCTGGGGACGGGAGCCCCTGGCATCGCTGCACACCTGCAGGTACCCTCTCCTGTCTCTGCAGCTTCATGGCTGCAACCAACTTTTATTGCTGTACAAACCATCGCATTAAAACCACGTGCCATATGGAAGAGATCAGAACATCGTGGAATATTTTTTTCTCAAAAGGACTAAAGCAGTCCTTGCGGATGTTATCACAGGATCACAGCATGACTGAGGCTGGCAGGGACCTCTGGGTCCATCTGGTCCCACCCCGGCCCCAGCAGGGCCACCCAGAGCAGGGTCCCCAGCACCACGTCCAGGCGGCTTTGGGAGATCCCCAAGGAGGAGCCCCCACAGCCTCTCTGGGCAGCTTAGGCCAGTGCTCAGCCACCCACCCAGCACAGAAGTGCTGCCTGTTGTTCAGGGGGAGCCTCCTGTGCTCCAGTTTGTGCCCAGTGCCTCCTGTCCTGGCCCTGGCACCACTGAAAAGAGCCCACTTATGCACTGAAGCTCACAGAAATACGCGCTCGTTGTCTAAACTAGAAGCATAACGTAAAGCAGCAAGTGTTCTACAAGCGTATGATAAACATTACATGATGAAAAGCCCCATGAGCCTCACCATGTATTAGAAGATGGTCTTACTCCTCCCTACGCTTCACAGTCTTCAGTAAAGTTTCCGTCTCAGTCCTCCTTGCAGGCAGATCCTTAACAAATCTGTTGATGGCTCAAGACTCCCAGCTTTTTTAGGATGCTAAAGAGATAAGAAACAGTGATCTTGCCATGTTATAGTTGAGAGATTCAAACAGCAAGGAGAAAGACCCTCTTTTTTCAGCTGATACAAAGGATGCATGCCCAAAGAAGCGGGCATGGGCTCTTGAGGGAGGATTTGAACTAAGACCTGTGCCAGCCAATAGCACTGCCAGAAACAAAACCAAGCCAGACTAAGGGCAGATCTTCCACCTTAATTTCCCTTCTTTCCGAAGCAGCCCATCCCACCCAGCACAGCAGATTTCCTTCTCCAGAAATCTCAAGTGCTGATTCCCCTCTCCATCCTGACATAACCCAGTCCTCCAAAGCTCGGTCTTTGCTGCCAGCTCCTAACAAATTCTCAACCACTGAAACCAGAGTCTACACCCAAATCTACGCCGTCCTTCTCAGAGGCAAGAACCCAATTGCCCTTCCTCCTCCTTACTACTGTCTCGGCCCCACGAGCATCCTTGTGGTTCAATGCTCTAGCTGACACAAAAAAAGCCAGGGCAGCTCTTGCTCTGTGGGATTTTCTTGTGAAGCTTGTGTGCTGCCTGCTGTAAGGCGATAGCTTATGATACCATCATCCATTTGGCTGTTTTCAGCTCTTATTCCCCCCAGCCTGAATGATCCAGGATGCAATTAAAGTCTTAGCAAACAATCAGAAAAAATCAGAATCACGCCTGAACTCTGGCTTCTTATTTTTGGTGTTGAATACTTTAACCCCTCTGCTGCCAAACCACAAAAGGGTTAAAATCCGCAGGTTTAAAATTAAACCACTTGACAGAAGCCAGGCTGAACTTTTAAACCATTAAGCAAACACTGCTCCACTTCAAACAGGAGGCAGCTCGAATCCAGGGTGCTTGCTTTGCCACTGGTGTGCGCTGGCACACGCAGCTGGCCCCGAGCGCTGCTTTTACCAAGCTCGCTGGGACAAGCGAGCGGATGCCGTGCTGCTGTCACAGGGACCAGGCTGGGGGGCAAAGCCCCAGCGAGCAGCTTCCTGTGGGGTGCACGGACAGACAGCCCAGGCAGCCCCATTAGGAGCCCGGTGCTGACTGCAAGTTGCAAACACACGAGCCGGGGGCAGTCGGGAAGCCAAGTGCTGTTTACTCTGCAAAGCCCAGCTGTTAAGCCTGTGACCAGGACAGTTACGAAATTAGTTTTCCCTGTACCAGGCCGAGGTACGATATTGCTCACACACAGCGAGGAGAGGCAAGGGATACCACTGCCGCTGTTTGCCACATGAAGAATTAAATACAGCCAGTTTCTCTCCCAAACACTGTTCCCAGAGGCTGGCTTCAACACTTGCAAGCAGTTTTGCTCCATTTCCTTCCGTGAGGAGCAAACCAGTTTTTCAAAGCACTGGCTTTGGAAACAGACAGCTATTATGAGGCTTTAGTTCAATTAATTAATTGCCTGAAAAGTCTCCTTACACCACCCATCTGAGGACTGCAGTGCCGTGCTTATTACCAGCGTTTCAGCGATTCCACAGGGGACATTCAAACTCCCATGCAGAAATACATTTAAGCTCTGGCTATTTCAGGCTCAACTCATCACTGCCACAAACAGACACCGGATTATAAACCGCCCCTATGATACAGCATGATCTAGTTCTGCTCTGCGTGAGCTGAAAAGCCTTCCCCAGTAAAACCTTTTTATTTTTTTTTAAGATTACAATCTCCCTTCTATTAGTTTTATGCCTCTTAATCACAGAACGCCCCACTTTTCACATTATAGTAAGACATGCAAAGACCCTATAAATTGTTCATGTAAAAGTCATAATTTATCTTAAAAGTATGGTTTTAAGCCTCATGTAGATAACAGTTGTGTCAATGAGGAATTGAGGACAACAATATTGTTTTGCATGTTACCTGCTGCATCTTCCCACACGTAGTGTTGGTCCAGGTCTGTGACATTATTTGGAAAACGTCTCTTGGGTTTGAGGCAGAAGGCAACTCAGGAGTTTCTAAGCACTTTTGGCTATAACAGAAACAAAATTATTATTATACAGTAAGAGAAGTTTTGACCAGAGTAAAATCTTCATACTTGCAAACCACGAAGCTGTTCAAATTATGAAGTATCCAAGCAGTTCCTAGACCACCAAGAACTGGAGCAGCTCCTGTGCACCAGTCTCCTGGACAGTGTACCAACCACCACGTACACTGGGCCGACGTTCATCCAATTCAGTGTCCGGCTGATGATGGCTGATAATCACAGTGATAATACTCCACCAGTTAATATTTTGCCTTTTTTTTTTTTTTTAATAAAAAGAAAACAGCCTATCCTAAAACACAATCCTAGGAGAAGTTTTACACTGAGTTCTGTTCCATGGTATGAGAATGGAGAGGACAGAGTATTTTTCACCACTTCTCAGCCCAATAAATGCAAGAGAGAAGATCGCTATTGCAAGATATTTAATAAGAAATTACAGAATGTAAGTCCTCCAGGCACATGAAATTCAGCTAGGCAGTAAATGTACAGCTCTAGGGTGGGTCACTTCTTACAAACCATGTTACAATTTTGTTTTAGCAGGGACACAGACTAACACAAACCACAGAGTACCCACTCAGATGCAACAGCTAGAGTTGAAAACTACAACAGTAAAAATATGGCACAAAGAATGCTATAATAAACAATGTGTAATTAGTATTTACTTTTGGCAGTCCTGATCTGGACTAATTTAATGTAGAGATCTATTCCCAGTCAGCACCAGGTTCAGTTACATACCTTTTGTGCAAAGTATATTTGTAAATTCATGATACAGTTATGTAAACATACGTTCCTTTCACAGTAAAACAACAGTGATTTGGGTATCAGAAACAAACAAGAAAGAGAACCCCAGACAATATTTTATTTCACAGTACATAATGTATGTATATATAATCACCATATTCAGCAAATAGATAAAGTGCATGCCAGTAACAACTTGGACTGTAAATGAAGGACTTGCAGTGCAGAAGTACAATTTCCTCGAGTACTAACAAACTAATATGAAGTAATACAAAACAAGGTAGAGTAAGATCTTGAAAACAACATACTCTATGTGATCTACCATATATGTCTTTAAAAGGTAGGCTGAATTACTCTTAAACAAGAAAATTTCACATCAGCTATCAGTGGAATAAACAGTTCAAAGCTTCACCGGTTAAAAATATTGCACCAACAATGTTGTGGGTTGTATTTGAAAGCAATACAAGATTTTTTTTAATACAAAACCACTTGAAAAAGAGATTACAACAGCTACTTTGAACAAAATAGCTGGTCAACAGCAGGACTTGATGAAATGTGAGGTGAACAGCAAGTCTGTCTTTCAAACTCTCTGTCACAGGCAACATATGGATTACCTAGAATCCCTCCTACACAGTATCCATTAAGTTAGGAGAGGAAAAGGTCTCCGCTGTCCTGCAGTCTCAACGGAGTTAACTGTAAACAAAACCTATTAGACAACAATTGACAATATTCCCTTTTGGTTTAGATATACACGACTACAAGAAGTCTTGAAATGTCTCATCACCAGTTAGGGCAAACAAATCATAACTACAAGACAGACGGATGTACCACAACTGCAAAATGATACACAGATGTCTACAGCTCCAGCCATAGGGCCCTCAACCTACGAATCTGCAGTAGACACACAAAAACCAGATGATGCTCCCCACAACACACGAAGTTCCCATTTAGAGACTCAGAGACAACTGGCTGGGAGATCCATGGAAAATGAAGGTACAGAAAAGCAAAGGTACACGAGACCTTCCGCTAACCTCCATCGGAGACGTGGCAGCCCAGCTCCAGAAGGTAGTTAGGCACCACACTGAGTGAACACTATGCTCGTGATGCTCTGAGGACACTGCATCCATCAGACTATTACCAAAAACATAAAACCACCGTGTGCAAGTGAGCGATACACACAGCGAACTCCAAGAGATGTACCGAATAAATTCATCCATGAAGAAAATTACTTCCTTCACTCCAGAATCAATTATTTCACTAATTGTGTGGTTTAAAGGGGAAAAATAAAACAAATAAAAAGGTATAGATGATCATCAAAGATCAGCAATCCCTTTTTGGAAAGGAGAAGCATATATTTAACTTTGACACGTACTTTTTATGAGTGACTTAAGTAAGCAAAACATTTATCCAATGGGAAAAAAAGAATGAAAACTGTTCACTAAGTTGATGTCTTTACATGCACACGAACTAAACTTCATCTTCTGATTTCCCAGGACATGGCACAACAGACAGCTGTGGCCACTAAGCCTTCACTATTCTTATAAAATTTCTGGGTACACTAAAAACATGATTGAAACCTATTAAAACTACTTGTTCGGTGAATGCAAAGTTTTATCACCATCATTTGCTCACCTCAGCATTAACTTACAAAAAAAAAAGCCTCAATGACTTGCAGTTGGACATCTGGCCCTTAGTTCAGCTATTAAATATTTTCAAGAAAGACCTTGAGAGAGAATTAATAGGCTGTAATCATCTAAAGTAGTCTCATATGCAGTTCATTTCACTTCTCTGTTGCAAGAAAAAAAAGCCTTTCAAAAGCAACAACATAAAAAAGTAGCATAAAAGTTGACTTTGATGAAATCACATCCCCTCATATTTACAGATTTTCTGTAGTAAAGAATCCACTATCATTGTTTCACCGTGATTAAAAGACTTGGCCTTTTCAATCCTAAAACAGCCATCAAACATCATCCAGGTCTGGAAACATTTTCAGAACTCTCACAAACTCGACATCATCAGTACTGTATTCCAGACAATGCTGCAAACAGCTCCCACACAGTCAAAATGTCCATAAGGAAACAGTCTTTAAAAATACAACTCCGTGATCTCCTCTTCCTCACGGTATCATCCCCACTGGCTCCCGTGGGCGCTACGTTAGTTTCTTTATTCTGCGGTTCTGCTTGTCGATATTCAGCGTCGCACGGTCTACAGAGGTAGTGATGGAATCGAGAGCTTCATCCTGCCTCTCCAGCTCTGCTTCTGTCTCTAAGGCAAGGCTCTTCAACTTCTTTAGTATCTGTTGGAAGAAAAGACTGAGAGCTTTGAGTGAACAACCAGCCAGTTCTTTGAGAATTGTGATAGACACAGGGCAAGTAGTTCTTTCTTTGCTCTAAATGACCAAATAATTTGAAATCATGCCCTGAAGTGCGCTGGACATATCCTAGGGAAAAAGATACAGTTCTTGCTCTGATAAGCTGAAGTGAGATATCTAACAATGAACTGGAGTAAAGACCAGAAGAATCAAATCTGAAATGTTAGGGTTATGGGGGGACAGAAAATCCGAAGAAAAAAAATAGCGTAAAGATCAGCTTTTTGGCCTTTTTTGTTATCATCTCCTTGGCAGGTCTGAGCTTGTCCTGAGATGCTGCACACCCTGAGAGCTGATGTGGACAGACAGCACAGCTGTTGCAATGCCAGAAGTGAATCATAGTTAAAGGTGTAGCAAGATCAGGCAGAGATCGGGTCAAAGGACATGAAAATTTGTTTTACTACAATCCACTGAAGAAAACTGATGTTGGATGGAGCAAAAGGGAAAAAGTGAGACTTAGGCAAGCAAGCAAACCATTTTTAAGCAACTAGAGGCTGGTGCTGTACGAATGGACGTCAAGGATGTCAAATTGGCTCTGGCTGTACCCAAAATCATAGAATGGTTTGGGTTGGAAGGGACCTTTGAAATCCAACCTCCCACCAGCACAGGCTGCCCAAAGCCCCATCCAGCCTGGCCCTGGGCACTGCCAGGGATGGGGCCTCCACAGCTCCTCTGGGCAGCCTGCTCCAGTGCCTCACTGCCCTCAGAGGGAAGAACTTCTTCCTAATATCTAATCTAAATCTACCCTCCTTCAGTTTAAAACTACTGCCCCTTGTCCTATCGCTACATGCCCTTGTAAAAAGTCTCTCTTCGTGTTTCTTATAAGCCCTCTTTAGATACAGGAAAGCCGCAATGAGGTCTTCCCAAAGCCTCCTCTTCTGCAGGCTGAACCACGTCAGCTCTCAGCTTGTCTTCATAGGAGAGGAACTCCAGCCCTCTGATCATCCTCGTGGCCTCCTCTGGACCCGCTCCAACAGGTCCCTGGCTCTCTTGTGTTGGGGGCCCCAGAGCTGGAGGCAGAACTCCATGTGAGGTCTCACAAGGGCAGAATATAGGTGGGAATCACCTCTCTCACCCTGCTGGCTACGCTTTTTTTGACGCAGCCCAAGATAGGGTTGGCTTTCCAGGCTGCAAGCATCCACTGCCAGTTCGTATTCAATCTTTCATCCACCAGCACTCCCAAGTCCCTCCCCACAGGGCTGCTCTCAATCCATTCACCCCCCTGTAATGATGTTTGGGATTGCTATGACCCAGGCACAGCACCTTGCACTTGGCTTCGTTGAGCTTCACGAGGTTCACGTGGGCCCATTTTCCCCTTGGATGGCATCCCTTCCTTCTATCGTGTCACTGTACCACTCAGCTTGGTGTCATCTGAAAACTTCCTGAGGGTGCACTCAATCCCATTGTCCATGTTATTAATAAAGATATTAAACAGCACCAGTCCCAATACAGATGCCTGAGGGACACTGCTCGTTACTGATCTCCACCTGGACATAGAGTCATTGACTACAACTCTCTGAAAGCAGCCATCCAGACAATTCCTTATCCATTGAACAGTCCACCCTTCAAATACATCTCTCTCTAATTTAGGGACAAAGATGGTGTGTTGGACCGTGTCAAAAGCCTTACAGAAGTCCAGGTAGATGATATCAGCTGCTTTTCCGTTGTCCACTGATGCAGTCACTCCATCACAGAAGGCCACCAGATTGGTCAGGCATGATTTGCCCTTGGTGAAGCCATGCTGGCTGTCTCAGATCATCTCCTTGTCTTCCATATGCTTTAACATTGCTTCCAAGAGGATCTGTTCCATGATCTTCCCAGGCACAGAGGTGAGACTCACCAGTCTGTAGTTCCCCAGGTCCTCATTTCTACCCTTTTTAAAAAGGGAAGTGATGTTTCCCTTTTTCCAGTTACCAGGGACTTCACCTGACTGCCAGGACTTTTCAAATAGGATGAAGAGTGACTTGGTGACTACATCAGCCAGTTCCCTCAGGACCCTGGGATGCATGTCATCAAGGTCCATAAACTTGTGTATGTTCAGATAAAAAAAATGAGAAACAACAGATGTACCTGCTACAGATCTGTTCCAGGCTGCAAGCATTATACAACAAATCAACCAGGCTACACTACACTCAGCAAACTACTGTTTGGATGTGGGACTGTGGGACTGTAACTGAGAGTTACTCCATAAGTGCCAAGAGACCCTGGTCCAAAGTGAAAGGAGAAAGCCAAGCTGATGCTTTCTTAAGGGCAGAAGACATCCGTAACTACCCTACACTGACTTACTGGACCTATTAAACTTTAATTTTCATCAATTCACACAACCGATTCCAATAGCAGGGATACAAACAATGCAAATTAAATTCATCTTAATGTCTTACCCTGTAACAATGGCTCCTTGTAGCAGCAGTCTAAGGCATGAGTTATATCACCGCCTTTTCTTCCCTTTTGTGGCTACTCCCTTAGTAAGCCTGGTAGCATGAACTGAAAGCACCCGTCTGATGGGCAAGCCTCAGCTGCCTTCCCTCGAATGTATCAGAGGGAGATTTGGAAAGCAGACTTACATCACGTCATTCCAACTGGAAATGCAGCCTCCCAATTCCTTCAGATCATAAAGGGGCTGTCTCTGCCGGCCTACACGATCTGCTTCCTTTGGCATCCACAGATGGGTCCATGAGGATATCCTCACACTGCCCGGTTAATATGAGCAGTTTATCCCATCAATTGCAATAATAATCTCCAAGAAAACAAATTATCCCAGCACTAGTAGTCTACAACATCAACTGCTATGGTATGTAAGCATCTATGTAATGACACTGAAGATACCAGAATTACAGTCTGTGTAGTTCACAACACATCTGTGGCTTTTACTAAAATAGGGAAAAGAAATTGTACTCTACACACCAGTTTAATTATTTTTTTTGCATAACAACTGGCAAACTGTTTTCTCGTTTTTCATAGAATCATAGAACAGTTTTTCTTTTAGAATATATCAGCACCCCAGAAATATATGAGACCTCAGAAAGCTGCTATGAAACATCAGCAGCCCCTATTTCCACATGTGGGGCTGAATTCCATTGCAATCCCACCGTCTGCAGCTAGGCAAGTTACTGGTTTGAGAAAAGCAGCGAGGAATATCGTATCTAGCCAGAATGGCAGGGGAATTTCATGCAGACAGAATTCTTTGACTAAAGCTGGATGTCAGCCACAGTAGTGAGATTTATCTCGTAAAATATCTCTCAGCTCTTTCCATAAATCACAAGTGGCTAGAAATACAGCTGTGTGAATAACTGGTTTCGCAATTTGGCTGCCAAAGCAAAAATACAAAGCAAACCATAGATCAAGCCTAATCTACCTTTTTCTGTTCTTACCAAAACTACAAGCGAACAAAACTGTTTCTATCCCAAATGAAACACTTCAGATTCTTTCACTGTAACAGAAAAGCCAGACTGAATTCCTTGGACTGGAGGTAGTAGACGTGTGTAGGATATGTACCAAAAAGAAAGATGACATGATCGGATCGATCCTGTGTGCGATTCAGGTAATGGGGCTGAGACACGGTCTTGCCTCTCCTGAGGAAGTACATTCACTATGTGGAATTGGGAAGCTAAGAGCATAAAGTCCTTCTTTCAAGCTTCTTCTGCACATATAAATATATAAAAGAAAGTAGACGGTGGACATGGAATGAGTCCTACCAAGCAACACTGACCACAGTTTTGCTTTCACAATGTTGTGGTATGACTAAGAATGGAAGAGACCTCTGAAGGGCTTCTGGTCCCCTTCTGACTTAGAGCAGGGCCAGCTTCAACGTTCAGCTGTCAGAAAAGACTCTCGGGTTTCACTCTCACTCCAACAAGCCTTTAAATCTCTACGCTAGTTCACTCCTTCAGCATATCCTGCACTATTTGCAATGTGGTAAGTTCAGCTCTCCTGAGCAATGTCCCCACCCAGACCATCTTATTTTTGTGAAATCCATTGAGTTGAGTGCAGAAGATAAGCATGGTTACATGCTGGGCACATAACTTCCTCCAAGACACCTCCGCAGCAAAGGGGGGGCTGGCACAAGGGATGCAGAAAGGGAGCAGGGCTACCCCCCCTTCCCACCTCTCCAAGAGGCACCCAATTTATTTATAAGTCACGGTTGTGCCAGAAAGGCCCAGGTTTGCCATGAAAAACAGTTTATTTTTAGTTCCAAAGCAGATTAATTTTGATAGGCTTCGCATTCATTAGAGCATACTTAACATTTAAAATACAGAAAAAGACACAATTGTTGAGAACAGAAAAGCTTTTAAAATACAAAAGCAGTAAAATAGAAATTCAGTCAGCTACAGTGCTCTGCTCAGTTCACCTGCCAATTACACCCTGCTTTGAAACACAGCAGGCGATGACGGTGTGGTTACTCGCACACAAAATAAAAGGCAAGCAGCTCACTTTCATCTGTTAATTTTCTTTGCCTTAAACAGTCTGGTAATAAATCTCTTAACCCTTTGTCTGGCAGCAGCTTCAACCATTCAAGACAAGTGCTGCTACTCTCTCCCATGGGACCTGAAACAGTTAAGATGCTTTTCCAGCACAGCCCACAGAGCTTGCTGGAAAGAGTTACTGGAATCTGAAATCTGGCCAAAGCTGGTCACTATTTTTGCAAAGCAAAATGACGGCGAGATGTCTAGTTATCACTGCTCCAGTTCTGTCAGCTGTTCAGAGCAGCAGTGCCTTCTGTGCCAGCACGTAGTTTGGACCATGAACCAAGACATGAAAACTGAGTGTGAAACCCTTTATCTGTTACACAAAGCCAACAGCAGGTACGATCCCATCAAAGACACATTTTAAAGGCACATTTCATCAGGCAATGGTCAATCTCACATTGAGACAGCCCCGGATTTATGCCACCAGATTATAATTTGGAAAGTCTGATTTAGCCCCCTGGCTATGCCACAGATTTTCTGTGCAACTTCAGGCAAGGTACTGAATATTTCCATGCAGAGTTCTTGCTGTAAACAACAGTGACACAAATTTGTCACAAAAACAAAATGCAGTACATCAAGTCATTTAAAGTTCTGCATTTGTGTTGCTTGTCTTTACAGGTTGTTAATTAATAAGGTTATAAAACAGAAATATGTCCTGCAGCAAATGTTCAACCACAGCAGATTTAGATTCTCTCTTGCTGGGAGAATAGGTGTCCATCCAAACTACATACTCCCAGAATTCTTGTACAGCCTGTGGGGACCTAGACAATGCAATACAACTGAGATTGTGATTCATCTGCTCTAATGTATCTGCTCAAGGAGGAGCTCAATAATGCCAGGTCTCCCTCCTTTGGCTGAAGTAGCATCTGAGATGACCAGCTGGAAACACATACAGTGCACACACAGCTAGAATGACAGCAGAAGACCCCAAGTCCCATGAACCTCCTCAGTACTTAACCCTATTACTTTTCCACTTTGCCAGATCACCGGAAGACCTAAACCCAAAGTGTCAGACACAGTAAAACAGGGACCCTAGAGGACTTACAATGGAGACCTGACCTCGGTTTGGGTCATGAGATGTCATCATAATAATGCAACTTTTAACTAAAGCTTGTGAAATATGATCTAGCACCTCAATACACGGAGTATCCAGTTGTACAAATAAGATACAGAAAGCGTCAGAGTGCAGAAAGCATTGCCAATTGTAGTTTGAACTCCCTGAAATCCTCAATTAACCCACTTTGCTTTGTCTGTGCAACCGAGATGAGGTCTGAATGCTAGAGCAGAGTACATAGAACCAGAAATGGCTCTTGGATGCAGGCTCTCAGGCCAAGTTCACCTGTTATTAGGAAACACCGACCTGTCATTTGCAATATTCTGAACTGTGGTGCAAACAGGTTTTAGTGGTGACGATTTAACACAGTGCTTCACCTCGGTGCTGAACATACTGCAGGAGAGCTAGAAGGGGGGACCACACCTAAGACATCCCAATTCATTGTCCCATTATAAACTCAAACCCGCATTAGGGATTGAGTGATGTGCACTGAAACAACTAAGGGGCCTGTCCACATCTTCTGCTGCATCTGGAGACCAGGCTGTGACACAGCAGGGGGCAGCAAGATCTACCACCACAGCATAATCCACTAGAGGAGATTTGTTAAAGTCACATGTGACAAGTGTAACTTACCATAGCAAAAAATATGTGGATTTCCATTGCTTTAACACGCTTCCTGTTTGGATAGTTTTCCATTGCTGCCATCAGTGCTTGCCTGTAGCTATGCAAAGCACAGACATTTTTTGTGCCTGATCCAGAGCTGCATTGGGTGCACGAATAAGCAAGCTCTACACCAGCCACTGCAAAAGTGCTTCTGACTGCTCTAGGAAATCGGGCTGTCCCTCGTAGCACAAAACTTCCGAGCACAAGAAATGCTGGAATAGGCAAGTTTGATGGGACAACGGGTGCCTTCTGTCTGAAGGGCACAACAGCAGACAGATTTTAAAGCATCAGCTCTTTCAAGCCAGTGGCTACTAGGACAGCATGGAAGGGTCACCATTTCTTCATTTATTACCTTATTACCTGATTTTCCCATTTTTTCTTGGACTGATACATAGTTTAAATATATATATTATTTTTTAAATCTGATTTTACCTACTTTCTCTACTGCTTGGGAGTACCAAGCACTGATGGGGGCACTAGCATACCGCCAGCCCTGTCTGGAAAAAAATGCCCAAGCAGCTGTGACAAAACTAGTTTCACAGGCTTCACTACCACCGTTTATTTTGGTACTAGGAAATATTTAAGTTATACAAAAGCAAATACAAAGCATTAGTTGTGAGGACCTCAGTTCTTTCCCCAGATTGTGCCTTCAAAAAATGAAATCCAGGCCATGATCATTACATACGCCTGTTAAGATCAGCCGTCTGTTGCTTGCTATTGGCCATGGAACAAGGCCATCCTATGAGCAAATTTGGTATTTAGCACTTGGAGTGAATGGTTCCTCAACAAAACGCTTTTTCTCTGACCTAACTGTTGTGATTTCCTGAGATGATGGCATGATAAAAGGGTAAACAAACACTCAAGAGGCTCTGAATGTAGCAAAAGAGGGACATGGAACCATCCAGACCTGAGGAGACATCGAGGAAGCAAACAAAGATATGCAGTGGGATGTGTTTTTTTTTCCAGATGTTACGGAATTAACTTCTTTAATACTATCTCTGTCTTCACGGCATACACGATGTGCAGACACAGTAAATATCAGGGCAACAGTTCTTTGGCAGGAACTGTTTAGGAAATTAGAAAGCACTGGTTTGGCAAAATAAATTCAAATCTAGTGAACAGAACTACTCCCCCTCCTCGACCACAGCCCTTAAGCTAATATTATCATATCCCCTCCCACACCCAGTGCCATTATGTCAGCCACAGCGAGGCGGTAGGCAGAGGCTCAGCCAAAGACCACAGGAACTCCATAGGCTTCTTTCTCCATCCCTATAGCACAGCTAAAGAGCACAGAGTTTGTGGCAGCGTGAGCTCTGTTCTTAACAAACATCCCTTCACGACGTCCTGGCGAGGTCTCTTACTCAGGCACCCAGGCACAACTGCAGACCATTCGGTGCTTCCAGCTTTAACAGAAGGAATTTAGTATCATGCAACAATTCCTGCTGCAAAACAACTATTACTATCACTGCAAGTACTTTTTTTTTTTTTTGGAGGGTAGGAGAAGGGAAGTCAACAGTTAATCTGTTAATCACAAATTCCTCTTCTCCAGCTTACAAGTTCTACTTGTTTTATTCATATGAGAATACTTCTCATATGAGAAGTAATGAGGGGAACAGAGCAGAGATTTTGGGGTTTTCCAATTTTGTTTTGGTTGTTGGGTGTTTTTGTTTTGTTTTTAAGCAAATGTTCACATTACAGACAATCAAGGAATAAAAGGTCATAAACAATCCTCAAGAAAGGAAACTGCTCAGAAAAACACTGTAGTTAAACACAAGGACCTCCAACACCCTTAGTTCATTCATGAAGCGTGATGCCACGAGTGTCATGGTCTTCAATGCATGTTAATGCTTTGCATTTATAACTTTTTCCCCATCTGATCTCTAAATGCTTTCCACAGATGATTAACCATCATCCTGTTCGTACTCAAAGCAGGAACCGAACTGAAGCAGTGCACAGAGACTCCCTGGAAGCAGCTGCAACAGCCAAATACAAGCCCTCGCAGCAGGCTGAAATGGCTACGCACCCTGTCCATTGATAAGCCACGTTTTGGGGAAAAAAAGGGACAAAGCGGCAGGCTACACCTCAGCAAGGAGCACCCCATAACCCAAATCATGACTGACTTAAGGCCACACAGCTGGAAACAAGACAAAGCTCCCATTTCCGTGCCCTGCTTTACTTATGGACTTAACCTGCTTCCCAACTATAAAATGACTAGATGTGGCAAATATAACCTTAGATAAAGCCTCAATATAAACTTAGGTAACCATTCAATGTCTTGCTTGGATGTAGTTTCAAGACCTTCGCCTCCCTGACTGTAGGAGGTTCAACACCTGAAAGGCTTTGCGTGGTATTTATCATGATGCTGCCCTTGAACCTCATTAGAACACATCCCCAGCCTCCACACCTTTCAAGTCCACGTTGACCAGCAGGCACCCACCCCTTCGATCACACATCTCTTCTCTTCTGCATCTTTACACTTCCTTCCCCTCTAACCTCACCACAGAGTTATTTGACTCTGGTTTGAGCTCCATAGCGGTGAGAAAAAGCAGTGGTTGGAGAACTCCTGGGAACAGCTAGAGAGAAGCACCAGCCTATACCAGATGAGAGGCTTCATCCCCTGCTCACATGCCTTGCTGGAAGATGCTGAACTCCCCTGTCCTACGTTTCCTCTGATTCTCTAGTCACAGCCAAGTGCTTTGATAACATCAAGAACTGACCAAGGTTATTTGCTGTTCAGCTGTCAAGAACTGGCTCTGGGGAAGCAATTCCTAGAGAGCTTTTTTTTTTTTTTCTTTTTTTAATTACAAGATACAACCAAACGCGTGTCTTCAAAAGCATTACATGACCAACGACCCTTAATATAGTATTCTTGGGTCTGGCTGCAAATCAGAACTGTAGTGGTGAAAAGCTGACATTTAAGAGAGAAACAACTACCCTTCAGAATACATACTAGCTGAACAAAGCACATGTATACATGAATAATAGATTACTGGTATTTGTACAGCTATGATTCAAAAATACTCTCCCTTACGATCCTCCAAAAGGTCAACACTGCTTCAGAAAGTGCTGATGTTTTGATAAAATGACAGATTGTGGAGATAAGCTCTTTAAAAGATGAGATGGGAGAGCAATTAAATGTGCCTAGTACATTCTGATTTTGAAAGAGCGCAAATTAGGTATTTCAGTCAAAAGATCTTGATTATATTTTGGTTAAGGAAGCAAGTTTCAGTCTAAAAGGGTTATTTATGTGGCGAATTCTAGTAAGGAAAAGGAACAGGAGTTTAATAGGTATTAGTGCATGTACTTTAAAATTATTAATGACTGGAATGATGATTAAAAAGGCCTGATTCTCAGGGAACGGGTGCTCAGAAATTACTGGAAAAAAAAGTCAAGCCAATTCATAGGCTGTCAATTTGGCATTCAGATCCTCTCCCCATCCTTCCCAACCCACAAGTTTACCCCACATCATTAACTGGCTTAAAAATTCTTGGGTTGGTGTGGTATAAATAAATAGCAGAATTATCTCTTGGGCTCTTGTTAATCCTGAAAGTGTTAGAGTAACACTGGCCATTTAACACTGCTTCTAGTCCACCATCCAGCACAGAGAGTTTTGGAAAATCAGATTTCTGCAAAGGTTAAACCCTCACCTAGCCAACTATATTTTGGTTACTTCTCATAAATATACTTTTCTTGCAAGAAATTTTTTATAGTCACTTAATTCACTGCTATGTGCTTGTGACTCTCAAACGCACTCAGCTGACAAAGTGCTGTATTCTAATTCCCGACTATAAAATAAAGGGGTCTGAAAAACTGCAGGCTTGGCTAAGAGGCAACAGAATTAGCAAAGACTTCATGTGATGCTACGACCAAGCTACAGACAGAATAACAATGAGACTTAGATGCTAGGGGAAAAAAAAAAAAAATCAAGAATAATGTTTAATCTTCAACCACTTCTGATGTGGCTGTGATCACCAGGAAACCTACTTTAACCAAAAAACACTGACATTATATTCCTTTGCTTTTGCAGTTAGTTCACTGTTTCAAATCAAGCATGTACTATAAAGAGGACTTCCACACTAAACAGGCTGTCAACATCAGCAATGAGAGAAATTCAATTTAGAGGAACAATATCAGACTGGATTACTTTAAAACAAATTCTATTAGAAACTCCAACCTATTTCCCCTTCTCTACTCTGCTGGACTGCACATTTATTTCTTAACTACAGGTTCTCTCTGTGCATTTATAACACACTCTGCTCAGGCTTGTGGATGTTTCTGACATTGAACTGCTACTTCTTACTAAAAGGAGTAAAATAGCATAGGGAAAACACAAAAAGAAAAGTGATCTAATTGTTAAGGTTCTTACTATTCAGATAAAGCAGGTTAAATTAAAGGATTTTCCTTGGGTTGTAGTCCTATCATTTAATACATTTTGCTGATAATCCCCTATTTGTCCAAAATAGTGAAAAACAAAGTTATCAGTGTATTTTAATCACAGACTTGATGGATTGTTTTTTGTTTGTTTAAGTTTAGGGAGAGGAATTTTTTTTTTCTTTTTAAGGACAATAACTACATTTCTGATGAAGTAAGAAAACGCGTATCACTAAGGATAAGGAGGGAGCAAAGCAACTCTCACATCGAAGTTCCCAACTTATACCTGTTTAAGCTCTTTTGCCTCTTCCTGGGAGACCTTCTCTTGTTTCTGCAGCTGAACTTGGTCATTGTCCGTCCCTTCTCTGCCTCCCACCGGAGAGCTGGGCTGCACCACTCCTCCCAGGAGTCCTGTGGCTGCAAGAGAAATTCCCATGGTCAAAGACTGCCATCTCCTGTAACGATGGGGAGGAGTAGAGCTAGCATCAACCAGGCTGACCTATGCTTTGCTCTATAGCAGTTTGCACGAGGACAAGTGCACTCAGAAGAGCCAGGCCCAACCTTGCCTTTAAGCTAAATTCTTCTAGAAAGGATTTGAGCTGTGTTTTGTACAACACCAAAACTGAAGGTGACCATGCTGCTGAGAGACAATTAATAAAGGCAGCACCTGGAGAAGGGACTCAGTTTGGGCTGTGGGCATGCACCCGAACAGAGAGCAAGCAGCACAATGAGCTCCCAAGCTGATAAACAAGGAATCTCCACCTGCTGCTTCTTCTCTTTAATCTTTTTAATTAAGGAACGTAAGTGATGGACCACAGGCAGAGCCCAAGAACCAAGTCAGTGAACCCCCGAAACAGAAGGGCAACAGTGACGCTAACAGCCACCCCCAGCCAGGCAGCATGGACGCGATCCCTGGTGTAACATGCCACCTGTCCTTTATTTAAAGCATCAGCTCTTATTGCAGTATCTGATACTACCCTGTGGGGTAGCAGGGACGTGCTGCAAGGAAAGGTTGTTATTTCTGATGCAGATGGGTGCTAAAAACCTGAGACACCCATCTTGGCTCCTAGAGGCACTCCAAACATCTCCGAAGCGCTCCCACTTAAAGAGGCACCGAGAAGGAAGGAAGCTGACGCTCCCGCTGCCACCTGCGAGCACAGGCCCACCCCAGCGCAGGACAGCGACCGCAGCTCTCGGGGACATCAGGACAGAAAGCACGTCGGAGGCAAGAGCTCACTGCCAGGTCCAAGAGCTGGTGCCCTGCGGACAGCGTACACCCGTCCGCTTCGGATAGCGCTACTTCGCCATGGAAGCGGAGAGACAAGCTACATCAAAAGTACCACAGCTTAAATCCCTCTTAAGTAATTACTGCAAACTCATAAACCCTGGAATTATTTGGTTATCAGTCTGAGAGTCACTGGACTCAGACATCATCAAGATTTAAGGCAGGCAGATCATTCACTGTACTAGCGCTACCCCCTGCCAACGCTCCTCGTACTCAGAAGGGCCAAGAACCGGGCACTGAAAAATGCCGCTTATGGGGAATTCCTGCTGTGGGATCCCTCAAAGGAGACAGTGGGGAGGGAATGACAGACCCTCCAGTGGCAGCAAACAGCCAGACAAGGTTCTTTGTGCTTCTTATCAACCGAGTGTCACCGCACACTAATTATTTCATTAAAACCAAGAAATCTATCCATTTCACTCCCATTGATCTCTCCGAGGACAAGAGCAGGAGGGGGACACAACAAAAGCGCACAGAAAGAACGGGACGGGGGAAGGAGATCTGGCATTTCTCAGCAATTTTCTTGTAAAAAAGAGGGAGAGAATTAAGAAACATTTAAAAAGCAATTTTGTTTAGTTTTGTTACACCCAGTTGGGCTGCAGGACTTGCTGCCTCCACATGCGGAAGAGAAACTACTAAACCTCTGAACAAAGGGCTGGAAACTCATAATATTAAGAACACACAGTCACAGTGGTAAGCAGGGAAAATTCAGCAGCCTTGAAAGGGATAAAAAGCTGTGAATACCAGTCTCCAGCTACAGGATTAAGACAGCACTGCCCTAGGTTGTTATACTGCAAACACACTAGGATTTCTTGCACCTTTTAATCTAGAGTAGCTGTTATCAGCCTCCATTGGCTAGGAAAGTACTGGAATTAATCCAGCACAGAAGAACCTCTGTTACAAAACAAACCTTGCTGCTCTGTCTTCAGCATTCAAACACTCCATGCAGCTTGGTCCAAAAATAAATAAAGTCAGAAAAGACATGCAAAGCAGCTAAAAATAGTTTCAGATAATCTAGTGTGAATAGAACACTTTGCAAATTCTCCTTCTATGTGAAATCAAGCCAGAACTCTTAGGAAAGACAGAGTTTTATTGCACTTATTTATACAAATGTGCAATATGCACAACTTTAAGGCAGGACTCGTATAAACAGACAGGATCCAGATGAGACTATGACAGTTGTGGAAATGTTCACGTCCGAGCTGCCCTGCCGACAGCAGGGAACGCTACGAGCCAGTTTGCTGAGACAGAGGTACCTCTACCGCAAGGATATTCCTCCTGTAAGTCTCAGAATCACCATGCGCTATCTGAGAACACGCGCATTGTATGTGTACACGGAGGCAGGCATGCATAACACACAGACTTTCCCCCCAGCTTTTAGCAAAGAAAAAAAAAAAAGGTAAAAAAAAAAATCAGTATTTCCACCATCTGAGCAGCCATGGAAAAAAAAACAGAGGTTAAAACACAGTCCGTGACTGCCATCTTGCGACAGCAGGCAGACAGCGACAGTCTCCAGGGAAGGAACAAACAAGGGTTTTGGTGGAGCTGCAGAAGTCAGGATTTCCATAACCTCCAGTTTTCTTTACTGACATTTCCAAATTAAACAGTCAAAATGCAGGTGGGGGTAGGAGAGCAATAGCCTTGACTCACTGACTCAGATGCAAACAGAGCAGAGCAGTGGGGAAATTAAGCACAGTAGGGCTGTATAACCAATTATTTTATGTAACCAGCCTTAAGACCATCAGGAACTGAAGACCAATTTGCTGGAATAACTCAGTGCTTAAGAAACCAGCAGGTTGTTTTTCCTCTAAGTTGTTGTGCTGACATTTTAGTGCCAGATGCCCAAAGACTTAACTTCCTTAAAAATTAACAACCTTTTCCAAGCTATGGCCCTTGACAACTCGTCAACAAGAGAACATTATCCTCCCTGCTGAAATCCAGTTTTAGCTTCGTGCATAGAAATATGTTCATCTATTGTTTTACTGTATCATTCTTCTACTCTTTTTTAATGTACTGGGAATAAATCCATCCACTGATTTGCTCTTTGGTCACTGACAATTAGGAGAAAAAAAGGATTCAGACATGTTAATAGAAATAAATTCCTAATGGACAAAAAATTCACCAGCTCTCCAAGTGAATCCAGGGTTGGATTACAAAAATGAACAAAACCCACAACCCTGCCCAGAATTTTAGAAGCATCGGTAGCTGTAAGGATTTTCATTCTTATTGTTGTGAAGGGGTTTCAGTCCCTGCTGTGTTTTCTAAAAACTATTAAACTATGCATTCACCTAATCTGAAATCTAAAATCTCCCAAATCCAAACACCTGACGTTCTCAAATAAAAATTCTATTTTTTATTAAGTGAAAATTAACATGATGTTTATCTCATAAGTTGTTTAAAAACTTGCTGGACTGCACGTTTGTTTTAAACTTTCTAAACTTAACTGAATGATGGGTTTTATACAAAAGATGCTTCCAGCTACAAGCTGCTAAAGGAAAAATAGCAATGATGGAGGACTCAGAAGCATGCAGTCAGAAGAGGAGAGTGGATTCCTGATGACCCTTCCCCACAGAGTGGCACGATATCAAACTGGTGACCACTGGAAAAAGGACAAGTTAAAACACAGCTCAGTAGCTGAAACTCAAATTAACCTAATCCTTTCAGAAACCAGCGTGGAGCTGGTGAAAACACCAGCTGAGACCACACTGGTGAAGACAGCTGGCATGTTCCAGCAGTCAGGCCCGGGAGACACCGCAGCTTCAGCATCTAGAATCACGGGTTCTGCTAGTGTAGCTGGGAGAGTAAATCCAACTATAATCAAATTTGGCCAGCACTTCTGTCATCTCTAACCTCACCCTTACCCTCTTGGCAGGAGGGCCTAAAGTCAACTAGCAATTTTTTCTTGCATTTTATTATCAGCATGGTCTCACCACTGGGGTGTGGATATGAGAGGACTTGTCTTATAAACACTATATCCTGTTCAGAGTTTGAAAACCACTTGGAAGCTTTGGGTGCTAGCATTACTGGTTATGGATAGATCATTTTGTCTGTCACATACCTGCTTGCCAAATGGAAGTGCCAAAATCTACCTGAGGAGACTTCCTGGCACCAACAAATCCTAGGGCATCTTCTAAAAACTGTATCTTCTTGCTAAACTGCATCTCCAAGATGGGGATTGCTTCTGGCATCTTTGCTGACAAGAGCCGGTAAGAGGTGTCAGGCTTCCCAATAAATCTCTGACGGACGCTGATTTCATATGGTGTGTGAACTTTGATATCATCTACATCCTTTGATTCAAACCGGTGAATGACCTGAGAGTTGCAGTCACTGATTTCCAGGCCAGAAGCGAAGAGCGTGAGTTTTCCTGGCTTGACATTTGAGTCTGTTCTGTGGGTGATAATAACTGGAATTCTAATTATTATTCCTTCCTGGTTCTTTGCATCGGAAACTACGGCAGTTTCCTTTGGCTTGGCTTCCAATGGCGCTTTCCAGAGCTTGCTGCTAAATGGCCACCAAGAAGGAGATTCGAGCTCCGTCAACAACCTAGCAGAGAGAAGAGAGTGTTAGAAGAAAGAAAACCCGTACGAAGGTCGTGCTACCCCATCAGCTCAAAGCAAATTACCGCAGATTAAAGATTTCTTAACATTGATTCCAGCCCTCTGCTATTTCGCTTCTCAATCCTATTCATAGCTTACCAGGATCCCTCCATTTTAAAAACCAGCTTTCCTTCGCTTGCTAACATGTTGGAAAGCAGTCCCAGAATCTCACCGTTCAGAAGCGAGAAATCTGACTTCTAACTGGGTTTATTCATGCCAATTTACAACCATTTGTTCTTCAGCTACCACCGCCTTTTAGCTCAATGCTTCCACACGTGAGCATCGCTCCTGCTGCCTTTTCCTGCTCCTCTCTACTTCAGTCTCATGGGCTGATGCCAACTTTTGCTTTGCCCCCATTCCCAAATTCCCATTGCCAGTTAAAACACCATGAGTGCAAGGTTCAGGCTGACGTGCCCAGCAGAGGCTGCCCGTCTGCCTCCCCATCAGTGCTGGTTCAACAGCTGCAGGCAAGAGACATTGCATGCGGTTTGCACACAGCTAAGAGTAAGAATCAATGAGATGTTGGAGGTGATCCTTCTGTTATATCTTCTATCAGCATAGCCTGTTCCCCCTTTCTGGGGTCCTCTCCCAAGGAAGGATCAACATCACAGATCTCATTGGGTCTAAGCCTCACACATAGTCTTTCCACTGAAAATAAAGGGGAATGAATGGAAGGGTGGTGGATTTGATTTCCCACATGCTGCGCTGCCTACTTGTCAGCATCGCTCTCCGCATCCAGGCAAGAGCTAGAGCCACAGTCAGCATCTGTGATGCTCCGTTTCTCCTGCTCTCATCTCCCGCCCCTCACCCAAACCCATCCTGCTAGCAGAAGACCTTGTATTTCAGGATATCTCAGCCTCAGTGCTGGAGAGAAGTTTTGGGGCCAACTACATCTCCCCACACAGCCAACAGAAACTGCATATCCCTATAAATCCCTTCCACTGCATAACTCATTCTCCCACTGAAGGGGCCTGTACCCAGCTGCAGGTTCCACGGGCCTCCAGGATGCTGCTCAAACAACCCCACCAGTGCCTGGGGCCGTGCCACGGGCACGGCAGCTGCAGCCGATGCTTCCAATGAAGCCAGACCACGGGTAATAATACGTGTAATAAGACACTGTCATCTTACTGATGTTACAGAAGATTATTTACTGACATAAATCCTAGAGCTATAAGCCTTATTGAACAGAAATACAAAGTATTTTTGCTTCATTACTATTTTGGAGAGTCAGGTTTATTTAAGTTTGCTCTAGAAAAGTACTGCCTGATAAAATACGCATCACGGCAGGGCTGCTCTCAAGATACTTTTTATAATGATTTATTTTCCATGAGAGAATCAGAGCAGTTCTACAGAAGACTTTGCAATTTTAAAATCCTGTTTAATTTGGCTGTAAACACAGTCTAATCTGAAAGAGGAAGCTCTAACCGAACACTTTGTTTACTAGCCATCAAAGTTATGCACCGGCTTCAAAACAGACCTACTTAAAGAAACCCATCTGCTAGAAAAAGCAGAAGAAGTCACACTGGGAGTAAACCACTGAATTCATAGACAACAGAGGCAGAGTGAATTGTTCCAAGAGTTGACTCCCAACTACAGGACATCAGATATTTACGTAGATAACATGCAAGATGAGTAATGTGTCTGGGAGCACTCTGCTGCCCTCTGAAAATGCTGTGACACTCCTTTTAAAAAAAAAGCAAAAAGACAAACCAAAAGAGACGTAACAAAGTTCCACAATAACAGACTTTGAAATGGCACAGTATCACAGATTTAGGGCTGAATTCTGAAACTATGAGGTTCAACTTAAGTTCAGCATAGAGAACGAATGAAAAAACCTCTAAGCTCTGCTAGCACACAGCATCTTCCAAATTAAAAGCCAAGCTTTAACTGTTGTAACTGAACAGAAACAACTGACCTGATCTCACTCCTACAGAACACGAAGTGTGTTTTCCATCCTCTTGGTGCACTGAGGAGTTACAACAAGGTACTTCAGGGCAATGACAGCTTATGCCTGTGTCTTAACCTTTGAAAAGGTCATTAAATTCCTAACACGGTATGGGTTTGCTTCATCACATTTACTGTGAGAAAAGCATGTGTGTTCACTTACTGAAAAGCAGCTGCAATGTGACACATCTAAACCTCTGTTTACGCTGTGGTAGCTTATTCTTGATAGGTTTTTAGCCTTAATTTTTATCACTTTATCCTTTCGCCCTCCCCTCTTTCCCAAGGGACTGACATCCTGGCTGTGCAATGTCTGATTTACAGTCAAGATTTTTCTGTTGTGCAGCCCTAACAAAAGCTCCAGCCAACTTCTCTGGCCTTCCATGGAGGAGTCACCCCCGTATCAACAAACTATACTATCGGTCCTTATATACAAATGGAAGTTTGCAACCAGAGTACCTTGTCCTCAAATAGTAATATATTTAAAAGGAACCAGTAAATCTGAATTTTTGTTTATTTTTGGTCTTTGAACATCTGCTAGCATGTCAGAGTCAGCTCTGCTTATCTGCACACAGTTCCCCTGAAAGCAGCTGTATATACCCAGGCATACACAAGAACAGAATTAATAATCCAAAAAAGCCCACACATACAGGCAAGATAAAGTTAATCAAAAAATTTTAAACAAATTAAAATAGATAAAGGAGCCTGGTTCTTTTTAGAAAAGACACCACCACCACACTGGTGTTGCTCATACAACCTTGAACTGACACAAAAGTCTGTTCCCGCTGCACACTAAAGTATGTCTGCACAAGATCTGCTACACATGCAGAATTACCCATGTAGTTATTTCTCAGCAAGTTTCTAAAGTATGCTAGAATCTGAGACATCAGCCTATTTACCTATGTTCACAGTCAGAATTAACCAACAGGCAACAAACAAGTGAGCTTTGATTGTGGTCCTCTTCATTTTCTGCATTGTTTAGGAAAATGAAGAAAGATGTCATCAGTTTAAGAGAAGGCACTGGGTGGGGGACAGCTTTATTGAATCAAACTACATACACAAACTACGTTAGAAACAAGTGTTAGAACTCCCTAAAAAGCACACAGCAAGCAAAACAGTTTGGCTAGTGACTCCTGGACTGCATTTCAGCCTGTAAGCAAACTGGCTAAACTATACATCCTGCAGATAAAAGAGAATCTCAGCTAACATTTGATCAAGGTCTTCCTTTATTTTTCTATTTTTAAAGCAAAGCATTTAGCTCTTCAGATTCACGAGGACAAATAATACCTCCCAGTGCATCTTAACCCAAAACAAAACCCTCCTCCAAAACCAATGAGCAGGTATTTATTTGCCTACTCTTTGTTTATTGCTACAGAACTTTAAAATCTATTACTGAAGCTTTCAGTTCTCTTGGCTTTTCATTAAAGGGCATGGAGAACATCACCAGAATCACTGTGAAATCAACACTTTCTTTTAGACATGATATCCTTCCAAAAACAAATGCTTCTTCCAAGAACAACTAGTTTGAGCCTTATTGCATTTGTTTCTTTATGCAGGTGTCAGAGCTTCCACAAAGCCACTCAGAGCTACCTATCTTCAAACATGACAATGCTACTCTTAGCCCATCTGCTTTGGGTTGCTATCGAACTCAACGTGCAGCATACCAAACAGCCTACAGTAATTCCCTTTAAAAGATAATCATTAAAGACAAAATACCGACTGAGACACCAACCACTTACTATCCACAATGAGCTCTGCACCAGCTAAAGATACACAACATCTCAAACGTTCTCCAGATCTCCTTTCCGGTTGCCTAAATGCAGCACTTAAACCATTGCTCTCAAAACATTAGCCACTGTGTGCCTCACTGAGATTGCCACAACCAGCCTAGCGTTGTCTGGCCCAGCCTGACTTGCCAGTTCTTTCACCACCACTCTGCAGACAGAGCTCAGCAGTTCATTTGGTGTTACACAACATAGCCCATTTCTCCTCTCAAAAATATCTTTTTTCCACCCAGACCTAAAGGCATGGAATATTCTATGTAAGGTTAAAAGCAGTACAATTTTATAACGCAAATACGAGAGCGCTGTTTCTACAGCCATTTTCCTGACTGTATCTGCACCACAGACCCAACGCTCACTGCTGTGCCTAGCTGGGCAGTAAATTCTTGTGAAGTAATGGGCAAATATAAAGCCCTGAACTACACACACTTTGTATGCAAAAAGCAGCCTCAAGAGTTGACTTTTATGTTCAGAAAAAGTAGTAAAAATCTATATAAAATAAAGATTATTTCCGGGTTGTCTCCTGATAACTCTAAGAAACTGTTTCCAAGTCAGCAGCCCACCTGCTGTATTCAACATTGCCTTTGAAAAGAGCCAGAAAAGCAGAACTGGGGTTGTGTTCGCTATGGAACAGCAGAGCAGGCTGGTTCACGACTGGCAGAATTAACCGACCCAAGCTTTGAGTATTTTTCATTTATGCATATCCTAGGACATTAATAAAAATGTGAACTCCCTAACTTGTCTTTCAGCGCGGGAATTAATTTGCATCTTTCCTTTCTATTTTCTCAAAACTTACAGGTCTCTTACCATTACAGGTCTCTACCATTTCTGCCAATTGTGGTTGAAACTCAGGAGGGCTTGAAAAGTTATTTGAAGGACAGAGGACAGGGATATATACAAAAACATAATTGCCCCAGGAAGAAAAAATGTTGTATTTCTGTATTTGTCCTTCCTTCTGTGCAACGAGAACTAGATCTGTGGAGACCATCATGGGCTTAAACTTCCACTGCAATTCAACAGTTTAGTTTCCTAAAGACTTCTGTGGATCTCTTATGAGTTCTAGGCACACAACCCCACAACTACTGCTTAGCTCAGAAGATGCTAGGGTACTGTACCTGTCTGCTACATCCATATCCCCTTCGATCTTGTTGAGTCCTCTCATGATGTTGTCAAACTGCTCACCCTGGTAATGAAGCACTTTCGCTGTGTCCTCCAGCCGTTTCTGCGATCCAGTCAATAACCCAGTCAGTTCCTTTCCCTTTGTTGACTGCAAAGCTGCTGCTGCTTCTGCTCCTGCACCTTGGCTTGACAGTAACTGCTCCCTCCAGAAGTGCTCAAGGATGTTGAACACCACATTTCTGCTGGGTTGCAAAGAACTGAACCAGTGCTTGGTGTTCTTCTCTAAGATGGTAAGAGAGCTGAAGATTAAATTTGAAGATTCCTTCTTGATCTCACTGATACTAGAAAGATGAAAGTTGACCAAAAGCTCGCCAGTCTTGTCAGCCGTAAATTTGATCGCAACAGGAGTCAGCGAGAGTCTGCCAGAGACCCATTGTTTGTTGGTGTCCAAGTAGTAAGAACAAGGCCAGCTATGGATATGTATGTCTTCGTTCATCAGCTCGCTGTTCAGATCCTCTTCCACAAGAGCAACGCTTTCAAAGCCAGAAGGAGAAACTAGAGTAAGAGAGGAAAAAAAATATGCAAGAATCCTTAACAACATCCAGTACTTTCACTATACCCTTCTAGGTACGTACACGAGACAGATTTGGAAATAGCCACAGATTGTTTGCAAAGTTTGGTAACCGTTTGAGCATTTCCTTCAGAAAGACTCGCCCTTCTGAGCAGAACTGTCAGCATTACTGCCCGCTCCATAACAGCACTGCCTCCCCCTCTTACAACGTCCCCATCATGTTTCAGTACATGATTTACAACAGCATCAACTTCAAATGAGCCCTGCATTAACACATTGGATATTTAATACCTGAGGTGCTCTAAGTGTTTGTGGCAGGGCAGGTGCTTTGTAAGTAGATTACTCTATATGTTCACATGTATATGTCCATACTTCTGTGTGGAGAAGAATATACCGGAAACAGGAAATCAAGAAGTTTGCACTAACTTTTTTCAAGTCTTTCACATCACTTGGCAATCATGTAAGAAGTTCTCTATTCACCACCTCATC
This sequence comes from Anseranas semipalmata, assembly GCA_013399115.1. Classification (NCBI taxonomy): domain Eukaryota; kingdom Metazoa; phylum Chordata; class Aves; order Anseriformes; family Anseranatidae; genus Anseranas; species Anseranas semipalmata. The sequence continues at coordinate 226,196 of VXAA01007264.1, forward strand.
ATCATCAGTGACTTCCCACAGACCAACATGTCCTGAAGAAAATCCAGAATGTACTAAAACACAAGGTCATCAATACATATCCACAACAGGAGCATTGAATAACCGGTTCTTCCCCTTGTGAGATATCAAGCCCTCTGAGGTATCAACATCCAGGTATATAACAAATATAGAATGTCTATCCTATGTATTCAACAGTGCAGGTGAAACCAAAAATCACCACTGGCCAGAACTCACTATCATTAAAGAGCAGAAATACCCAGCAACGCTGCTGGGCAAACGCTGACTGACCCAAATGGAAGCCAAGATGAAAAAGATGCCATGGAAGTATTGGAAAAGGGGCTGCTGGCCTGGCGCGTGGAGCAACTCACTAGAGATGACAGCAGAGCAAGCAGCAGACCAGGCAGAGGCTCAGAAGAGCCAGCAGAACAGACTCTGTTCAGCTCAGCTCGAAGTGACACAACACTCAGGGCAATGGTAATTTCATCACACCTCTGTGACAGCCCTTGTCATCCTGGGAGCCTGCGATTCCATTTGATGATGCAAGGTTAATCCCACACAGCTTGCTCACTGGTATCTGGAATCCCAGCAGAAACACATACGGCTGTCAGCTGACTTGCTTAAATCAGAACAACCTCAAATGTGGCATGGCAAATGAAACAAAACATATCCAGACCTGCACCTCTTCCCACACTCCCGAAGACATTTCTTATACCCAAAGGGTCAGACTGTGTCCTGCAGTATCTCCTTCATAGCGCTAGCTTTCAGCAGGAGCATTAAAAACCAATTACGTTCTACAACGTAACTCCTTGTGAACAGCCATTAGGTAATTAAAGTGATTTAATTACTCACTTATTCATCACCTTCTCAAAGCCTTTGATGTATTATAGCATAATTTACAGATCAGTGCCATAGCACTATCTCAAGGTGTTCAGCTACTTGTACAGTGCAATGAATGAAAAGTTAGATCTCTACCACAAAAGCCCCAGTCAGATCAACTCTGACACTAGTTACTCCTTTTGACTTCGCTATGACCTATGTCCCTTAAGGAAATGTCTAGGAATCCTAATGCAAATAAAAACCACCAGCCCTTTTTCAGGTAGCACTGGTACGAACTCCCGCAGCACACGCTGCAGATCTGCTCGTGCTTTCAGACTGCGGCATCATTAAGAACTCTTAAATAGCGCTAACTAACTCGAAGCCCAGTTCCGATTCAAGACTTCGCTATTACTGAGATAAGGTCTACGCATTACGTGCCATATTCCACAAAATCTTTACTTTGGCTTTCATACCTTATTTCCATGGCAATATGAGTTTCACCGAGGCATATGGAAAAAAAATACATACAGAAGTCAGATGTAAGTTTACATAGTGACTGGAACTTAAAATGAAAATGCTCAATCTGTTCAGGGCTAATAAAACTACAATCCCAGCAAGAGAGATGACTTATCCCTGTAATGTGAGCCAAACAGGGAGGAAAAAAAGCCCACAAATCTGATTCAGAAGAGCAGCTACAGCCACAAAGCAATGACAAGTTTTAAGAAATACAGTTCCTAACAGGTTTATCAATCATTCGCTGAATAATTCCATAATTTGGAGAAAAAGCTAAAAGCTCTGGCCTCAATTCCTCCATCTAGGAAAGGAAGGTAGTTCCTCTAATGCAGTGAGGTTTCATCAAACAGATCTGATGAACAGATTTTCTTTCCCCTCCAAGAATGACCGAGCAATGCGAGTAGCCAATGATCATAATTTCTATTTAAAGGCTACTCTCTTTCTGTCATACAGAACAACAAAAAAAGTCATTCACAAAGAAACAGAGAAAAGAAAAATACTTGAATGGTCAGCCAAACGGGACTGCAAAGACCCAGGCATCAGGAGTGAGACTCCAGAACTGCCATAAACTGACCACGGGCTCTTACAGAACAGTTTAAGTGGAAAGTTTCTAATACGGATACACAGTTAGGTGCTGAGAAGGGTATACATTCTGTGAGCGTAACTGACAACTGTGCTAGCGTATACAAAACCAGAAGTTACATTACTATTAAAATTGGTAACAGATAAAACTAAATCACAGTGATAGAGCTTTGTCCATTAGGAATGACAAATTACAAAGCTAGATTAGGTTTAACTCCTTGAAACTGCCTAGATTTGACACTGACTGAGATTTTTTCCTTTTGTAAAAACATTTTCAGAGATATCTTCTCCCTCACTCATATTACGTATTCAAAGGTTTGAAATTGTCATCCATTTAGCATGTTTTTAAGACAGCATAGACACTTACACAGCATTCAGCTTCTCTCAGAAATACCAGTAACATTGATATGATAACAAACAAAAAATAAACCAAAATAAACATCTTGCATTACTTCCTCACGCTCCTCATAGCCTAGACATATTGCACAGGCAAGGAAATTTACTGAAGGAGCTCCCACCAGACACAAGGGAAAACAAACAAACAAACAAACAATCAGCAGCCTCTCAGTCACCAAAGGGTTCAGGACCAGCCCCAACACCACCCCGTGCCCCAGCAATGTGCAACTGCTTGCTACTTTTGTCTTCTTCAGAAAAACCTCCCAAATGCCAGCACGCTGCTCACAACAAGCTGGCTCCCTGAAGTGTTATTTTATAAATAATATATATAAATAATGATGAAACGGAGACACTGAAAGATTATATGCACTGCAGAGGATCACAAGGAAGAGCTGGAAGCAAATGCAGGTTTCTTAATGCTCACTGCTGGGACAGGCCCAGTGGAACAAAATGTCATCTGAAAAACAACTCCCAGACCTTGCTAGCAGCAACAGCCACCCTAAACAAGGCACAGCCAGACCGTGGAGGCAAGGAGAAACAGTGAACGAGCAAGAGGCTGAGACTTCTGTAAAATCTCAGCCTAGAGCCTGTTTTCGCAGGCTGAAAGTTCCCCAAACCCCCACCAGCTCCCCATACAGACAGCATTTTCTCTCAAGCACGCTCACTACCAGAAGCAGACTGTAGAAATATTAGTATCTGATGCAGTCTCACAACCGTGCCACACTCCTACATTCCTTAACCATACCTCAAGCTCCTTACCTCCATCTGCAGACGCAGAATTCTCAGGCAGCCTGTTGGGAGCTGCTGCCTTCATAGAACTGTCCATCTGTACATAAGAGTTTTTTCCTCTGTATTTCTCTTCAAAGTCCAAGAGAGCGGGTGAAGATAAAAGTGAAGCTAAAGCAAAAATCCTACTACGCCCGTTACAGGAAACAAAAAAATACACACAACCAATAAAGAAGGTATGGTTACCCCCTGGATGTAAGAGCAGAGAAGTCCTCTCAGTCCAGGGGACGAAACGCAGCCGTCACTTGACCTGTGTATATACACATGTGCATGACCTGGGTCATACGACTCCTGACTCACCTGGAAGCTCCCAGGCTTTGCTGACAGTCAGCTTCTCTCTGTGCCTGAGGCCAGAACTGCCGAGCAAAAACCTACTTGGTAATTAAATCCATTCATTGTTCCAGCATATTTTTCCCAACATAACGATGCTTTAACCCACATTGGATCTGCACAACTCCCCCCCTCCCCAAGACAAAGAAATTTAAACATTGCATAAATGAAACGCATGTAAGAATGATTTTATTCAATAACAAAAAACAGACATCAATGGTACAGAACATAGCTACTGTTTAAGAACATTCAACAGCATACCAAAATTTAACACAAGACTTCAAGGAGTCCAATTATAACACTAGTAAAATTCCTCAAGTGTTCCACAAAAAGAAGAAATGGTCACAACCACCTGAATTTAGCTGGACAAAGGCATTAATCACCTGCTTCACCTGTGACACCCACACATTGGGTGTTCTACATCTCTGATGGGTTCTAACCTGGTATGTTTTCTGAGCTGCTAAAAAACAAACATGTTATCCTGTTATTTTTGTACCTCTACTCTCCTTGAGCCAAGAGGTACAAAAATAACAGGATAATGTGTTTGTTTTTTTTAAGGAAACTTCTCTTCAGTCTCCTACTAGCAGCATTTTCCCTTTACAAAACAGAACCTGGCCTGTGGTTCCCTCTGATCAGCTTGTACAGCACCTACACAGAGGACGCCCCATTATACTTAAGCTGGGCAAAGAAAAGCCACATTAAATACACCAGCTTCACCTCTGTTGTAACCTGTGAGTTCACTGCCAAACACTGCACAGCTCAGGTACTGTCCTTCAAAATCAGAGAGACTTTTTCCCCATGTCTTCTATAATTTGATGACGACGTTTCAGAAGTGCTGAGCTACAGGCTCTCTGCCGCTTATGCTGCTGGTGTAGTGGAAGGGACTGCTAGGAGACACATGCTGCACTACAACTCGATACAGGAGAGATGCAGCTCTCCCCTCCGCCTCCCATCCATTTGTGTTAACCCCAACACCTGCAGCTCAGCACCATGCTGCTCCCCGTTCTATTCTTTCTAAAACATGACCAGAAATTCCTCAGGTGACAAGACATGGAGTATTCATGGTTTTGTAAAACACACTGAAAAAAGCCCCATGTGGAATAAAATATACATTCCAGTATTTCCCCCTAGAAAAACAACAATGGACAGATGTAAGTAAGTCCTTCAGAACACCATGTAAAGGACTTGGCTGGCAGAAAATAAACAAACAAACGGCTTTGAGTTACTTGTAAATAGAGCAAGGAACAGCTTTGTAAGGGTTACAGTCCTTGAACAGCTTGCTGTGTATGCAGTGGAACAGGAGGAGCCACCTAAAATGATTTCACAACGCAGTCCTTCATTTTGCCTACACTTTTGTCCCCACAGCAGATAACACAGGCAGCCTCGCCCAGCCTGAGCTTCCCAACAAATTATTCACATTCTGCTCTACTCTGCACATCACCTTTTGTTTTTTTTGGGTGGGGGGGATCCCTTTTTGACACAGCAGCCCCTCCCCACTGAGCACAGCACAACATACAGCAAGAACCAGGATTAGCAGCAAAGAGATGTGGATTATATTTCTGACAGTGTCACCACAACATTGTATAAATTCTTTAGCTAACACATGTCTCGGTGGCTAATTCTATAAAAAGAAGGTGACTCACCCTCTCTTGTGAGGTGTTCTGAGATCACTTAATGAAGTGTAAGCATTACTAATTGTCCCAGGCGCGAGGAGATGTTGCATATGCTGTGAGAAGGCACTGTCAGCTCCCAAGCAGAACATTGTCCCTTCACAAAGCATCTACCTCAGAGCCTCCAAAACTCAGAGATTCCTCTCATCTGCGCCTGCTAATTATCTGCAGAACATTACTGCATGTTTCTAATGCGTTGGTGTTTGTTTGGTTTTGGTCCTCCTTCAGAAGAGGTTTCCATGGGGTCAGTATCTTTGATGGTTTATTCCCAAATGGTACCATCTGGCAAATAATGAGTTTTAACAGTCCTGTGAGCCCCAACAACCCTTATAATAAGAACATTTATAAGGCCTATCAAACAGCGACTCCTCCTTTTTAACTAAAGGTCTAACACACTGCCCCACCGGGCTTCTAACTTGGTGATTCTCCAAATGATGCTACAAGGCACAAAGTACTTCCAATTGACCCTGCAAGAAACACAACGGGCACAGATTCACGGTAGCTCTGTGCTACACAAGATCCATCTCCCCTCGCCTCGACAGACCAACAGATCCCCACTGAGTGGGGGCTCCAGACTGAGGGGCTTCTCCACGTCAATGTTTCCATCCTTCCATGGAAGAGACATTTTGACCGCACTCCATTTCTGATACAAAGCAGATCTCTGTAGAAGACCAAAGTCCCACCAAATCCTCCAACACCTATTTAAATACAGGACTGCCTCAGTTTGCACCCTTGAACACACACCAGCCCCTACACCATCCAAGTTGCCACTCATCAGCTATCCCTTCGATCTCAACCCTATCGCAACCTCTCCATCCCAAACCGCAGACACATCTGCGCTTCCCAAGCCCGGCTCCCCTCTCCTCCCAGGGTACCCTGCCCCACTTGCGGTGAACCGTTCTCCATCCTCCCATCTTTCCTCCCACAGCTTGCTCCCTTCTCCTTCCCCAACGCCATCCCCAAGACTCACTATTCCTTTCCTTATCCCATGCTGGAGCTCTCCCTCCCTTTCTACTCCCTTTTCCTAGCATAAAAAAAACAGCTTTTGTCCTCCTCACCCCAAACTCAACACAATCACCTGCGATACCAAACCTCTCTGCAGCCCCTGCCCT
>VXAA01007264.1:232652-244261 GCA_013399115.1 Anseranas semipalmata
CCCCCGCAGCGCCGCTCTGCGCCTGCGCCCGCCGCCCGCTTCTATTGGCTGAGCCGAGCGCCTCTGCGCTCCCTTTCTCTCGCTCCCCCCCGGCCCCGCTCGCTGAACGCCGAGGTTCCGCCAGCGGCTGAGGGCACCTGTTTCTTCCGCCGCCTCTCGCCCCGCGGTGTCGGCCCCGTGGGGGGCGGGGGTGAGTATCCTCCTCCCGGTGTCCTCTCCGCTCCCGCGGGCCTCACCTGCCTCGCGGACGGGCCGAGAGCCCAACCGGGGGACGACGTGTGCGTCTCCCTATGGCGTCCGGGTCCACTCCCTGGAGCCGGGGGAGGGGGGTGCCCCCAAATGGCGGCCGCAGCTCTGCCGCGCCCAGCTCTGCCGCGGCCCCGGGGGTCTCCCCTCTCCCGAGGCCCTTCCCTGTCCTGTGCGGGCCCTCGCCGCTCTGTGCTCAGCCACCTCCCTTTCATTCACGGCTACCCACTGTTATTGGGTTTGTTTTGCCCACAGGAGTGGTCCTGGCCCACGGGTCCGAGGGTGGGGTCGCCACAGCCTGTATCCTCTCCTCACAAAGCAGCCCGAGCGCAGTCGCTGGGCTGCAGCTGTTTCCCGGGGCCCCAAGTCTGGGGGGTGGTTTCCTTCCCTCCACCCCAGCAATTCATTTAACAGCGATATCCCACTGAAATTAATGTTTCTGCTGTTTTAGGAAGGAACCAACCCTTGCTGGCTGTCCCCAGGGAGCGTGGCTGCCTTGGCAGGACCGTGACGGGGGAAAGACAGCGTCCTTGCAGTCTAAGACCTGACTTTGTTGTCAGGTACCCACCAGCATTAAACATTACAAAGCATGGAAGATCCTAATTAGCCCAGTGTGGTGAGATGCTCTTGCACAGCATCCTGTTTTACCTCTGAGCTTTTATGGTTTTCCTGTGAGTTTTCCCAGACTTAGAGAATCACGGCATGTAACAGGATAGCATCTGGTCTGCGCTGCCTTGGCCGCGCCAGGAGGAGCATCCAGCCTGCATGGACAGGGCAACGTTTGCCTGTTCCACTGCCTTTTTTCGTGACTACAGCAGTTCGTCTCAGGGTGCATTCTGCCTCCCTGCAGGACACGTTGACTTTATTGATAAAGTCGAATCGTTCACTTACTCGGACTTTTTCCGGGATTATCTGATTCCCAACCATCCCTGTATTTTCTCAGCAAAATTCACTGATGGCTGGGGCAGCAGGAGAAATTGGGTTACTTGGGATGGAAAGCCTGATTTTGATCATCTGCTGCAGAACTTTGGTAAGTCACGTCATTTTTAATACCTAATTGAAACATATGCTAAATGGCACTATACTCTGTTTAGAAATTGAACCACTAGCCAAATCAAAGTAATTCTCCATACCTTTTTCTAAGTTAATGCATCCGTTTTCTATACTTATTCACACTTTTCGTTTCACTCAGATTCCAATCTTGAATTTATGTCCTTAATGAAGTAAAATAAAAAGTGCTGTATAATTTAACCATACCAATTTATATACCTGCTTGACTTTAACCATGGGAACAGCCTGACACTTATTGAATAGGCAAGGGGAAAGCATTCTCTGTTTGCAGTGAAAAATCTCAGAGCAAGTCTTTAGTCTGTAAATTATTAGTATATTTGATAAGTGTCAATTCCCAATTCATAATGTAGTTTGTTAAGAAGAAACTGCAGCTCCCACTAAGTAAATAACTTGTGGTCTGAAGCATGTTTGCCTAGAACAGTGGTGTCAGGAGTGAGAGCTGGTTAAGCGATTGTTGCTTTATGTATTTGGACTGTACTTATGTGACACACATGAGAGTGCCCAGACATTAGAGACTGCCGCAGTGGATAAGGTTGAAGGAGTTCAGCTTCAGCATCAGTTATTCTGTTCCCATATGAGCTCAAAGAGTTTATATTTCAGGAGAGGCTATAGTACCTGTTGCCAACTGTGATGTCAAGGAGTACAATTCTAACCCAAAGGAGCAGCTCCCCTTCAAGGAGTACATAAGTTACTGGAAAGAATACATTAAAAATGACTACCGTTCATCCCGAGGGTGCCTTTATCTAAAGGACTGGCACCTGAGCAGGTAAGAAAGCGCTGTGGAAACCCCTGCATGCCATGCGCAGCAGAGAGCTGCAGTGGAGCCTTAACACTTGTCTTTTTAATGCTTGAGTGTTTAAATGCCGGCAGTGCTGTTTGTTAGCACCTGGCCACTGAAATATCAGTCCTGTACTGCACTGTTCTTGCGGTACTACATACAGTGAGATTCTTAAACAGATCCCTGTTTCCTGAAGAGGCTGACGTTCAAAGTGCTTGCTTTTTCGTTTATGTTTTAAATGACTGTATGTTAGCCCTGTGGGAGCCATGTGGCTGTAACATTTGACTTCTGGCTGCTACTTAAAAAAAAATTGTGTTTAATTCAGTGAGCATTCTCTCCTTTTTTGTATGAGCCACGATCCTTTAGAATCCATTTTCTTTTCTGCTAACCTTCCCAGTCATTAAAGTTCTCTTCAACCTGTGCAGGCTTTCCTTCTTCTCCAGCCTGCTGCTTGTGGGTGCTTGCATTGTCCATTCAACCATGTCTGGCTAGGACTTCTATGTCTTTTCACACAAATCTCTTCTTCCTCAAATGTATCCAGCTTCTAATCAGTTCTAGTTCTTGCTTTCACTTTTGAATGTGCCAGTGACACTTATAATAGAGCAAATTAGTCAGTCTCTACCTCCCCGTTTGTTTGCTTTCACAGACATCAGTGCTGTGGCTTGCTACAAAAAGTCTGCACATGTGGCCTCAATGGGAAAGGTGCAGCATATGCTGTGGGAAGAGGCCACACACTTGTCAAAATCCTACAGCCTGGCTTCCCTCCTAACCCTTACACCCCCAGTCTGTCATCCAGTTGGACAACCGGTCTTGCAGGCGCTCTCATCTAAAGTGAATGTGTTTATTAGGAACTGTCTTTGCCACAATTAGAAGGAGTCTCCTAAGTAATAGTTAACCTTCACAGCTTTCCTGGGTGACAGAAAAGCACTGTTGCGTGCATTTTGAATGCAACTTAGAGTTGTAAATGATATAAAGGAGATGGAAGCAAAGTATTAATGGCCTGCTACAGACCTGATTGGTCTCTGCTCCTAGGTTTTGGGAATTGAAGTAGAAGGAATAACGCTGCATTTTTCTGAGACCCATTTCCAACACATTATCTTTTTAAGAGCTTTCCCAGAGCAAGATGTTTATACAACCCCTGTGTATTTCTCATCCGACTGGCTGAATGAATACTGGGATGCTATAGCTGTGGATGATTACCGGTTTGTCTACATGGGACCTAAAGGTTCATGGTAAGACACCTCGGTTTCTCTCATTTTTACATACTCTTTTTTAAGATTAATATTACAGGGGATTATCATGTTGTATTTCAGGATATCATCGTGCTGCAGGGGCAGTGCTGTACCTGAACCCAGCAGGCTAGTTCTCAAGCAGCTGATTTGTTTCTGGATGTGAGGTGTCTGTATGCAGTCCATATGAGGCGTTTTTGTATTGTAAAAAGCCCTGAATAGTTTACAGAGAATCTGTGAAAGGTGTCATCTGGCTTACGAAAGGTTTTAGAGCAGGAAAGTTTTGGGGGATCGTCAGCCTCTTGTGGTTTGCAGAGCCAACAGAAGCCTTGGAGGGGCGCTGATGAGTTGGTCAGATATTTTGCAGGTGGAAAATTAAGTCGAGCTTTGGTGATAAAGTCGCGTTTACAGTATTCTCAGCAGTTCACATCACAGAATCTCCAGCTATTGAAGAACTTATGGGACAGATTCAAAATTAACTGATGGAGAAGCACAGAGGATATAAAATGCTGCAATACTGTGTAGATACAGTAGTCTCAATACTTTAAACAGTCAAAACTAAATGAAGAGGATGACAGTTTGGGATCAGGGTTGCATAGTAAAGGTTGACTTCTGTGTGTTTGATTCTTGCAGACATGAATTAATTGTACAGATTTTAGGTTCTGTCTTTACTTAAACCTCTCATTTGCCCCACAGGACTCCATTCCATGCTGATGTCTTCCGTTCCTATAGCTGGTCAGCCAATATATGTGGGAGAAAGAAATGGCTGCTCTACCCCCCAGGACAGGAGGACTACCTGAAAGACCGCCACGGCAACTTGCCCTTTGATGTGACTGCACCTGGTCTTCAGGACAGGAGTGTTTACCCTTGCTACAACCAAAGCCAACCCCCTGTGGAAATTGTGCAGGAAGCCGGGGAGATAGTCTTCATCCCCAGTGGATGGCATCATCAGGTTTACAACCTGGTAAGATAACTGATACCAACCTTTTCATAACACAGAGGGATAAGCAGTAGGCTTGAATTGGATCAAACTTTTATTGCCACAGCATTCTGTGGATGCTAAAAGTCTAACTGGGCTACAAAAAAGTTTAGAGAGATTCATGGAGGAAGAAGGCTTTCAGTGGCTGCTCAAGATGATGGCTAATAGTAACCTTGAACTCAGAAGCTCCCTGGGTCATTGACTGATAGAAGATAGGAGAGCTCAGAACTGGAAGAAGCTGTCTGCACCCTCTTTTCTTATGCTTTTCCTTATTAGATGCTACTAGTCACTGAGAAATAGGATACTGGATGAGAGGGACTTATGTTGAGGCTTAATCTTAGTTTCTAACTGTAAATTGCAGTTGACTATTGGAATATGCTGACAAATTTGTCATCAGGATTACAAACCAAAATTAACAGCCTTGTTCCCCCCCCTCCATCTTTACCTCCGTAAAAGAAACGCTCAGACAGAGGAGCTAGAGCCATTTGCCAATGTAAAAAGTGAAACAAGATTTGGTTGTTTAGGGAAATTAGACAGAGACAGCTTTTCAGCACAATGGTGGTATTGATGCCAAAGAAGCATTTCCTTTGTTGAGGGATATAATTTTATGTTTTGCAGCATCAGTGATGTTACAGCTGTTCTCTCACACTTTCCTAGGTAGAAATTAATAACCATTTAAACTATCCCTTCAGGAGGATACCATTTCCATTAACCACAACTGGGTGAATGGCTGCAACGTAGCTATAATGTGGTGCTTCCTGCAGGATGAATTAGCAGCTGTCCAGCGGGAAATCAATGAATGGAAGGACCCTGTGGATGATTGGCACCTGCAGTGTCAGGTATAACAACACCTTGCTGACTGTCTGACCCTCTATTAGAGGGTCATATATTTCAGGGTTCTGTTGCGCCACCTTATCAGATCTCTAAGACACACAAATCCTTAAGCTCATACCTGGAATTAGTATATGATTCCTAAGGAGGTAGGAACTGGTGACGACTTCATTTCTTAGGAAATTAAATATTACTTTAGTAAGATAAGGAAAGACTTGTGTCAGTGCATATTTGCTATGTTGAGGAGGTTAGGATGTTGTCTGAAAAACTAATGCTTCAGCTGCTCTTCTTCAACTATTAAGATTAGCATTAGTGTCGAGATCAATCCTTTTACTTTCCCTTTTGTAAAATATAAGTGCTTTTTCATTTAAGCAGCAAAACTTAGAAGACCTTCTCACAGGAGAACTGGTTTGAATATTCATGATCGAACAGTGAATACAAAACAAGCAAAATTAAAGTGAAAGTGGCAGTGGCAGCAGGCTTCTGTATTTGCAAAATGCTTTCAGAAGGCATAATTAGTGAGCAGTGTTGTATCTTGTATGTTGCTAAAATCTTAAGTGTGAAGCAGATGTAAAGTTTATTCCTGGAGGCTGTTACTGCTGCTAGATTGATACCCTCCAAAAATAGTTTCAAAAACCACAGCCATTTAGTAGCTAGAAGAAACAGTGTGTTGTTCTTGGGGCTAGTGAAGTTTCAAATCAGGTAAGGAATTTTAGTGCCATCAGGGAACCACAATAAATAAATAAATAAATAGACTTGGTTACTTATCTTTCTGGATAGTTACTAGCTTGATAAAATAAGTCTCTGTAATTCTTACTGTTAATGAAAGAGAGTTGCTTCCATTTCAGTGCTGTTTTTTTTCCCTAGTTGATCATGAAATCTTGCACGGGTATAGACTACAAGGAGTTCTACAACTTCCTCAAAGTTATTGCGGAGAACAGGATTTCTATCTTGGAAAATGGACTTGATGATGAAGCGTCAGCAAAGAACACTCCAAAAGCTGCCATTTCCACCTTGGGCATGCTCCATGCAGTGTTTGATTTAAAGAGGACTGTGAAGGTGTTAACATCATTGAGTGCTAATGAAGATTTCAAGAAACTAGACCTGACGTCACTTTCTCCACCTCCGGAGGCATTGCTCCACCACTTGAAAGCAGCAATAGATACAGCGCTCCTCTAACTTCCTATTTATTCAGTTCTTTGTAAAATGAACCTTTTGCAAAATGAGTGTTTGTAGAAGAATGACTCCTCCCTGTTTAATAGCTGTTGCAGTTTAAGTACAAAAAGAGCCTTAATATAGAGTGGGGAGAGAGTATATTCATAAGATGACTGAGTACTTTTTAAATTGACAGCATTTAAGTATCTAGAATAATTAGGAAAAAAATTTTAGATAATGGAAAAAAAATCATATTAGTATTGTAGAGTCTGATAGATTGAGCCCTGCTGGTGAGTAAGCATTCAGGGAAGAGGAACAGAAATTCTCTGTGGAACAAGTTTAAAAGGCTGGCAGGGCTAAACACTGAGAACGCAGTGGTCTGCACCATATTCCCTCTGCTTCTGAAAGCACAGTATACTGAGAGCTAACCTGCACTGCAAGCTCCAGCAGTTAAGCTCTGCTTTGAATGGTCACAGCAAAATTACTTTAAGACCTGTACTGCTTCGAGGTGTAGCTTAGACTTTTTAATGTTAGAGGACCCTAGTTATGGAGGAGCTGACTGTACTGGTTTCTTATACAGTGGCATCTCTCTAAAGCTGAAAGTCTCAGGTAGAGTCAGCCTTCATACTGCTCCAGGGCCTGCAGGAGTAAATTTAACATACCAGGAAGATGGAGTCCTGCTAGCAAATCTACCACCAACAATTTAACCATATGATCCACCCAAGCTTAAAAGAAGCTTGAATCTACTCTCTCATTTCTACACACTATTTCAAGGCACAGTATTTTATCAAGTAGAGACTTGAATAATCAGGGAAGATAGCAAGTAGCCTGATATTATCTCCTAAAAAAGCCATGCTTTTAACACTCCAAATAGCACTTCTGCATGGTTACAGAGCACAATTTGCAACCTGAATGCTACCCTTGGGCTAAAGAGCATTTCCAGTGAAGCATCCCTCTTGCTTTTACTGGTTGGCAGGAAAGCCTAGAAGCACAAATGGCTGCACACTGTTACCTTAGCTGCCTCTTTAGGGCTCACTTGAGTTGGTCAAGAACTTCCTGAATTTTTAACCAGAGTTGACCAGTAAGAGCAACTAATAAACTTATGTTTACACAGTGCAATAGTAGGAGACTTCAGTAGGCTGAAAAAAAAATCTCATTTTCTAGATAATCCTGTGGAGTTTGTACATGCATGCATTTTGCATGTCTATTTTGTAGTAGAAGTTCAGCATTTTGAGTAGGAAATGGTACCTAAAAATAAAATCAATACCCAGAGCATGGAAGACTGCGGTATGGAGAAAATACTTTTTTTTTTTTTTTTTTTTTTTTAAAAAACACCTCTGACTACATCTCTGTGATTCAGCCTTCTGGCAGGGTGTTTCTTTGGACTGAAAAATTGCCAGTTCTAAGCAACTCTGAAATTAAAAGTTCACAGCTGTCACTTATGGCTGTTTACATTCTCAAATATAGGCAGCTGGAGCTTTTCTTCCTTAAAAGAATAAGGTGAAATTTCATAGAGACAAGATACAATGCTTTACCACATATCAGTGTGCTGGTAGGAAAGCATGTTTTTGGTTTTGTATTCCCCAGTCTCACTGCATGCTGTGTAACTGGTACTGGCACCAACCACTTTAAGCACCCATGGAATTCACTGCCATTTTATAAAGGGTTTGCTTAGGTGAGCATTACTTTTCATTTCATGTCAATGCAAGCCTAGCTTTTCCACTGAGAACCCAGTATCTCAGCCTACCCAGGATCCGTTTAGACACTGTACTGTCCAGCAGACTACATCCACATTTGGATCGATGGTATGTTTGCTGCAATGCAAAATTCCAGGCAGTAGTTCTCAGGGAAGGGACAGCATTTCTGCAGGTAGTTCCAATTCCCTATGAAACAGCGGTAAGGAAGAACCTAGGACAGCATGGTAAGGTAGCTGAGGTGCTCAGATGAAGGAAGGCAGGTCTCTACTACTCAATCCCTCTTCACCTGAGCTGTCTCTGCACCACAGCATCTTCAGCTCTGAAGATGTGTAACAGCCCTCCTTCATAAGGCCCGCTAAGGCTTAGTGAGATTAGTGCGAGACAATGGGGGAAAAATGGTTTAATTGCAAATGAGCTTAAAGTGTAAGCCATGTTCTCCTTACTGATTCTGCAGGGAAAAGTAGCACAGAGGTTGGCTTTAGTGATTCACTCTTACAATTCCATTTAGAAATAGTTTGTAGTTCAAATTCTTCCATTCCCATGAAAATCAGCAAGCAAACCACAGATTTTCTAAAGTTAAAGAAAGGCAAGGAAATTCTCACAAGAGTCTGAAGACAGCAACAAGGTTGAAATAAGAAGTATGCAAGCCTGGAATCTCTCTTAAAAATTAAACAGCTTTATTTAAATACGGTTACTGTAAAACATACATTAGGATACTCTCATACCAATATATTAACTATTGTAACCAGTGTTCTATTTATTAAAGCATAATACTTATGACAAACAGAAGGAAACAGTCTGTAGAGTTTTGTTTTGTTTTCCTGAAGTCACAGACCTGGACAATTTAAAAGTCAAACTGTAAAAAAAAAAAAGCAGGTTAAAATCTACTTCAAAAGAGCTTTTGCTCTAATATACAATTCACACATTAGTATTTTCATCTGATAGCCACAGCATACCAAATATCCATTTGCCTTTTTTAAAGGCAGAATAAAAACCAGCCCAATTCTAATCTGATTTGCACCCCACTGGTGTCAGTGGGTGGTCTGGCAGCACAAGGCTGTGCACCTCAGAAAACCAGTGTTTTTGCAGCTCTGTCAGTGCAGAAGGCCATGTGTTTTTATGTGTTTTCTCACCAGGATGTGAGATCTGTCACCTTTTATTAAGCACACACAAACCCCTGCAGAATTACAAAGCAGCACCAGCATGTTCAAGGTGCAAGTGTGATATCCCTGAGATTTAACAGGAGTCTGCAGAGTATAAATATACATTTACAAGTATCTTAAAACAAGGAAGTTAGTCAATAGCAGCTTTACAGTGCAACGAAGAGGTACTGAGTTTGGCACAGGGAGGAAGAGGAATGGAAGGATCTTCCTCTTAGGGATACAGGAGAAGCCACCTCGCTCCAGGAACAAGTTGTTTAGGAGTGCAGAGATGGCCTCTTGTCCACGCCACGTTTCTACCATCCGGAAATAGTCCCATCAAAATGGCTCTTCAGGCTTCATTTGACCACTTTCTACAAAACAAGCTCTTCTCCCTTATGTCAGTTTACCAGTGCAAAACAAACACGGCAACTGAGAGAACAGTTTTAAAGGGTTTCAAGGGAAAGAGGCAGATTGCTATTTTCAGGACAGTGAAATAAACCTACAGGGCAAAAGAAACCTTGGCCACTTTCCACAAAGATTCCCCATCACAAGCTGAGATTGCATATTGAAGGCTTTCAGCCTACGGCATCTGCATGTGTGTGCTTTACAATCGTAGCTAGTGTGAAAGAAAAGTCAGGAAGAAACGCTCCTCTGGAAAATAACCATCCTTCCCTTTTTAAAGGCGGCTGGACCAGCAGTGACTTGATTGCTTCTTCATCTAACAGTGCTTGGTCAAGAAAGTGTGGCAGGGAGGAGGCTCCCTTCTGATCCTCGGGCTCAGGAGCTATGAGTCGTGTGGCAGTTCTCTCGTTGGTGGAGTCTCATCCTCTGTATGTGCTCGTAGCAAGACTGGGCAAAGAACAGAGCAACCCATTAAGGAAAAGTTTAGGAGCTTTGGAGCCAATTTTTGGTCTCCGGCACACAGAATGAAGCTACACTGCCCCCCTAGGCTAGATGAATGATTAAATCTGCACATTATAAATTAATGATGAAAGTATTCTCTTGACTAGAAGGAAAATAACTTGTGCTAGGCATGTGAACAGCCCTCTAAAATTATATGAGAGTAGAGAGCATCAGTGTCTCTACCATTCAAGAAAGGCTTTCCTACAGCATCTTGTAATGGTCACTGATGAAGACATTTCCTTACCTCCAGTGCTGTTAACAGAAAGTCATACAGCCCTCCTTGATTGGTGGGGTCCATCAAGTCTCTGATCAGATGGATTTCAGCTCCCAGGTGCTGGATTCTAGGGAAAAAAAAAAAGAAAAGTTACAATTAGAACAAATCCCTGGGCACCAGCATTTATGGGCGTGTGTTTGAAATCAGATCATGGAGAGAGAGAGACACAGGTCTGGAAGTCCATTGCCGATTCCCTGTGCATCACCTTGATCTTCCGGAGGCTGAGTCCTTGAAGTATCCTGCATGATAGGACATCAGTGAAGATGCTCAGCCTCTCTTATACCTCCTGTATCATCTACACTCAAGAAAGCTGCCTAGCATACAAACCTGTACCATACAACAACTGTAGCAAAAACAAACAAATAAATAAATGATAATTAAAAAAACCTTCTGGATTTCAAGACTCAGCCCCAAGTTTAAACATTTCACCTTTTTTTTGGATACAAAGCACATACAGGAACTCAGTCAAGGACTTTAACTCAAAACTTGTCAGAAAAATAGGTACAGTTTCATTCTACTGGATGCAAGTAGGTTCCTGCAGTTTCAGTGAAAGCAACACAGACACAGCCTCTTTGGCAGAAATGTGACATTTACAGTCATTCCTATACAGGAGAAGTCTCATTGCTAGGTGGTCAGTATTCAAGACCTTCCTAGTCTTCCAAGTGAACCACAGTGCCCCACTGAGAAAATTGAAGAGATTTCTTGAATGGCTATGAGGGCAGTGTAAGTCAGAGATCAATCAGAAGTCAACCCTAATCTATTCACTCTCAAAATGGAGCACAAACTAATCCACCAGCCTTTCAAGGGGTCTCGCAAACATAGAATCACAGAATGTTAGGGATTAGAAGGGACCTTGAAAGATCATCTAGTCCAATCCCCCTGCTGGAGCAGGAACACCTAGATCAGGTCACACAAGAAAGTGTCCAGGCAGGTTTTGAATGTCTCCAGAGAAGGAGACTCCACAACCTCTCTGGGCAGCCTGTTCCAGTGCTCTGTCACCCTCACCGTGAAGAAGTTTCTTCTCATATTTAAGTGGAACCTCCTGTGTTCCAGCTTGCACCCATTGCCCCTTGTCTTATCATTGGATGTCACTGAGAAGAGACTGGCTCCATCCTCCTGACACTCACTCTTTACATATTTATAAACATTGATGAGGTCACCCCTCAGTCTCCTCTTCTCCAAGCTAAAGAGACCCAGCTCCCTCAGCCTTTCCTTGTAAGGGAGATGCTCCACTACCTTAATCATCTTTGTGGCTCTGCGCTGGACTCTCTCAAGCAGTTCCCTGTCCCTCTTGAACTGGGGGG
>VXAA01007264.1:244513-319785 GCA_013399115.1 Anseranas semipalmata
CCATCAGGACCCATGGATTTATGGATGCCCAGATTGCTTAATTGGTCCTTAACCCAGTCCTCATCAACCAAGGCAAACTCCTCCTTTAGCCTGACTTCCTCTGGGGCCTCAGGGGTACGGGGCTCCTCAGGACAGCCTCTGGCAGTATAGACAGAGACAAAGAAGGCATTCAGTAACTTTGCCTTCTCTGTATCTTCTGTCACCAGGGCACCCACCTCATTCATCAGTGGGCCTACATCGCCTCTAGTGTTAGTTTTATCTGCAATGTATTTGAAGAAGACCTTTCTGTTGTCCTCGACCCCTCTCTCAAGGTTTATTTCTAAGGAGGCCTTAGCTTTCCTAGTTGCCTCCCTACATCCTCTGACAACAGTCTTATATTCCTCCCAAGTGGCCAGCCCCTCCTTCCATGATCTGTAGACTCTCCTCTTCCACTTGAGTTTGCCCAGCAGTTCCCTGTTTAACCATGCAGGTCTCCTGGCTCCCTTTCTTGACTTCCTACCTGTTGGGATGCTCTGGTCTTGAGCTTGGAAGAAACAGTCCTTGAATGCTAACCAACTATCTTGGGCCCCTTTACCTTCAAGTATCCTGTCCCATGGGATTTCCCCTAGCAATTGCATGAAAAGGCCAAAGTTGGCCCTACTGAAGTCCAGGGTTGCGATTCTGCTTGGTATTCTGTTCCTGCCACATGAGATCCTGAAATCCACCATCTCATGGTTGCTGCAACCAAGGCTGCCCTCAACCTTCACCGCTTCAACCAGACCCTCCTTGTTAGTGAGAACAAGGTCCTCTCCTTGGCTCATCCACCATTTGCATCAGGAAGTTATCATCAATGCACTGGAGGAACCTCCTGGACTGTGGCTGGCTGGCTGAATAGTCCTTCCAGCAAATATCAGGGTAGTTAAAATCCCCCACAATAACCAGGGCCTGTAATTGCGAGGCTGCTATCAGCTGACTGCAGAAGGCCTCGTCAACTTCCTCATCCTGATCTGGTGGCCTGTAACAGACACCCACAACAGTATCACCCATGCCAGCCTAACCCTGAAAAAGAACCTCTTGAAAAAAGAACCTCTTGAAAAAGAACCAAATAGGACTAGTGTCTGCAGGAAGGGCAGTAAGGTGAACAGAGCATGTTTCTTGCACATCTGCACTGCGGTGGAGTTGATTTAAAGCCTGTTTTCTCCTGAAGGTCTGTTTTTCCTTCACGTCTCTCTCAACCCAGTGTGCAGATAATTCCCGTGAAGGCATCAACAATTGGCCTTCAAAGACTTCATATTCCTATTTTCTACAGTAATCTGGGATGGCAGTCTGACTGCATTTCTCATGACAGCCCTGAACCACCCTCTTGGATGGACACTCAGGAAGTCCCTAACCATGTTAGATCATGACCACCATTAGACCACAGCTGGCAGACCGGAGCACACAGGAACCCAAATACAACTCTGGAAAAAGCACATTAAAACACAACCCCACAGAAATGTGGCTGTGCTTTCTCTGATTGAGGTAGCACACAACCATGGGACTGGGAAATGAAAAAGTGCCACTTACTTCGCTCGCGATACAACATACATCAGCAGGGGCAACAGGTCATCCATGGGGAGCTTGTAGTCCTTCTCCACCACTCGGGACACAGTGCTCTCTATCTCCTCATATGTCTTCTGGAGGATCAGAAGCTTTTCCCGGGGATCCACTGTGGTGCTGTCAGTGTGAAAACAGCTGTGTCAAAGATGCTTGCACTACACAGGTCAAGAGATAAAGCAGTAGCACTTAAAAAAAAAAAAAAAAAAATCAGAGCAGACCTTCACACTACGAAAAAAAGTCTGTCAATCATCTTAAATGGCTGCACCAAAAAGGAGTCAACAAGGGGGTGCCAGGAAGCATCACCAAGGTGTAATATTGTCCAGGTGGACCTTGAGTCTCCCCAAGTCCTGAGCACCATAATGCCAACCTTCCATTTTAGGCAGGACTAACCTGAGTCACAGTCCCTCAAATAAAATTTAAACTGCATGGAGCAAATCACTTTGGGCAGCTCTATCAGGAAACTGTTCTTGTAAGGGAATAATACAGGTGTCACACCTATAAAGTTGGTTTTCCTGCCCATCACATCCTGCAAAGGTACTCACCTGTGCTGCTTTCCCCAGAGAGCAGTCACAGTGGCTTTCATAGGGACGCTCTCACAGCATACACAAGGACCTGAGAACTCCATCTGATATCTCTCTCAACACTTCTCTGCACCATTTTATCTTCCTTACCACTTGTTACTGCAGCACCATCCTCTAGGCTGGCCCTCAAGCCAATAAATCAAGCAGAGCTTCTTAAATTGAACTCTGCTTTGCTAACATTAATGTCTTGAGACACTACGGTGGCTGGATATTCCTCACATAGCTCCATCCACGTGTCCAGAGCAATGGGTTCTGTCATGACCTGGCAGCTACAGCCAGGCCCAATTTGCTAGGCACGTTCACATGAGCAAACTCCATTTCATCAAAGCCAGATTTTATGTAGGAATGTCTCAGCAAAATTCAATGGAGATATTTTCCAGGGAAGGATTGCATTTAAACACTTTAAATATTGTCTTGACATTTTTTTGTGGGGGGGAAGAGAATTCCTACAAAAGATACATTTTCTTTTCAACTGAAAGAATGTCACAAACAGTTTTTATTTAAATAATCTTGCAGTCTGAGCCACATATGCTTTTGTAAACAGGTGCAAAGTTATGGCATTTCCCAGAATATGGAAAATCCCCATCAGCTCTGGTTGTCAGTAGGAGGTTAACTTGTGACTTACATCAACTTCTGCAAGCACTCTGTGGCAGACAGGAAACACTTGTCTTTGATAAGGGACCGCCTCTGAAAAGGAGACAAAGAGTTGTACCTCTGTAAGAGCATCTCTCCAAGAGCCACCCCATGTCTCCTCAGTGCTGGGCACAAAATAAGCATATTTGCTGCCCACAGAGGGCAAAATAAAGCTGTTGTAGACAGTGCCACCCTGCTGAGAAGTGGAATTGTAGACTTTTAAGTGCGTTCAAACTTAGATGTCTTTGAAAGACACTGAGCAAAGCTCTACAAAGCAATCCTATGCAGAGCACATATTCCCACCCAGGGATATTGATATGCAGTAGTTACAGATCATAACTAATCTTCACACTTCACGTAGCTACAATTGCTGAGTGCAGTGCAGGGCCTCCGTGCTCACTTAGGTGAAGCTTGATCATTGGCTGGCACCCGCACGTAGCCCCGCACCGTCTCACCAACACACCGAAGTTAGCTCTTAGGGCTAGCTCTTACCTGGTTGGTTGTCAAGGTGAGATCTTTCAGAGGCCAAAGGTGTCTGAAAGATGACAGAAAAAAAGGTTTAGAAGGCAGGTGTCCATGTCTTAACTCCACCCTAAGTCAGTCTTGAGTGTTTATATCTCCTCGTTCAAGGTGATGCAGAAGTCTTGTAGGTACATGAGGCTGAGTTCTCTACTCCCATTACATGGCTACAGAAAAAAATAATAGCTCAGACTCATTGACCTGAACATAGGGTTCATTGCATTCACAGATGCTCCTGTAATAATCATTTGAGAGTTTTGGCACTTGCAGGTGCAATTCTTCTCACTGGGTCTAGACTGAATCAAATTGAGACTCTTGCTACCCTGCTTAAGCCTTTGAGCAGCAGATGACACAGTTTTAGAAAACCTCACATGCCTCTTGAGTCTGAGTCATTAGTCTTTACACATCACTTCCAAAGATGGATTTCACTGCAGGAATGGGTGAATAAAATGTCTGGCTCCACAGCCTTTCCCTTGTCTTGAGAATGTGTGCCCACACATCAGGTACCATTTGGTGGACTACAGCCCTTCCTGAGACACATTTATAAACCACATCTGTTTCCAAGTTGGAGCACACCATTTGTTTGGTGAGCTGGAAGAGTTTTGCTAAAGGAAAATTAGCATAGATAATAGCAGCTTTCCACTACTCAATGTTGTCCTTCCAGATGGTAGTGTATGCACTCCATGACAGGACTTCCTCCAGCAGAGCCTAGGAAAGACTTCAGTGCTGCAACTAATGATGGATCAAGGAACCAATGTGTTATACACCCTTTCCTCCCATGCCATCCGAACTTTCCCTGGCTGCTAGTTTCCCAGCTAATGTCATTGGAGTGTATCCTTAGATGAAAAAGTCACTTACTTCTGTACATCCAGAAATTCTAGCAGCTTGATGTCAGGAAACAGACTTAGGTCCACTATCCCTTGACAGTAGAGGTCATCTTCTCTTTCATGATAGAGCATGTACAGCATGAAAAGCTCAGGGTAAAAGCAGGGCAAGATCAACGGCAGGACCACACTGTATGCCTTCTGGTCACTACAGCAGAGACAAGCACAGTTGAGTCCTATAGCGAAATCTATAATCTTGATATGACCAAGAGCCATGCAGCCACACAGGACCCAAAATATGAGGCAGCTCCTGAGGCTGCAAAGTGGACCTGTTCTCCTCTCCTCTACCTTTGAGTTCAATCTCACATCCGAATGGAAGTGACCTGTACAGCACTCTCACATGTATGTCCACAAGCTGAAGATGCAAGTGCACCTTATACTGTAGGAAGGACAGGGTAATGTTTCTCCATAATGTCTCCTTAGCCACTGGAAGAAACATGGAGCACCAGAGACTTATCTCCAGCTGTTCTTTCTGAGCCGTTTCAGTAAAGCACTTGTTATTTAAGGAAGAAAGAGCAAATTTAATCAGATAAAGCCCTTTTCCAGCTGCTTACCATTCCACCAACCCCTTGAATTCACTCAGCTCACACAGGGATGTCTGCAGGTTACAGTGAAGAGAAATCCAGAGCAAGTGGGGACAGCTGAAAGAAGATGTTTCAACCCACCCACAAAAACCCTAAACTTGGGGCTCCCACAATTATTCTTAACTTCCTATTCTAGGAATATCATGTTTTCTGCCTTCACTGCCACATTTCCTGCACTGTGCTCCCTATTTCCAAGCCTGCCTTTTTCCTCAGTGATGGTTTGGAAGTCTCCATCCCTGCAATGAATAAGCTCATGCAGCTAATGGGAAGTACATGGTAGTGCTGGGGCTGCTGTCCTGCACACAGCTGTGCTACTGCCAGCAGCTGGTGTGGGTCATCTTGCAAGGTTGTGTCCTGCACACCTCCAACTCCCCACACCTTTATTCTGCTACAGAACATGATTAGGAGAAGTTGCTGTCCTGCTACAGGCCCAACTGCTGAAAGCTTTGCACTTTTAGAGAAAAGTGCAAGATGTAAGCCTGAGTCAAATGGACACATGCAATCATTTTAGCACTTAATGTATTTTAGAAAACACCTCATAGGTTCAAGCAGCCTAAAGTGAAACAACCAGTGGTGACACCTACCTTGTCTCTCCATCCACACTCTTTGCAGGCATTTGGCCTTTCTGTTCCAGCGCCAGATGGAGCAAACCCCTAGAAGAGAAGCAGAACTAAGTTTTATTTCTCTGAAGGAATATTTTGTATTGTTGGCACCCTGTTTTGTTCTACATTGAAAACCCTGATTAAAGAGCTTTATAAAATGATCTCTGGCTTGAGGAGCTACTCTCTATCAGAAAATCAAGTTTCACAATTTGAGGGCATTCTCCAGTACCAGCAGCAGATGCCAGAAATTAATGAGTGCTTCAGAATATCTCTATAGCTTCTGAAAACTAGGGCAATCACCCCAGAGATCCTAACTGTGGTCTTCATTGAGCACCAGCACCTTGCATTCTTACTTAAGAAACATGAGGTTTCAGGACATGTCGCACCAGCCAATTCTTTCATCTATCTATGAATATTAGAGGATGCTTTACTCTGAAAAAGCTTGGGGTTGTCTTGATATTTCCAAGCCAAACTGCCCAATATTAAAAAGGGCTGCGGAGAGGTTGCCTGGTTTTGGCATAGAAGCATCAGTCTAGGAAGCTTAGCCAAAGGCACAGAAGAGCAAGGTGGCTCTGCCTCCCCACATTGCACCCAAAAGGTCTTGAGATACGAAGCAAGCTTTCCAGGCACCGAGCTCAGAAGCTCATGTGAAGGTTCACACGAACCAACACACAGGTTGTCAGGCCTGCTGTACTGCCCATGAACACAGCTCAGATCCCTCTACTACACCCCATTTCACAACGCAGACACACAGCAGATCAACTGAACCAAACCTGACTCATTCCCACCAGCTGTGCTGGTGTTTTCAGACTGCCTGGGGAAGGACAACTCCTCATGGCAGAGCTGGCAGCCTTCCTCAAGTATGCAAGGCTACATTGATAACAACAGAGCTTTTATCCAGCCTCCTTATTTAAGGCAATGTCTTCCCCGAGTGCAGTTAGAGGCAGAGCTCCCCACCTTTGCCTACCATGGCACTTCTTATATCTTCTGCTAAAAAGATATTCAAGCAGCAACAGGACTCCAATCATGCCTTTGATCCCGTCCTTATGTTCCCATGAGCACAACCACATGATGAACAACCTCACTTTGGAGTTACTACCCACACCAGCCAAGCCTCAGCAACGCGCTCACACTGCACATTCTTAAATCCTATTGAGTTGAGGCATGTTAAGCTTAAAATATTTTTCATTCAACTATAGATATAGAACAGCACTGTTGCATGCTTTGATAGACTTTGCTACTTGTTTTACTTAATGAGTTTTCTTGCTCACATTTGTGCTTGTCTAAATGAACTATATTATGGGTAAGAGCTTGCTGAGCTGCCATATCTCAATGAGGTTTAGTCACATTAAAGCCATATCCTCTGGGTCGTGTACTGAGCAATGGATGTAGCATACTTCCTAGGTCCATAAGAGCTTAGTTATTACAAGTACCTCTATCTAACACTGTTCTGAAGCAAGTCTCCCCAAAAAACTGATGTGAAATAAAGCAGCCCTGACACAAAAGAATTATCCCAACAGTCTACTTAACATACCTATTGGAAAGGCCTCAGAGTTCTTTACTTACTGGTAAAACTCCCATATTTTCTTTGCATAGTACTTGACTTCCTCTTGTGCCATAGTCAGCAAGTGTCTGTTGGCCCCAATCCCAGAATATGTTGCCTGAAAAGCTATTGTCAAGGCCTTCAGCAGCTTTCCCAGTGGGTGCAGAGAAGACTTCAATGCCTGCATGATAGAGGAAAATTACATTTTACAAGTCTGCCTTTGCCATCGGCAGGGGAGAACACTGAAAGGCAACCCAACCTTCTTGTCAGCAAAGGAGAACAAGCCTAGAGGTAATCACCTATAATTTTGGTCTATTTTAACTGCCAAAAGCCCATTCTCCTCCCATTATCAGAAAGAAATACGCTTAGTAGAACTTGCTACTCTGACGATCCTTGCTGTGATATGCAAGAGCAAAGGATGCTTCAGGGTAAGGCTGGCTGAGTGAAAAATAAAGTGTATGGAGGTTTATTAATCATTCCCAGCAACTGGTTATTCCCTGACATAGTTTGGGAACCAAGAATAAAGCGTTATCATCACTTTCCTGGCCTGTATAGCTGTACACAAAATGAACATCCAAAAAGCGTGCAAGAAAGCCCTCTTCTTTACAAAGATATTCACACATATTTTAGACAAGACTCCTGAAGTCACTGGCTCTATTGTATGTGCTAACAGAAAGCAAGCTGCTATGACCTTTGTCCATGTCTGGTGGACAGACAGAGATCACTGGGGTTTCAAACCTTACCTTATCTAAGTAACTCTGTAGTGACTCCAGCTCCTGGTGCTGGACAAGCTCCTCAAGAATATCTTCTGTCTTCCAGGAAACATCCTCAGTCCCCCTGAAAAGATAAGAGGTGAGGAAGGAAAACTATGCAGGAAAGCTCTGGGATAAATCCCAATTGGTATTGCAGGTGGATACCAAGGGGACAATAAGACTATTAGAACAAAAGAATTCTACTCTACCCTTTTAAATGGAAATGCCCCACCTACTTACAGCAGCTGCAGTTACCTAAATTCATCACCTTCAGGTCCCCTTACAGCCCACCTGAGTTGCATCCTGCACATGCTCATCTGTTCTTTTTGAGACATTTTCTTCAGGGAAAATGAGTTCAGCCTGAATCTGCTGATGATGTCAGTTAGGTCTGCCTCAACTAGAAGAGAAGCCAGTGATGACTGGCCCACAGACAGATGTCTACATTTAATCAGATGAATCTCACCCAGATTTTCACATATAGGAATCAGCCTCAACAGCACAATATTATGTACAGACTTAAAAGTCATCTTCCTCCAAGAAAGGGATAAAGTGTCATGGACAGGAATAATGGGATAATGTTTGGGTTCATAACTTCAGTGCAAGGCAGACTAAAATGTAAAGCACTGTCCTCTCTACGCAAATGGGCTCCTCTGTTGCAATGAGGGCACGCAATACTCGTACCTTTGGCAGAAGAGGTATTCCTGAGATTTCCGCAGCTCCTTGCTAGTTTGTATGTGGAACCCCGTAAAAGACTCCTCTGTTTCTTCTTTGCAGCCAGAATGGATGAACTCCAGGAACTGGTCGTAGATTCCCTTCCACCTTTTCTCTACCGGGAATTCCTTGAGGCCCAGCTGACTGCACAACATGACATGGCATTAGGCTTTTCTGCACCCCTCCTCGCTTATTTCAGACTTCACCTTCAAACATGGAAGGTTCTCCAGAACCAGACATCAACATAAGAACTACGGGAGCAGAGAAGTCAGCAGTGCCAAACTGGTGATTCAGAAAAAAACAACTCAAGTCTATTTTCCTGGCAATGAGATACTTTGAGCCAAGAAAAACTAATTCCTGGTGCATGGAACATCAATAATCTCAAAATTTGCTGATGAATTGATCACAGGTTTTCTGCTCCACTTATGGATATTTCTAAAGATACAGAGACTATTTAATTCAACTGAAAGCCTGCAGAAAAGACGGATAGCAAGGAGACAGTTGAGCAACCACCACCAGTAGCTATTGCTGACTGAAAAGCAGAGAAACAGGAGCTGTTTCTGCAACATAAAAGCTCTGCTGGACTGGAAATGCTTTGAGGAGAAAAAAAGAGGAAATTGAATTGAGTTTTGCAAGAGGAATTCACCTCAGAGGAGAGGCAGCTCTTTGTCCCCACAGGGACTCTCTCATTTAGGTTAAACTGCCTGAGCCCAGGCTCTCCAGGCTGGCAACCAGAGCATCCCTTTGTGAAGTTCAGCCCTAAGGATAAGAGTCTACTCCAAAGGACATGGCCTGATAGCTTCAGCTCAGTTACTCCTGCCCTGCACTGGCACCACTGCCTGCCAAAACAGCACCAGCACCCTGCGAAGCTCTGATCCTGGCTGCACACCTTCCTCCCCATAAAGCAAACCCAACCTAAGCTCTTCAGAGCTTCATGTGCTGTGCTTCACTCCCTGATTTTTGGTAGCTTTCCTCTCTCTAAAATATCAGCTGGTAATATCCAGATAGTAGCACAGAGGGTCAGGAAAGGAGCAAGTGATATATTTTAGCAACCTAGCTTTGCCTGTATAGCTCCAGACCTGTCTGTGTGCGCACCTGGGTGTATACACAGAAATGTGTGCGCACACATGTGAACAAATCATTCAAAACGTTCAGCTTCCAAACCTCTCTCCAGCTTGAGGATGGGAGTATGTCTGAGTGGCCAGTGGCAGGACAGGAGTAGAACATCTGGTTTCTGCTTCCCATGTGACATTCAGATTAAATGGCAAGCTGTGCTCTCCTTTCCTCCTCTCCCTATATAAACAGTTTTCAGACCAGCTCTTTTACTCCAGGACTGCCTTCATCCCTGTAGGGACTGATCCAGTAGTTATCCAGGTGTTATCAAAATACAAGTCACAACCCAAGAAATCAGTTTTTGCTCACATTTTGGTTATCCTTTCATCCAGCTGTTCATTCGATGTATTCAAGATGCCTTGTGTCTGCAGGCCTTGGCCTGATTTGTTAGTAAAGGTTCCCTCCAGAATAAAGCCATTGGCAAATGACAGCTTTCCCTGCAACAGAGAAATACGGGGTTATTCTGCCAAGATCTCATTAGCGAGAGGAAACAAGCTGGACCGAGATCTCAAATTCTCTTTTCAACAGAGCCAGCTTCTGAAGCGGTGACTAAGAACAACTTCCAGCACCGAGGTGCTGCACATTTGCAGCATCCAAAGCAATAGTGTCATTAAGGTAGTGATGACTGGAGACAACACATTTCTGCTGTTGAATGACACATGTAGGATTTTGGAAGGGGAAGACCATCACAGAGTAAGACTCTCGCATTATACTTTACAGCAAGTAGCCAATATCTTTTTTGAGTTATAAAATTTTCTGGCTTAAAACACATGAAATTGCAATTTCTCCTCTATTTTTCCTCTGATTCTTGAAACCACAAGCAAGTTTGGCCTCATGGGTAGAGGGAAACATATGATATTCACCATAAAAACTTTCAAAATGTTTGCTGCTACCAAGAAAAACCTTAAATTCTCTGGGGCAAATACAGGAGAAGCCAGGCAGTAGCTTGATTCAAACTTAAAAGGTTTTAATTAAATGAAATCCAAAGTCAAACAATATCATAACTAATCCGTCTACCAATGCAAGACTGAAATCCTTACTGCTAATAGCAGGAGGCATTCTAGCTTGAGATAATGAGCAGATTTTTCTAAACTAACCACTCAAGCTAAACATTAATTTTGGAGGAAGCTGCATCTAAACACTACAATCAGTCTCTGCAAAATTAACCCCAACGCCTCTGGCTGAAGAAGATTATGACACAAGCACTTCCTCCATGACAATTCAGTAAATGACGGGGCTGATGTGCAATTGTTACCATCACCAAGTATCTGTTTTGACATCAGCTCAGTCTGATTTGACCACACACTTCCCGTCAGACTCGCCAAGCATTTCTGTAACAAGCCAGAGGACTAGTTTTCTCTGCAACGGGGCACTTGATGAACACTTTGAGCAGATATTTCAGTTAAAGATCAACTAAAAAATGTTAAACATGTCAGTGCAGTAGCCAGATTGTAAATTAAGCTTTCAGGATCCCTCAGCTATGTTAATATCTTGGTTATGCTAGCATAGCACTGGTAGTGCAACTCTGTTTGCTTTACGCATCATTTCCTGTGCTTCCAAACCACTACAAAGGCTAAAACATTTGTTCTAAGAATACAAGAACATCCTAACTGCAGCTGTGAAGTGCAGCCAAAAATCTCTCACAAACAGTAACAACAAAAAAACCAAACCCTCACATAAACAAAACAATGGCCAAAGCCTCCAGCCCCCTGCTGCTTGAAATCTCTCAGCTGCAGCCTCTCTTGTGTGAATGAAAAGGGAAAAAAACAAAACAAAGAAAAAAAAAAAACAACAGCAAAACATTACTTTCTGGAGGGAGGGGGTATGAACGTTGAAGAATCCATTGGCCTTCTAGAAAGCAAGCAACCATATAGAAAGGGTGCGATGAAATAAATGCTCACCTTTCCCACAAAGGTTAGATCTTCTGTGAAGTTTCCTTCATAGACTGAGTCATCTTCCAAGAGCAGAATCCCAGAACCCTTCATTTGAAAAGCACAAGCAGTGAATTCATGACACTAGCTTCCTACCTACTGCAGTTCATCTAGAAACAGCCACTGGCTCAGACTATTTACATGCTGCAGTTTCTGAGAACCTTTTTGAAAGCCCAACATATCATCTGCAATGCTCAAGAGAAAAGCAAGGCGGTGTTCTGGAGATAGCCCATTAGGCATTGCGGCATGGAGGAGACGTACAGGGTAGTCAGGTGGTTTTAAACGACAGTAATATTACATTTATTTCCCTAGAACGAGGAACAAAAGGCAGTCTCCTACTCTAGGAGTGGTCACCAAGAATTGTGATATGGATCAAACTCATGGCCCTCCCAATCCTATGACTTTCCGGTGATTGCAGCCAATTGTGTCATTCTTTGTAAAAGGATTAAGAGAAAAGAGGAAGGCAGCTGCCACGTAGAATTAAATTTGTCCCTTGCTTTGCAGTCAATGGGGCTTTAATGAGCTGCTCCTAAGCACTCGTGAAATGACTCATTCCATCACCTCCCAACTCCCAAGGCTGCTTACAGTAGCACACATTTCAGGGAAAGCACACCAAAATGCAGAACAGCCACAGGATAATTTCTGCCAGTGGGGTAAGATTCTTCTCACTGGGGCTTGGCCCAAGGTTTGAGCCCAAGGTTTATACATACCCATACCAGCCAGAAAATGTGGTCACTTTTAGAGTTGTAACACATTTTCCACTGGAACGGTTTTCCTGATGGAAAGTGCCCTTTTTGGCAAAAATAAAAGGTTTCCAAGAGAAGCTTCTTGGCCATACTAATTTTCCACTAGGAAAACTGAAGTGATTGCTCCCACCCGGAAGCCTTGTGAAGTTAAAGGATCCTTTGGCAGCTGGCAGACAAAAAGACAGCTTTATTTTGGTTCCCTGCAGATGGAACTTTTATGGAAAGCCCTTCCAACAGAGTTTCCATGCTAAACATTTTGTCCTAATTTGGTGTGAGGGTAGGGGGTTGTTTGTTTTTTTAAGTGCGTATTTTTCGTAAGAAGAAATGCTTTTATTTCCAAGCCAGCTCTCCTATGCCAGTCCCTTTTGCTTTCTACACCAACATCTAAATTCTCAATGAAGTGGAAAGACAACTTAACATAGGTAAGCTCACATTGACAAGGTAAAGACTTGATGATCTCCAAGACAGACATAGCATCGTATATACTAGCACAGCACTTCACGTGAGTTCTCTTCTATACTTGTGACCTGGTGGTCAGTTGAACAGCTAAACCTACAAGATGTCTTAGCATGAGCAAGGAGAAAAGACAGTCTCCCATGTAGTTCCTACCTGTACCCCACGAAGGCGATAAGATATAGAAGACTTCATCTAGGCTTTGTTCTTCAAAAATGTTATTGTGGTAAAATATTAATGCTTAATTTTTCTTGCCTTCTATTCTCCCTCAGAGATTAATTATGAAGTGAAATCTTAATCTTGTCCATGATGGGGGAATTGCATGTCCTACCAACCTAGAGTCCACTGAAAATGGATACTCACCACCATTTTGTCAGCATGAAACGTCCTTTGATAGCAGACACCTGACTGGGTGACTACAATGCCTTGTCCATGTTTGTGATCATCGAGCCATGTCCCTATGTATCTCTCCCCTCTAGAATGCAATAGAAAACAAATTACATTTTTTTCCTCTATTTGTCTACATTTTAGTCAATCTGATGTATCACCTACTGAGGCTAGGTTTACCTGATACAGCGCTCCACGCAGCACAAAAGCCAGACTTACTGCACAAACCCAACTCTGTGATTCCCCACAAGTTCAAGCCTTATAGCAGAGGCTGAACACATTCCCCCTTCACGTCCAATTCCCCCATCAGAACACGAGGCTTTCCCTGTGCCAACAGAGGGGGAAAACTGTCAAGCACCTAAAGCCATCACTGATCCATACCACCTTTACCTATCTTTGTCTTCCCAGACTCCATATCCATTCTTCTTGTCATTTTCCCACTGTCCTGTGTATTTAAATGGATGCTCAGCTGAGAGGTTCTCCAGCATCCCAAACCCTTGACGCACGTTGTCTTTGAAGTAGCCTTTGTAGACCATATCATTCCCATACCTGCAGGGAGAGATACAGACAGAATCTAAGACTATGACTATTTGATAGCTCCTACTGGAGTAGCAAGCCAGGAAAGTGCGTACATCGGGCTCATCTGCCTGCCAAGTATTGCATGTATTTGACTGGTAGCTCTGGAGCCTCTGTTGTTCATTATTAGGAACATGCATCACACAAGCTAATCACTCCACAGATAGCTTTCAGCATTATCTGAGGACACAACTCTTCGGTTTGCAATTGTCCCCGGAGAGGCTGCTCAGTCCTTGACCTCTTGCCAGCCAGGTCCCAGTGACAACTGGGTAAGCCAGGGTGGGAGTAGATCAGATCAAGCAGGAAGCCAGATCTGCCTTCACCTTTCTATGCCCACCAGCCATCCCTTCTCCTGGGATCATCTGCCTGGGAAGAAGAGCTCCCCAGAGCTCTAGCCATGCTGGCCAACAGATCATCTTCACTGCTACAACAGAGGAAGCACCTAAGCTAAGCAGAGTTGTCATGTATAATTATTAATGTGCTTTCACATTTGACACCAGACACTAGCACAGCTCTGGACAGTTGGCTCCATGTTCCCTAGAGATACAGCATGTGCTTTACTCCGAGTTTGATTCATAAATAAGGCAGGCAACATGCAGGTTGTAGGAAGGAGGATGACCTATCCCCATGGTAAGGAACTGGAGCTGGCAAGCTGGGCTGTATGCTTTCCTCTGCCACAGCTGGCTCAGTGCAAGCAGGGGCAGATACATGCAGCAATGATGGGTAGTCAGTCCACACACTGGCCAGCCCACTTGCCTACAAACTGTGTGTGGCCTAAGCAAAGACAAGGATGCTATTTCATTCACTGCTACAAAGCAAGCTGGCTCTGTCCATTAACCCCATAGGCTGCAAATGATACTGTTTTATATCCACAACCTGCTGAGCAGCCTCTGCTCCTGTTTCTGGCCTTCTAAACTGAAGGGAGATGGAGGTAAGGCTGGGACACCGCCACATGCCCACAATACGGTGCTTTACAGACCAGGCTTCATCCAAATCCCCAGCACCGCTCTGAGACACAGTTGTGCAAATGGCTGTTCCCAAAAGCCTTTTGATGAGTAAGGAAATCTTGGACTCCACTTCTTAAGTTAAACCCTGGGTTTAAGCTCAGAATTTGAGTGAGCAAGAAAAGCAAACTGGGAGAAGCAGTCCACTTCAACAGTTCAGGATAACGGTTTTGACTCCCAGACCAACAATCCCATCCATCATTAAGGAAGCTATTCTACATAAGGTTTAGTTCAGACAGTGTGGCCAGCTGAGATAGAGCACGCTGCGTGCTTCACCAAGTCTGTCCAGGGCTGATGGCACACCGTGCAACCTGCTCTGCAACCACAAACACAAATACCAAATGACTTCCTCACCTATAGGGCACAGAGGTAGTTACAACGGTTATAGCTTGCAGAGAAGCTCTCTCAGAGTCTGTCTTTGGGTTTTACTTACTCACAGATTCCATAGCCTCTCATCTTGCCCTCGTACCAGTGGCACTTATAGCAGTCATACCGGTCTTCAGATCGGCGAGGGACAAGGCATATTCCAAACCTACAGGGTGCATATGGTAGAGGTCATCATGGCAATGTGACTCAGTTGTATCAGATGAAATTTAAAAACTAAGGACCTGCCAAAGAGATTTACATGGTTGGGGCCAGTTCTACCTCTGACATTAATTAAATGTTTTCTTAAGCCCAACACAAGTATTTAAGACATCTTGTCCCTTTAAAAATCTAGCTTATCCTGGAACTCATTTAGAAATAAGAAATCTAAAAGTCTTACTTTCAAAAAGTCTTAGAAAAATAATGTTTGAATTTCATAGTACGGTTTCTTTCCCCTTGAAAACTAGTGATTTAAGAGTGATTGTTAAAGGTATCTAAAAATGATTTTTCAAGGTATTTTATATGAATGAATTCACCTAGATTTAGAGACCAAAGGTGAGATTCATCCAACCAAATGGAGATGTCTCCATCTGAACAGGTCATCAGCATACTCTCTCTTTTTTGTAGTCACTGGCAATCCACTAAGTTACAACTCACTGAGCCTAATGCAGGTGTCCAAAAAAGGTCAGATAAATTGGGCTGTAACAGTGAATAGAGCCCCCATACAAGATAACCAGTGTCCCTGTACCTCTAGGAGGAACTATTCCTTAGCTTACTTTGAAAGCAAGAAATGCCTTGTTTTGTTTTGTTATTTTGTTTGTTTGTTTGTTTTTAACGCTTACCCATGCTCCAAGCCCTCTTTGAAATCTCCAACATGGTTGCGTCCATCACGCCACTTCAGTGTCCCCCTGCAATTTGAAGCAAGCGTTACACAAGTAAGATCACCAGCAACGTACACAGTTGCAACAGAAGTTATCATGGCACAACCTAGAGATCCCTAATGTCAAAATGTTTCCTCAGGGGACAGAGTTCTTCAGGCACCTCTGGGACCTTGGATTGCACTGAAGGGTTTTAATACCATAAGATTTTCATGCCCTGGAATGAGCTGGAAGAATCTTCTTCCAAATTTCCTAATCTCAAGAGCATTTTGTAGAGTTGCTGGGTCATTCATTTAGGACAATGAACATGATCTTTTTGTAATTGAAGCATAGCATGTGATTAAGCCAGCTGAAGTTCCAGCATGGCACATCCCTGTAGACAAGTTAATGACACCACAGCCCAGAAATTCATTCTACCAAGCACTATGAAAACAAAAGAGATGAGCGCTGGCATAAAGGGATCGTATCTTTCCATCTGTTTTGTGCTGGGGTTGTAGAAATGATTACACGATGTAACAATGCAACAATGAGACTGGAACGGTCAATGCAATGCAATGGTCAAATTATTGCACAACCATGCCTAGCTGTGAATGAATTTCCTCCCCCTTCCCACCTCCACTCCACCGACACCCACTCACTGTTTTAACTCTTGCATCAGCCCAGACACAGCCAGCTCCCTACACGTGCCCCAACCAAAGACAACACAAGTTGGTGTGTACCAAAGCCATGAAGTGTTGCCTTGACTTTCAGCAAGGTTGTTGTTTTTAACACCTACACTTGCCAGACTCTTTTTCTGGTATTAAGATACAGGGAAGTGGTCAGATCCATTTAAGTGGATTTAAAATACATCTCCTTTTGCTTTGCTAGTATGAATGGAAACAAAGGAGAGCAAACCAGACAGAATGCCAGCTCCAGCCACGGGGATGGTTCAAGCTATTCTCAGCAGGACTGTTTCCTCCACTTCAAGGTATCAGGAGTACTGGGACAAAATGGCAAAGAATGCAGAAATCACTGCTGGGGAGCCCTGACTCGCAGTGCCACAGCCTTCTGCTCACGTGCTTTGCCATGCCAGCCTCTCTCTCAGAGGCGGAGGAGCCACCAAGGCCAGCTTTGTTCTTCTGTAACCCTGTGTTAGTATCAACTCGCATAGAAGAACAATTTCAGCAGTGGGAAAGAAATCCTGGTAACCAAGCAATTAAAAACCCAGGTATTAAAAGCACCAGAAGTCAATTAGTTCTGCCATAAGTTTCTTGGGATACTTCAGTCCAGTCACTTAATCTGAAGCAACAGAGGTATTTCTTCATCACAACATTTCTCCAACCCAAAGACAGGAGGAAGCAAAGAGCAATGAGAGGTGCTTATCCTTCTGTGTCTGCACACAGTGGTTTTCTGATCTCCATTGGGTCAGCAGGTGCTGGGGAAGGTGGGGATGATGCAAGGGACTGCCTCTAACACAGCTGTACTCCAAACTCCTGTTTAATGCTGTTCTGAAGCAAGGCACATGCTCTTCCACAGAAGATTCAGGATCAAGCTTTTGATTCTGGATATTCTGATTATTTTAAGGCTCTTTCATACGAACTCTCTACACCTTTTTTGCTTCAATAGAAACAAACCATGTATAAAAGCTGTGTAAAACTTCGGAAGTATAAAACTCCCATAACAACCTGTTTTGTGTCTGAGGAGGTTGGTCATATTTCAGGTTTCTCCACAAAAAAATAGGCTGTGCTCTATCCTTTGTCAAATAGATTTTGGTTGGGACCACTTAACCTTTCTTTTATAAATTGTTCCCTTTTGGCAGAGCTAATTCTTAAACTTAGGTTGGGTTTAGTGAACAGTTCTCACATTCCCAAGAAATTCATTTAAGCATCTTTTGTATTTAATGATTTTTTTTTTTTAATCATTTGATAATAGTTCTGATGCTAAAATAGATTTTGATAGCACAGGAGAAAACTCCTCCCTTGCTTGTATGTAAATTTTTTAAATTTTTTTATTTTTACTGTTTTTCTTCATCACAATGGGTAAGATTTTATGCCTTGGGCTGAGATCCTGATAATAAACACAAACTCAAGTCTGAGTCCTAATTACAGGAGTAATTCAGTGCAGTTCCTTCAATGTGACCACTACCACATTAGGGGCAGCCTCTACAATTTACTGCATAAACCGGTATGATTAGCAAGACATCTACAACACGATAGATCACGTAGCAGGACTCATGCTTTGACCAAGCCCTGAAAACAAACAAATATGTCCCAACTGCCCCCTGAATCCGTCCTCAACACCAGATTTCCCTGTGGAAACAAGTGAGGCAGGAGCCAGAGAAGCCAGCACTTCCCAGGAGATCACCAGCCCACAGTCTGTGGTCCAGGCCCTCAGCATGGGATGGATCACCCCATGTCCACAGCCACTCTGTGGCATCTATACATCCACCGATGCATCCACTGGATCCAAGAAGCACTACATCGAGACATCAGGCCATCCTTTCATGGCCATCCTTGCATATTCCTCCTCAGGAAGGGGACAAAAAAGGCTCCTTACTTGCCATGCGGCTTTCCCCAGTGCCACTCGCCCTCATAGGATGCGCTCTTGAACTTGCCCTCCAGCCTGAAGACGTAGGTGAAGAAGCGGCAGGACGGGGGCTCGGTGCCTTCTCCAGTCTTACCCCACAAGGGGAAATCTCGCTTCCCATTCAAAGCCTGGCGGACAGCTTGGTTCAGCTTCCACTGCCAAACAGCCTGGGAAGAGAGGAAGAGGAGTGCTGAAGTAACAAATGAAGACCACAAAATGGCTCACAGCAAGAGATACTTCAGGAGAAGCAGGAAGAAGCCATTGGGCTCCCACTAATTCTGTGCCATTCAGCTGCTATGCTGGTGAGTTATGGCCCATCTACAGCTGCAACAGGAGGTGTCTCTTAGGTCCTGCAAGCGGGATGTGCATCAATGCAATAACACTTCGATGTCATTTAAGCCTGACTCTCACCACCACTAATTGGCCTTGACACAGGGCCGTGCTGATGGGACTGTGCTGTTCCCAGCTCTGCAGCATACGCTGGTGCCCCGGGCAGACCACTTCCAGCACGCTGACATCTTTCATCTGCTATTGACTATCTATGCTGGCCACCTTGGCCATTTGATGAGGTTCGGGCTCCATGGAGAGAAAAGAAACACACTGCTTTTTATTCTGCTTTAATTAATCCCCCCAAAATGGCAAAAATCACACAGAAAAGGCTTCAGCTGCATTTAAGTGGCTGCAGAGCCCACTAATCTGTCTTCTGATGAGGAAGCTTAAATCCTGATGCTTAATGATATGTCAGCTGCCACTTAGTAGTCAACATTTTGCTCCCACTATGGAGCTGTCATCCCCTCTATGCCATTTCCCTATTTCAAGGCTCAATGCATGGTATTTGCATGTGAAAGAGAAAGGCCCTGACCACTGCTAACCTTCATCTGTGGGTCTTTGGCAGAGAGAAGGAACGTTTCTTCCGGGGTTATAATGCGGAGTCCATACCTGTGAAGCAAAAGACATTGCAGAGTGTCTAAAAAACAGGTTAGTCAAACAGAAGCTCATTTCTCTTCAGAAGCTAATGCTACTTTTGCAGCCAATTTTTCCTTCTGAAGAGGTACTCAACTAATCAACTCATCTTTGTTCCCTGGGTCTGCAGCCAAAACCATTTTATTACAAATTGATTCAAGATGTCATCAAACAAAAGCAATGCAAGTCCAAGCTGCTGTGATCCCATCTGAGAAGTGCTGCAATTGCCCATAGCCTAGAACCAACCCCACTAGGTGGAAAGGAGCCAACCCAAAGTTTTGAACCATCCTCTCAGTTTCACAATCAAGTAATTAAGTTGAAAACTCCCCCCCCAACACCTCCGAGAGATTTTTCACTTACAGTCCTGGAGTTGATTTCTCCCTGCAGTTTTCATCTACCCACACAAGCTTCAGATCAAAGCTCTGAAAGCTGTTTCCCTGGAACAAAAGAGATGTTACATTGATGTAAACACTACACTTTGCCCTTGCTGCGTCAATCCACTGAACAGCAGCGCAAGATTGGCAGCACAGTAAATTCCCGCTTTTATAGTCCATGCATCTATCTCAAACTACAACGACAGACCTGGGAGACTGAAAAAATGTAGAAAATGAAAGTTCTTAGTTTGTCACTTACAAGTGGTGGTCAATAAATCCATGGCTCTACCACTAACAGCAACAGACCTTCTGTTCCAAGACACCTTCTTAGTACTCATCTCTACCAGAGTTTCTTCCCTACCATATGGCAACACCCCCAAATCACCCCTGCCACACGGCATACTCTAGTTTTGCTCATCTATGATCTGGACTCCAGATGACACAGCTGCACAATGACCTATGAGGACATTTGAGAAGTTACTATTTTAATCAAGCACTCACCAAACATAAGAAATAGTTGAAATATCAGGTACAGACTGTTTAATATTATATCTCCCTTCACTGACTAAAGTCCAGGTGCCTACATTACAGAGCTGCTGTCTGTAAGGATGTAGTTGAAGCAGGTTGGGTACTGGCACCGTGGAGTTCACCATGAGTTAATCACTGATGTATCTACCAGATTTGGGGGAACAGGGGAGAAAGGGAGGTTCAGATTCCCAGCACCAGAGCCCTCATCAACAGTCCCCTGCTAGCAGCCCAAGATAACCAGTTCAATCCCAGTCTAGCTGTATCTCAACACACCTCAATAGCAGTCATAGCAGCAGATGAGACATAGTGGGTGGAAACCGCTGACTGAACAGAGATGTCTACAATGTAGATATCTCTGTGTCAGATGGTTACCCTGGGCTCTCATCCCAGGGGTCAATGGAGTCGAGGGCATGATTCAACTCATCCTAATTTTGGCATCTGAAACAGGTCAGATGAACCACACCCAGACAGCGCGTGTTTCTCTCCCCTGACTATAAAGGGAGCCTGGGGGGATTTGCTCACACTGAGATCACTACAGTGCTAAGAAGTCTGCAACATTAAGTTGAACGAGATAATCACTACCTTATGTCCTCAGGCCTAGACTCTGACAGCTGAGCTGCCCAGTGTTATCATAAGGGCCCACGTTTGAAGTAACCCGTTTTATGCATCAGCTCACATGGCAGTCATGTGTTTAGACACCTG
The DNA here is from genome assembly GCA_013399115.1 of Anseranas semipalmata. Taxonomy (NCBI): domain Eukaryota; kingdom Metazoa; phylum Chordata; class Aves; order Anseriformes; family Anseranatidae; genus Anseranas; species Anseranas semipalmata. The sequence goes on from VXAA01007264.1 coordinate 265,484, forward strand.
AGGCACTGGCACATTACTAAAGAGAAACCAGAGGGATGCGCATATGAAGAGAGCCAAACTAGATTACAGGTGCTGCCAGCCAAAGCAAGCCAAGCTGGACTTAGTTAACATGCTGCAGAACAGCTTTGAACAAATGCTAGGTATTTATCCATGGTTGTAGACACTCCCTGTCTGCTCCACACCATGGCCCCAAATCCCTGAAATAGCCCCAAGAACACCTACAACTTCTGCTCCCATGCCACTAGCAGAGTCAGCCATGAAACATCATATTTAGTCCTATGCCCTAGTGTTTACAGTATAAGATCTTTGACCTGTCAGGACCCCTTTGAATGAACAAGGGCAGAAATCAACAGATTCATGTGCAGGCATGGGCCTAGGTTATTAAAAAGGTGCCTGTTGTGGTTGGATAGTACACATTTACAGGGGAAAAAGATATGTGGATGCTCCTTTATTCCTACATTACTAGGCTTTCTTCTCGTATTCTCCACTGCAAACCAGAGGTGCATGGATCTGAGATAGGGTTTTGCAAACAGCGAAGCTCTACTGCAGTTTCGACATTACAGGAACATGAATTTTAGTGTCATTCATCTGTGCTGCCCTTCCAATCCCCCTGAAAAGCTGGAAAATTCACCTGAATTAGCACAAGAACATCATCAAAGAGCAAGATCCTGTCTGATCGATTTGTGGTGGCAGATATGGGAAGATTTCTGCTATCTTCCAGCAGCCTCCTTTCAGGAACACACAGCATGTCCTGTAAAAAGAACCACAAAGATTTAGGTTATGGACCAACAGCATCAGGAAACCATCACAATTTGGAAGAGGACATGCGACTCAAGCCAACAGTTCCTGCAGAGGCCAGATGCCTCTTGGCACAAGCTGACAGTGACAGTAGAACCGGACATAGGGTTCAACTTCTAAGGCAGCTAGTGATCATAATGTTTCTTCAAGGCTTCCACACTGCCCTGCTGGTTTCCAAATGAAGCCCCAAATGCCTGATCCATATCAAATTTCCTCCATGGATAAGCAGAAGTGTAAGACCTCCAAAGGAGCCCCCTATCAAGACACATACTATATCTGTGACTCACTGTGAATTTGTAGCCCAAAGATTTCCATAAGGTCTTGGTAAAACAAGCTTCATCCAGGACTTGGCTGATGAAAGACTCCAGCTTCGCATATTCCTTGACAGTACTGGTAACCACGTCCTTTTCAGAGCCCTGATAAAGGAAAGCAGAGCTTGAACAATGCTTCAGGCATGGGTATGCAGAGCATCTACTCTCTGGGCTACGGCTGCAGAAAAACCTCAGCAGCTCTGAATTCAAAGGATTAATGATGGTTAATCCTCCAAACCCATTTGCAAGGAAAGCCTCCCAAATCTAACATTATCCCTGCCACCAGCAGAAGTGTGCAGCCTTAGGCCAATTACTTGACCCTTTGCAGCTCCTTTATATGATGAGTAGCTTGTACTATGCTGGAGAACCCACTGTTTATTGCTTTGAGACCTTCAGGTGGGCTGTGCTCCACCAGTGCTGGTTAACATCCCCCGGCTGTCCATTGGAGATCATTTTCCCTCCAGCCTGCTTTGGATTCCCTCCCACCACGACAAAGCCCCATAAGCTCTACATAAGATGTTAACATGAGCCAGTTAAGTAACATCACTTAAAGCTTCCTACCTCTTTGAGAACCTCATTCAGCTTGGTAAGGAGCAGTATATATTGCTCGATGTGGTCCCGGATCGGTTTGTGAAGAACAGTGTATAAGGCCAGTGACATGGAGGTCTCAGAGGTGAAGTCTGTGAGGAATTGTTTCAGCACTGTCTTATGGTGCTTCCAGGCTTCACTGCAAGATGGCAAATTAATGCAAAGGTTCGTTAACTAGTCTTTCTGCAAACTGCTGCTACTCTGCTTTCCAAACACTATATGCTACCTCACTCCCAAAGAGGCTATAAAAAGACTTCAAAGAGCAGGAGATAATGAAGTGCAATGTGTTTGCACACCAAACACACCAAAATAAGACAACGAGGGGAACAAGAGCTTCATCTGTTCTGCCTCTGGCCCAGCCATCCTTACAAACAGGAATCACACCCACAGATCCACAGAATATGGCATAACTTTCATGACAGTTTGTGCACTGAATGACACAGATAAAGTGATTGTAAATCCTCTCATGCCTAGCACTCATGCTTTCATTTGTTATTTTCCATGAGACTCTGACAATATCCAGAACAAGCAGTGGAAATTCCCTGCCAGATTCCCACAGAATCCTTTCTCAGGTCCCATTCCTTCCCTGAACTCCCAAATTTATTGGATTCCTCTCCCCAAAATCTTTGAGTTGTGCATGGTTACAAAAGAGATGGAGGGAGATCTGTAGAGGAAACCTTTTAACAGCTGCTGCTGTGGTCTCAGAAGATCACAGGAGCAGCCGGTATGGTCGGGTCAGAGGACAGCCATCTGGACCATGAGACGGAGCTCACTGCAAGGTGCTCAGTGCTGCTCACCCTGGTTTAGTGTCTTAAGCTGTACAATATTGCTATGTTCCTATCAGCCCTTAAATGAGCATTTTTCAGCCCACTGACCTTTTGCTCTTGGTGGCATGTTCGAAGCCATGGACTACAACATAGTTGGCAAAAGTGACAAAATATCTGTTGGCAAGAAAAAACACAAACATGAGTTGAGTTAGAGATGCTCATTAGCTATGAGGCTTAAGTGACAGAAGGAAGAAACTCATTTTAAAATGTGATGTCAAGTCCACCTTTCCAAGGGAGGCAGAGAGACATAGCTACTGGACCTCTCACCTTGGCTCATTCCCCTCTTGTCCTCTGTGGTTTAACTGCCTTGTTGACTTTGCACTACTATTGTTTCAGGAGGTTGAAGTCTTCCCAGCTTTTAGCGCAAGCATAGGTAAAGTTGTGCAACAGCCCTGGAAAGCAAATCTACAAAGTCTAACCTTAAGATATCAACTTCAGATGTATGAATTTCTGCTGCTCGAAGTAAAAGTATCAGGCCTATGTTACTGATGTCAAATTCAAGTATCCGTGTCAATGTATCTCAACTCACACTAGAGGGAGATCGAGACATATTTTGTCAGCAAATACCATGTTTTCTTCCAGTAGTGATTTCAGATAAGTCAGGTATTCTCTGTCCAGACTAACTATCATTTATTACATTTTCAGGGTCATGTATTTACTGCTGATTTTTAGGCCTCCAAGCAGGGGCTTTGTTTACACTCATATCACTCCAAAAAGGATGAGATTATAGGATTAAGACTGCACAGAGTGAGGTGAGTCAGCAGTGGTGGGTAGGAAACAGTTTTTTGTTGTTGTTGTTGCTGTTGTTTTTTTTTATGACATCCAACAATACAGGCTTAATTTCAAAATGAAGGGAAAAGAGATCTTCAGACAAGCTCCTTCTTGTCGTCAGCTGAAACCTCAACACAAGTTTTCATCTCTTATGTTCTTGTTTAAGTCAAACCAATTTTAATTCACTGAATCAGTTTCCAAATGAACATACACTGCTCCAAACCCTGTTCACATAAAGGCAAAGTTTGTTGTACTTCACTTTCTAAAACGATGCTGTCCAATTAAAAACAAAACAAAAAGTAGCCTTTCCTCCTCCCTCCATCTGTATACCTATAAACAAAACCAAGACTAGATGAACAACTATCTCCAAGAGCCAGAATGCACATCTCCCATTCCTGCGTGGGTGCCAAACTGCCCAGATGGTACAAGCCCATCTAGCAAGGGCTTGGCCATACTTGTGATGAATGAAGGACCGAACACTGTCTGATCTTTCTGTCACCTCGGTTGCCCATAACCCATTTGTCATGGTAGGACATCAACACACAGTTTACACACACTCCAGTGACTTTGGCAAGTGTTTACTTTGCATTGCAGACAGATGGGGAGCAGGCATGTAATTAATTGTAGAAACAGCTATGGGGTGGTATGTTTTTCATATCATGCTACATTCATCACTTGCTATCGTATCCCTTGCCAAAAGCAAATAAACATGGCACAAACAGGTAATATGAACTGTGTCTGGTGACATCTTTCTCTCCTCATCCCCATCAGTCCTTTCAACCTTCTTGTGCTCCTGATGACAGCTCAGCCTTTGCTCTCTGAAATTCCCCAGGCACAAGTTCTTCTCTTGGTCTTCTTCCCATTTTTAAGATGCATTAAGTATATATATTTATATATACATAAATACACACACACACACACTTTCAAGAAAAAATCCTGCCTGTTCAAAGCAAAGTCACAGATACAAAAAAGGCTACCTGTTAGATGGTCTGCACAGATACTAAGTGCAACCCCTTCTCTGACCTGAAGACAGAACACTAATGAACAGGACCAAACATACTAAATGCATCCTTTTTGCACTGACCTACCAAGCTTGGCAAAGTTAGTTGATACATTTAGTACTTATTCTAACTCCAAAATTCTTCTGTACTTACTGGATGTAGAGGCTTAGAAACAGGTCTCCTTTCCAGACAATGTAAATATCCTGGATGCAGAATGACTCAGAAGTGCTGCATTTTTGCTTTACTATCCGGTAATTCTCTTCTGTGAGGTTCCAGAGAGCTTGAAATCGATCATTCAGGAGCAGAAAGAGCTTAAAATTCTCCTTTCCTTTCTGGTCACTAGGCTCTTTGGGGTGGAGATGGGGAAAAATAGCTGTCAAAAAGCTTTGAATCCAGGAAATCTTGTGGAAGACATTGCCCATATCTAGTACTCAGCCCAATTTGTTAGTGTAAAGTACATATATTCTTATAGAAAATAATTCCAGGGAAGAAGGAGATGATGATTATTTAGGTTTGCCCCCCTGTGAGTAATTGTGTGGGTTATCCATGCAAAGGCCTTCTCCTTTCCATTCTCATGGGGCATGTGGTCACGGCAGCCTGCAATGCTCAGACCCAGCTCAGACACGAGCACTGGCAGAAAATTTTGGGAGGTTCTGCCCCAGGCCCAAAGGGCTGTTGCCAGTCTCCTTGGAGAAGAGACCAAAAAGGAAAGGTGGCATAAGAGGGAAACAGCCTACAGGCCCAATCCAGTCTCACCACTTTTAGCCAGACAAGCTTGTGAATATTTAAGGATTTGTTATTTCGGTGGAGCTGCTCTGACTTACTGCCAGCTTAGAACCTGCACCCACAAGTTTTACATTCAACGATGGGCATGATCATGGACCAAGAGTGGGGAGGCAGAACAGACACAGTTCAGGGGTCATACATATGCGAGAGGCATTTTGGATTTCCTTGCACCATGCTGAAAATGAGTCTTGGAGATTACACTGCTCAGAAATTGGATTAACCTCTAAAACCAATAGGAATCACAGTCCTTGCCTCGCGTGAAAGGTTGTAGGCATCCTTAAGACCTCACTGTCTTAAATGAAACAGCTCTACACACCACTTACTCCAGCACATCAGCAACCCCCAGTGAGTCCTCAGCCATTAGGTTTCAAGTATAACTCCCCTCATAGGCTTGCCAGTGACTCAAGAACTAGCAACAAAGAACTGGGCTTCTCTGACCTACCTGCCTGGAGCAGAGGCTTGAGGATGAGGGCATCTATCCGTGCCAGGCATGCTGAGAAGTTTTCTTCCACTTGGAGCAAAGATGCAGTAGCTTCAGCTGCACACATGTCCTGGACACAACACAGAAGGCACACATAAACTCCCTGCAAGACTATCCATCTGCTGATGGCTTCAGTGCTCATTGCAGACATTCAGCCTTTCCTGCTCTTGGCAGCACGCACACACAGGTGTAATTGCTGTCCTCAAAAAGCATTTCAAAAGGTTAGAAGAGGAAACAGAAACCCTATAGCTCAAGAAGAGGTGGTGTCACAGAAGACCAAAGAGACTACAGCCCACTTTCCTGATGCCCCAGTTGAAGATCTTCTCACACGGGCCATGAAACTTCTCTATGTGACTGAGATGGCCCTAAACTTCTTGACGTGTGTTAATCTCGCTTAGTGCCAGATTCAGTCTCCCAGAGAGAAATCCCTGAAGTACAAGGCGCAAAAGATGAAGCAGAGCGTCTCTTCTCATCTCTCACCAGTTTTCTGCCCATGTGCCTCAGCCTGCACCTTTTGGCATTATAAGCTATCGTACGGAGCTGCAAAGCCTTGCCAGCCATTGCAAAGTGTCCAACCCTCCAGAGGAACAGAGGTCTGGTGTTACTCCTTTCTGAGTAGGACACTGCACTGCTGGTCCTGTGTCACAACTCCTGTGTCAACAAGGACAGCTTGCCTAAAGTGGAAGTGGGTAGCACTTAAAAGGAGGAAAAAAAAAAAAAAAACACCCATGTTGAGCACACTCCAGCAGCTTCCTCCTTCCAAGCCTTACCTCCCAAAAGAAACGTATCAGAGGAAGTGAGCACCAGCCAGCTAATAGCATGTCATGAGAGGCTAATCTGGAAAAAGCCCAGATGGTGAAAACACTCTGAGAGGAGCCAGCTGATATTAACGGAGAAAACAATACACAACTCTCAGATTCTTTCAGCTTTGTGAAGAAAACAGCAAAATCAAGGGACTACGTATGGGCTGTCCACATTTATCCTTAGCCTGGTTGGAGTGCATGCTCAAAGGCTATGTCCACAATAGCAAGCGAATGAGGCGATGGCATTATGTTGCAAAGATTTATTGCTAAATTGGTGGCAAACTTTGGCACAGTTCTGATGTGTGCCAACTAATGATCTCCCAGACAGTGCTCAGACGTGGCTGAGGGACCATTTGAAGCAGGCAGCTTGCATGTCGTCATGCAGTTTTGGGAGGTAAGCTATTTGTAGGTTATGCCACAACTACTTGACTGTGGAGACAGACCTAATTTATTTACTAATAGAGATGTAACTAGCATATTTGCACTGTCCTCAGCAAGAGCTAAACTCAGGCTGTCTGCTGGTGGCATATGCTAAGGCATCCTAAGCCTCTACCTTGATCTCTATAGATAATAGATGAGACTCATTCTCCCTGCGTTGAGATGTCCAGAAGTTAGACATCTAAGACTAAGCCTACTATTTACACTTCATGGGAAGAAATACCTTGAACATCTCATCATGGACTATAAAAAGGTCCCCTGGGTGACCAGCTTAGGCAGGAGTGTCTCATTTTTAAGCTTTTTGGAGGATGGATTCATTGCTAAACAAGCATTTGAGCTCCCTAAACTTGCCAAACCCAGCTCAGGAGCTCCCTTTCCATGTCATCCTGGAGCCTGGGCTGATATGGCATCATTGAATAAGGGACGCTTTGCAATTTGGATGGTTAACTGGCCTGGTTTTCAGTGGTTGCTCAGGTCCAGATACAACTAGCTGCACAGATAATGACAATATTTTCTCCTTAGTAACCACTGCCTTTTAAATTTCATTTGTCTGAAAAATGGGAAGCATTAAAAAATTCCATAATCTTATTAGTATGCAAGTTTTCATACATCAAGCTCTGCATGACCATGAGGCTATTTTTTGCAGCAACATTGCTGAACCGTCCCAGAGGAAAGCTCTATGCATGCAAACAGGTCAAAACTCTGGAATCCAGACTCCTCCTCACCCCTCCCAGAGAGAGCAACTGAACCAGGAGAAAAGCAAAACAAAACAGCAGCCAGACAGCCCTCACCCAGAGCACCAGGAGGACAGGGCAGACAGAAAAGCTTATTTTCCACCACCACTTAATCCCCCTGTTTTGTAGGGGGAAAGATAAAGTTGTTTCTCATAGGTACTCAAGAGCAATCAAGTTTGTTATGAACTTCTAAGTGTAAGTAGCTTGCTCAATCAGGGGAAAAAAAAAATCAGGTTGGATGTGTGACAGCATCGCATTTTCAAATGCTTCAGCAGAACAGCAGGCAGTCAGTGGGGTGGTATTAGGATCACTGAGTAACTGTCTGGTGGGTTTTAGTTTTTTTTTTTAAGCCTGACTGCTTTGTCTCTCTCTCTTTTTTTTTTTTCCCTTCTTCGGAGAGGGAGGGAAGTTCACTGTGCTGTAAGAGGGGCTTGTTTTCCATCTGATCCTTCTTTAGTTCTGCAAGAACAGGTTTTAATCTGGGCAGAACAAAAAGAATGGGTGTTAGATGCCAGACTCGGAAAGTCTTTCCCAAACTTTCCTGATAGCAAAACAGCCAGAGAAACCACCCAACTGTTACATACAGGTGGCTTAATGCAAACCAAATGGCTCAAAGCAAGGGTGCAGATGCCCACTGCTCTGTTCCAGCCGACCATGATCGGCCATGGGCAGGAGGCTGAGGAGTACATGTGCAACACCAAAAGAACATCACTGCCCCAGCCTAAGGCTGATCTGGTTATTTCTGCACTGGAAGAACCAGGGGGGTGCTACCAGATGTCCAGGGGGCACCTACTCAGCTGGATGCAGCATTTCCCCTTCCAACCATGAGCTGGTCCTCTGCCCACTGCCATGCCAGCTCATTGAGGGCCTATCACCCATGAAGTCCTGAGCTCAGACTTTACTGGGACAACCCCAAAGCATTCTTGTGGTGCAGTACATGGGCTGAGAAACCCCTGCAACAGCAACGCTGTACAGACACCCAAGCTAACTGCAAAGAACAGAAGCTTTTGGACAGTCTTTTCCATTATAACCTGATACAGAGTTAACACAGGGCGTGGTGGTTGTTCTTTTTTATTTTTATTTATTATTATTATTATTTTGTAGCAGTCGTGTTCTTGCCCTTCCTAGGAAACCTGTGGGCTAATTCTAGTCTGAACACAATGGTCCAGGATCATTTGCTGAATGAATGAGTGGCACCAGTCAGCTTTCCAAACAGCCCTTCCAGCACCACTAAAAGACCCAAGTTGCCACATCACATCACCCAATAAGGTAAGCGTGAGTTTCAGCCATCATTTCCAGGCTTTCCCCATCAGTTCTGTAGAACAGCATTAGCACACTTATCCTAGCCAAATCAGGCAAAGAGGATTTGAAATTCGTCACCTGGTGAACAAAACTAATGTTGACTCAGCCACAGAGCGCAAAGGAAAACATCAGGACTGTCTGGGGCATGCAGAGGTCATGTTGCACATTCGCATGCGTGAAAAACTGAACAACTGCAATGCTGCTGGGTGTTGGGAGCACTCAGCAGAAACCTGAGGCTGTCACACGCCGTCTTCCTTCCCCCTACTTGGACGCAGCTTTCACGCGACTCTGTGGTTTTGTAATTCTGTGTTCCAGGAAGGGCAGGGCAAGCTTGAGCAGAGTTACTGTGAAGCTCGTTCAGAAGGTTTTATTCTGATCTTCACGCATGGCTCTGCTGTTGCTGGGGAGTCAGGACCTTCAAAGATGGTGCACCCCTCAGCCAGAACTGCAAGGTATGCACCTCCAAGGAAGGGTCCACCAGCTGTGCACGGCATGACAGCTGCTGGTTTTACTTGCAAAATCAGAAAGTCTCCATATGGCCTTTTAGGGTGGAGGTTTCCCCTGGCAAAACAACACAGCCACCAGCCTGCTTCAGGCTCCCATGAGGAATGATGAGATCTCTCTAGTAGAACATTTTCCCAAATGAGACATTTCTGTTCTGTCTCCCTGAATGAAGGTACAGAAAAGCCATGTCAGCACAGGTCTGCAATTAGAGAGGGAACACAAGTAATACTATTCGCACAGAAACAGGAAAAAGACCTTGAGAAACAACATCTGTTGCTGGATCTCTGATGCTTATCATGTTCTTGGCCTGCCTGCCATGCATGACAACAGGGCAGAAAAAAAGGGTGATGGAGCAACTAAAACCTAAGTAACCAGTTCCTAAGCATCTAACAGTTTGAGCAGCCTGGATCATCGGGAGAAGAACCTGTCCTCAACAGGGTCTCTCTAACACTGTTACTGCGCATTTCAACAGGAAAATACATCTCTCCAGGATCCAAAACAGATAGTTACACCCAGGTGGAGGAAATTGGTGGAACAGTTAGGAAACCAAGCAAGGAGACATTCTGGTGAATTGCTGAGCTTCATTTTCAGCTTTGTGGAGAACTCCTTTCTATTTCGGAGTCTGTAGCTCCGAGGTAGCTGTTCTGCCATGAAAATATTTGGAAATCCCCATAATGTCAGATGTGACGCAAAGGTTCTGTTGGAAACACATCCAGTCAGACAATTTAATCACTCTACAGTAAGGAACAAACTGGATCTTCACACAGGGACTATTCATTTTCCATCTTCCTCTTGTGAATCCCCTTCTGTATTACAGTTAAGATTATCAGTCAATAAAAACAAAGACTTCTCAGACAGGAGAAACATGGCAAAAGCAATGCCAGATTTCGGGAGTGCTTAGGGCATTGTAATACTGAACTGCTTGGGATGTAAAAGCCATGACCACGTTTGCTGTAGTCCCTCCCCTTCTTATACTCTTCCCTTTCCCTGCATCAGCCCCCCAAAAGGATGTTGCATCACCAAAGCCCTTCCAACCTCCTCCATCCTTGCAGTTCACTGTTAACCGCTGCTAACCACTCACTCACCCTTTGCATGAGCATTATGCTTTTCCCCACAGTGAATAGCTCTAAAGGATTCACATCACAGAGTAGAATAACATATATTTCTGCACAAAATCTGCCAACAGTGAGTTTCTCCCTCAAAAAGTAGCAGATGAACTTATTAAAAGTTTCTCAGCCTGAGTTATTACAGATCAACACTTTATGTCACATCACAGTGATGTTTTGAGATAAATATAGGGACCTTAAACTGGAATTAACATAGACGTAGGTATGTTTCCTCCCCTCAGTCAGCTCAATACCTGTATCATCATCATCAATGTGACCAAAAAAAAAATTTTTTTTAAAGGGGAAAAAATGGATTAGCATTAAGGGTGCGCCTTAAGGCAGGGGTGGGGGGAATGAAGGAAAGCTTTGTTTGAACTTGGACCCTATCCTTCTCTGCCAGGTCCATTTTTATCCGAGATCAGTTCCCCAGCTTGATTTAACGTACCATCACATAAACATGCCTGCAAGCAGAATGGGATCTCCTCGTTCATTAGCAGTGCCAGGTCAGAGTCCACAAATTCAGGAGCTCCTTGGGCCATGGGAGCAAACTCTGGTGGCCTATGCTGAGACATTGCTTCTCTTTCAATCCCAACCTTTGCTACTTTTCTCCAAGGACCAAGTTCCTCATGCAGCTAATTATATTTCCAAGTGACATGTCCCCTCACGTGTCATGCTCCAGCTGAGTCTGCATTCAGGCCAGCACAAAGACCATTCTGTCATGTGGAAAAACAGTTCCAAGCTTTGTTTAACCAACACCAACACTCTGGAGTGAATGCTCCCATTCAGACTCTGTCTTGTCAAGCCCCAGAATGAATTAGCAACCAACTTACTGGAGCCACCTCATAGCCACCAAAAACACACAATGTGCAAGAGATAATTGTGAATAAATAGGGCAGAAAGACAATAAAACCACAAATCCCCAAAAAGCCCTTAGCATTAAAAGGAGGGAGAGAACAACAGTAGTAGCAGTTATTCAGATTAGACTTTAGCACAGAACACAGGGAATGTGCAGATGCCAGCAGAAGTTTGACTGTGAAGGAACTAGAGAGTCTGGTTCAGACTTTTCTTAACCAGGGGAAATTGTTGAGCAGAACAACAATAAAAGAAGGTAGGCACAGTTCACATCATTTGAAAACACAAGGAAAAGAACAGACCCATCAAGACTCTGACCCTGAACGTGAGACCCTCAAGCTATTGGTCCGGGTTCCCACAGAGCTGAGGCCTCACAAGAAATGTTTGGACCACAGCACAACTGCCTCTGCCCTTAAGCGATGGGGCCAGCTCAGGAGAACCGGCAGGATGTCCCACCTCGCTCACAACCTCTAATTAATGGTAGAACTCACTGCCATAAGAGTCTGATGTTGCTATGAGTGTATTATACATGCATTCGAAAGCAGACGAACAAGTCCATGGAGGAAAAATCAATTAAAAGGTAATAAAAAAAAAAAAAGGCCTCAACTCCAGCTCAGGAAGTCCCTGAGGACGCAAGCACACATGGAAGAAGTATTACCACAACCCTTTCCAGTTTTTTGTGTTGTTCTTCTCCAGGCATGTTCTTCTGCTTTATCAGAGGTGAGATAGCCTAACTTGATACTGCTGATTTTATGCGTTAGTCAAAAAATCATTTGTTCGTCACCTCCATGGTAGGACCCCAGTCAATGAGAGCAGAAATAATGCAAGGTAGTAAAAATACGGACCAAGTTAAAATCTCAGCAGATTTAGGTTAATAGTGTGCAGCCATGAGCTTAAGAAGGGTCAATCAAGCAACCAGTACTCTCTGCAGAAAGTTTAGTAATTGATTTTTCAGCCCAAGGAAAAGTGTGTTTGTTCCCCCCCACACACACACTCCAAACTTTTGTCTTTGTCCATCTTCAAAACAGGAAAAACAGGAAGCTATGAGTGGGGGAGGGAAGCATGCTTCTCTCTCTCTTTTTTTTNTTTACACAAACATTAACTGACCCAACTTTTTTTTCCTTTCTTCCCCAAACCAGGAGCTCATACCTCTTCCTTTGGAAGCTCACTCCCGAGCCCAGTAAAAGCAGTCATAAACCTATAGCTGATTTCAAAAAAACAAAACCCATCTGCCCTTGCTGGCTGTCCAAAGGCTGAACTACCCACCTCAGACTCCCTTGTAACCAACAAAGATGGAGTCACACAAGAAGCTCAATTTAATTCAGCCTAAGTGAGATGAGTGGACCTTTGGGCATGCCTGGTCTGTTCACTAGCTACAGAATTAAACAGTTAGCTCCAACAAGACATTTTACTTGTTGACAGCTAACGCTAGAGAAGATCACTCTCACCACAATTAGAGGATATCATTCAACCATTGCAAATAAAGAGACAAGCATGATAAGGCATGCAGGTGAAGTGATGTTTATTTAGTCGTTTAATCCCCTATGATCCTGTACCTCCCATTATCGTTATCATTTGCAAGTGGAAGCAGAACTATTCTGACCCTGCAACTGATATGCAACGCAACATGACCTGGAGTTACTGGATGAAACTCCAAGCCAAATGTGACGTAACTACAGGTTGTCTGGAGGCATCTAAGGAAAGGAGATCATGAAAAGAGAGAACTCAATAACTCTCCATTGGAGTGGGATTACGGGGAAGCCAGAAGACCACAGCTAGGTACAATTCTTTGTGTCACACCTAAGGGAACAGGAGCTCCTCTTCCTTGGCCCTGGACTCCCAGTATGCCTACTTTGTTTTTCCAAAGCAAATAGGCCTCAAAAAGCAAGAGAAATGACAGAGGTGCTACACATCTGGGGTTTAGAATACGTTACCATCTATATCAAAGCAGTTTTGAGTCAGACCCAGAGTATGAGTCTGAATCACATCCCAGAGGCACAAACTGTATCACAGGAATGTCCCTGGGACAATGGGAGAGCTGACAGTACAATTGTTTCATGGACGAGATGGAGCTCCATGTACAGTAACACCATCACCCTGCTCCATCCCCTCCACTCAGGACCTCCAGAACTTGAGTAGGACCAGAAGGGCTTTCATCTCCTCTGTACTAAAAGACAGGGGACCATCATAAAATTGTCACAGCAGCCACCTTTGAGATGGCTGACTTCACCAGATATTCATAAGTGAGGCTCCAGATCCACACCATAGCTGCCATGCCTTTTGACACCCCTACCTGACTCTCCTCCCATCTCACAGACGTTTGCTTATGCTAAAGGCACAATGCCCAAAAGCTAGTGAGGTGTCACCATGAAATGCCACTTTCAGAACCTCCCAGATCTTCCCTACCAAGCGACCCAAGAAAAGCCTAAGGACACAAAGCCTTTAGCATGGCACCCCCAGTACCTGCCAGAAATAGGGCAGGGCTCAAGTCCATACAAAGGAAGAGGAACGGAGACAAAAAGACTTGCCTGGATTAGTGTCATCCCTGCACTTGGCCTCTCTCTGTTTTCTGTTTGGATTCCTTAAACTGTCTCCTGGCCAGGAACATTACCACCAATCCCAACTGAACAACTGCCGAATTTTTCCTCCTCCTGTCTCCTTTAGTGCTCAAGGCCTTTACCAAAGCCTCAGTGCATCAGGAAGTTCCCAGTGCTTAATCAAAGCCTTCAGGTGCTCTTGGAGGACAAATTACAAGCCAGTGAAGGCAGGACAGACCTGTGAAGAGTCACTGGTGTTTCCTAACCTCTGATCATCATTCCAAGACGCCACAGCTCACTGAGGTGCTTTGAGTGCCAAAACTCTGGTCTTTTGATGACCTGAAGAGCTGGTCAGAAGTCCTGACAAAACTGTTTCACAAGAAAATTCCTGTTTGTTGAGCCTTAAGTACTTTGCATGAGCCTCTTCCAATTCAACAAGAATGTAAACAATAACCTACCTGGTCAGGCCAGCGGTCCAGCTAGTCTCGCAGTAAGAGCAAGAGCAACAAACATAAGCTTGGCCTCCTTCTGAGGCCAATTCACCCTCTATTCCCCAAACAACCAGCTGCTGAATTAAGGATCTCAAAGGGTGCAAACCCTACCACTTCCTAGTATCTGCTTATAGACCTGTTGGACCCGAACTGATCATATCCCTCTTGAATATGCGTATATTGTTTGCTTCCAAAACACACTACCAAATTGAAAGCAGGGTCTTGACAGATAATTCTGCCTGGTTTCCTTGCAAATCCTCAAAAATCTTACCTTGCAGCTAGTTGGGAATTGAAGCCATTGCAGTAGAAGTAAAGATGCTATGAAGTTGATGGAGCAGCTGCAAGGCCTAGGAAATTTCCCAGCCATAGGAAATTTCCACAAAGAGACGCAGCTTTGGTTTGGGTCCAAATTAAACTAAGTTAAAGTTAAAAACAACAAGCCCTCCTGTGAACCACAGCTCCTCCTCTTCTGGCTCTGAACACCTAGTTGTTTGTTACTTTTAAGAAGTCTGAAGTGTGTTACTGTTCCCCTGTAATTGGGCCTTTGACCCAGACTTTTCACTTAACACCTAAACCACCTGCAAGCTTTCAGCCACTTCCCTCCCTTGCAGAAACCCAGGAGAGCTTATCAGCCTCTCTTGCTGTGACTAATTAGTTGGGTATTGGTTTCTTTAGTCCGCCAGGAGAGCTGTGCAACCCCAGCATGCACGCACCGTGTCCAACCTTACTTCATCAGGCTTGCACTGCCAGGTGAGGCTGCCTGACTGCCTGGCACGGGTGAAACATCCCTCCCTAAAATCAGGGGCAAGCCCCAACACACAGAGGATCGGGCAGCTGCCTGCAGGAGAGGGACCACGCGTGCATGTGCTCACCAGCGTCCCTTTCTGGAAAACACAAGGTGAGAGCAAGCAGAGGATTTCACGGCTCTGGATCGTACTAGGAATTAAATACCTTAAAGATGATGCACTTTCTTTAAGCCAATGTGTTGTCTAGATGAAGCACAGGGGTGCATGCAAGTGCATTTTGTGTTCCAGGAAAATGCACTCCACACTTGTAGTCACCTGCACAGGTATAATTTCTACCTTTAGAAAACGTTCCCAAACTTTACGCTGCTTCAGGAATTTTACCCATAACACATTACCTTCAACAGTCCCCTTCAGCCCGCTAAGGCTGATCTCGCAGCCTTCCTACGCTACGCGGCTACAATGAAACCGAGCCTCAGGATTAATGGGAACACAACCAACCAACGAACACCGGCCACAAAACCCAAAAATAACCAGCGCGTAGAGCAACGTACCTTGCGTAAGGCGGCCAATTAAAATGCCCCTGTGCTAAGCGCTACGGCAGCAGCTCCTCCGAGCCTCCGAGTCCTGAAATACCCGCAGCTCCCGGAGCCGCCGCTCTCCCCTCCCACCGCTCCCTCCCACGTCCAGCCGCCTCGTTTGCCGAAACACAGATCTGGGCCTGTTCATTAAATGAGACACCCACGGGGCCCAGAGAGACAGTTACGAAACCCACGTAAATGAGGTTTCTACAGCAATTGCTTGTTATTCGCTCTTTGGTTTAAAAAAAAAAAAAATCTGAGAGCTGTGCTCTTGCGGCACGTGTTGGGGTAAAACTCAAAATACGGGAAACCGAAAGGGAAAACAACAGGATATGTTTTTATATGTGCAGTGGCTGTGCTCAGCTTTAATCCCTTTTCACCTACAGCGCATTTCCATAGCTGTTTGCCAAGTGAAGCTCCTGTACTTCTCTCCTCGTCCTGCCGGTCTCTCTCCTCTCGCAACTTCTGCACTTGCTGGAGCTCACAGGAGGCAGATGGCAGCCCTGGGAAGCGGGACATTTCCTCCTATTCAGAGCCTGCTGCTGAGGGCATGTGACAGACTGCATGTGATGCACGCAGCCTGTCCTCAGCTACTCCTCAGCCAGTGGCAATAATTTCCCCCTCATTTATTAAACAAAAAACAAGCACATAAAAAAAAAAAATCCTGACCCAGAATCCTCCCCAGCCCCCCTATAGGAGCTCAGCCATCATCCCACCTCCTAAAGCAAAAAAAAAAAAAAATGCATTTTTCCAATCAACCCACAATTAGCAAATCCCCACAAGCATTTTATCAAAGCCGCAGCCCCCGCCACGCTCACTCTCCGCATCAGGAAGAAGTAAACGCGCTGCCTAACATCAGCCCTGCGCCCTCCCTTCTGCTTCAGAGCATGCTGAGGAGCGCGAACAAAGCCCCCATTCTTTCCCAGGCACTCCGACGTCTTCTGACTCAGCGGCTCGCCTCCTCCCTGGCTATGTGACCTCAAGGACTTTTCCAAGCTACTGGAACTCACTGTGGGCAGAGGGATGGGGATGAGTCACCTTCGTATAGCGAGGATGCGCGGGGTGGAGCAGGAGACAAGATGCGCCTCGATCACCTTTTGTTCGGAGAGGTTTTTCTATTGTGTTGACTTCCTTCCTACTTTCCTGGACTCCCGGGGTCTTTCTGGATGGGCTGTGCCCATAACTCACTGTCGGCCTCGGTTTGCACGACAGGGGCAGGCAGAGCAGCAACCCCCATATGCAGCAGGGAACAATACCAGGGAAGGATGCGGCCAAGTGAATGGAAAGGATGAGCGAGTGATGAGCTCATTGCCAGCCTCCTACCTGCTCTGCAAGCTGAGACGGCAGAGTCGGTGACCAAGGCTGCAGCACGATTACAGACCTTTCTCTTCCAGTCCAAAATTGGGAATGAAATCAGATTTCCCACATCCTGAGGAAGTGCTAAGCAAAATTTAGATCACGGTGCTGAGCACTTCCTCAACAAGCACACAGGTTTGGGGATCTCCAGCACCCTTGCAGCACTGCGTGAAAAGCCCAGGAGCTCTGCTCCACGCTGGGGAAGATGGACAGCCCACCTCACTGCTAAGGTCTTCAGGTTCAACCCATTGAGTACATTTGGACCTGGACCTCAGGCTCAGCTTTGCAACTTGGTCAGGTGTGACTTGGATTCATGTTTTTCTCGCTTTTGTCTCTAGTTTGGTAAAGCTGTAGTGAGAAACTGTGCTGACGCAGAGGGGTATAACAATTTGCTTTTGGACACCTGTTTTTCTTTTGCTTGCATTTCCTCATCGGGATTCTGTTTCTAGTCATTCAA
Organism: Anseranas semipalmata; assembly: GCA_013399115.1. Classification (NCBI taxonomy): domain Eukaryota; kingdom Metazoa; phylum Chordata; class Aves; order Anseriformes; family Anseranatidae; genus Anseranas; species Anseranas semipalmata. The sequence continues at coordinate 282,951 of VXAA01007264.1, forward strand.
TTAGTTTTCCTGAAATGCTCAGAGTTGGCAAAAACATCATTTTCAGTCTGAGACCTCCAGGCTGGTTCTCAGCCTTAAGCCCAGAGGATGGCAGCAGAAGTCCCAAGCCCTGATGTTTGCCTCTTTGTATTTCAGCTCTGAGACATCATCCCTGGATGTGGACAAGGCAAGTCATCACCTCTGCAATCCACAAATCTGTTTTTACTTTTTTTTTTTTTTTTAATAAAATAAAAGGCAGACTTGAGAGACTTTCAGTTGTAAAAAGCAAACCAAAAATCAGGGACATATTGAAAGCTAGAGCTTTTCTCTTTTTGAAAAAAAGGAGTCTCCACCAGGAGTTTTGTGAAGCCTTTTCTACTAACAGATTTATTAAGCCAAGTCAGTGGTTTTCAACAGAAGTCTTTAGAAATCTTCCCCATCAGGTCTAGGTCTCCCTCCCATTGAAATCACCTCTGGCTATCTGCAGCCACATTATCACACACTCTATTGAGATCATTTCCAGCCGGGAGCTTAGGGGATGCCACCAGCATTCCTTTGTCTACAGCCAGCCATGACAGGCGCTGCAGGCTTTGTATTTAGCTCTTCTGCTTGACCAGTTTGAAGTCTTTGTTTCCTGCTCTTGCAAGCATCACTCCGGGGAACACAGTTTAAAGCCAGGCTTAAACCTGTCACTGGGAATGACTGACCATTACTCAAGGGATCAGGGGAGAGAGTTGCAGTGCAGTGGCACCAACAAATGTGCTGTCTCCAAGAGATGTAGGTCTGCCCTTAAATAGATGGCACAGCAAGCTGGCATTCAACCGTCTATGGGATTTAAAAGTACTTACCCTTCTAGAAAAACAAAATTGGCTTTGATTAAGAAAACTAAGAGAAGTTCACCTTGCTCCTTGTGCTTTGGGTTTTTAGCCATGAAAACAGGATCCTCCACCAAATCTCACCCCAGTTTATAACCGGTGGGAAAAATCTCTCCTTTCCTTCAAATACAGCTTCCCTGAAACAAGTGGCATTTTCCATCAAGGAGGGTTTCTTGTTGTCATTGTCATTTCAGTTTGGTTTTAAGCAAAGCCTATTTATAGGCCATGTTCCTCTACTGAAACTGGGCACATTCCTGAGTTCTGGGGCTGAGATGCTGAGTCAGCCCTGCTGGCCAGCACATCTTTCTATCGCCAAGGCAATACCACCCCATGTTACAAGAACCAACCATTCTGGAAATAGCTGCCTTATGACTCACTTAGTCACAAGAATATCCTTGCCTATGCCAGGGTTACTGAAGCATGCCCCACAGCAGCAGCAAACAGCTCGCAGCCTCCAGTTCTCACAGTGTCACCCAGCAAAACCTCAGCTCCTGCTTGCCCCTGGGCAAAGGCTGTTTGAAGATGTGAAAAAGCCCCCCCACACACACACACACAATGAAAGAAAGTTCCTCCTAGCATAAATCTCAGTATCAAATAGTTTACCTTTCCCTCCAAAAAGCCATTTTAAAAAATCAGCAGCTTTGTTCACTTCTCAGTGCATCCTAAGAGCTTCAGATGCACATCGGCATCAAGCAAAAAGAGGATTGAGCTGAGAGATTAAGGAGGGAATAACAACCTAAAATGGCACCAGGCCCATATTCCCAGCCAGCACCAACTTGCTATCTCCGCTGCCTTGCTGCAGGCATGCCCCAGGACTGTCTGAGGCTTTGGCAGGAACGAGGGCAGTCGTAGCTGCTGGGACCTCCTTGGATCAGCTATGCCTTAGTCAGCTGGGGACCTGACACAGCACCCACCCCAGACAGGAGCAACAAGCTGAAGTTCTCCAAGTCACTCACCCAGGAGACTAATGTAGATGTAGATTTCTGATCCAAGCACGTACTCTAACTCCTGAGCCTTGCAAGTCCAGAAACACGGTATTTGTGCATGCTATTGGGAAACTGCATGGAAACAGTAGCTAGATGCATGTAATTATTTATATCTCATGCAAAAAACTTTCACAACCTTCTTGATTATCAAATTTGTCCTGGTTCTTTTCACTGAGGCAACACAGGTTTTTTTTTCCCCTAAAGGGTGAAAGAGGTATGCAAGGCAGGAGTGGTTAGAAAACAAGGTACAAAACTGGGACTAGCAATGAGTACAGGCATGTTTTCTACATCCGAGCAACCATTCACTAGTAAACTAATATAGAAATCAAACAGTTTAGAAATTCTCCAGACCCGTGTCAACACGCACAGAGGAATTCAGGTAACACACATTGCAAACAGTCATGTGTCAGCATCTGTATTCTTCTCCACTCGAGATGGAGCTGATGATCAGACAAGACCGGGGACGGACTGCAACACAAGACTGGCCAGGAGCGGTACCAACACAGAACAAGCATAAGAAGAAAAGGCATGGAAGAGTTTTAAAAAAATCATGTATTCCACATTGAGATCTTTCCTTACAACACTCTTGTTTCCCTGTGTAGGAAAGCCCCATGAAGAGTTAAGAGGCTGACTCTTCCTACAACCTCCAGTGTCAGTGTCTGCTAGACGGAGCTCAGATTCAGACTAAATGTCACAGTATTGATCCCACACAGGCTCTCAGCTTGAAGAGTCAAGAGGATTGATCACTGGAAGCATGCCCAATCTACACCTTTCAGTTTTGGTTGAGCAGCCCTAAATTCCATTTCCCCAGCTGTTTACATGACCTTTGGCAAGTCCACCCCAGCCATACTCTCCTCTGTTAGACAGCACTGGTACTGTTGCTGATAACAGAGCCACACAGTGCTTGGTGTACAGCAGACCCAGTTCTCAGCACCAGCACTGCCTTAGGACCAACACCAGCAGGGACTCGCTACCACTTTTTTAACTGGTAGAAGCGCACTGTCATCCAAAAGGCCCTGGACAGAAAGCTGCTTTGGTAAGTGTGACCTGTTGGCAGATGGCCTTCACCAACCTGGTTCTCTTTAGAGTAAGGAAGAACCGGAAAGGGGAAAAACCAAACAGAAGCCCACTGGCCGTCAGCATAATGGACTAAACATTGGTCCTGATCCAAGGGCCAAAAAGTATCCAAGAATAACATGCATTAGTTTCCTTGTGCCTGTTAGTCAAGCTGTACCAGTTCCTTAGCCTGTTGGACAAACTCCACCTGCAACAAGGTGGTGCTGAAACTGTTCATCATAAGCTGCACCAACTGATCCCATTCTCCCCCCTTGTCCCACACAGTGCAGAAGTTGAGCCTGCAAAGACAGGACAACTAGATGGCCATGGTGATGATGGTTACTATTTCAAGGCACACCTTCCTCCATGTGACCTGCGGTACTTGCCTCAGAGGGGCCGATCAGGATGCCTGTCTATCTGGCCATAGATGCTCTCAAAAGGTCAGGGTGTACATTGCTCTCAGAACCTTGGAAGGCCCAAATGGTTTACAGACACTTTGGGAAGACATGGGGCACCTCTGCAATTGCACCAAGCCTCTCAGCATACCCAAAGACAAGGTCAATTGCACTTGGGACACCTTACCCATGAAGTTACATGACTAATGTGCTTACTGTTCAGTAAGGAATTCTAATTCTCACTCCACAGAACAAAACAGATCAGAAATGCCAGTCCATAGAGCAGCTACCTTCTGCAGTGCCAGATGGCCAGTCCAAGAGAGGCATAAGAACTCTATTTGATAATTACTTTTCTGTAACAACAAATACAGAAACAATGAAGTCTTCTTTAAATAAACCCATGATGCCCACTTAGTTACAGGAATAAAATGTGACCTGTGATTCAAAACTATTTATTGCTCTGTAGTAGCTTGTCCAACCGAAGGCCTTGCTAAAGAGGAAAACAAACACTGGCCTCTGGCAGTCAGTCCCAATTACACAGGAGCTGCTATATGTGCAGGAGGCCAGAAAACAGGAAAACCAACAAAAAGAGACCCACTTTCCTATGGCAGCACCAAGCTGTCATCTTTCAGCTCAGAACTACTTCTATGCAAAGGTGTTTGAAACTGTGAACCTTTCAGTAGTTAGCCAGATGGATAAGCTTCCAGAAAACTGTATGATACTAAAAAAACATTGCATTGATCTTTCATTGTAGCAGAATGATTATAACCCTCCAGGCTTTAAAATAAGTTGCAATTTGTCTGAGTCGGAGCATAGAAATGGCACCAGTGAGATAAGCAAGGACATAGCTGCACGAGTCTTTTTGGGCTGCAGAACTGCCCAGCTGGGGAACAGCACGGGGGTCTGCAGTGCTTGAGTGCAGAGGAGGACAGTGGCTTTTACCAGGGCTCTTCCAAGCACTCTCAGCAGCATGTAACAACCCCAGTTGTGATTCTGGGACCTGCCTCCCACTCCTTGGCAGGTGCTGTCACACGTATCCAGGTGGTGGATCAGAGGAATCCGATAGCTAGAGGCGTCTGGCACGTGGAGGCATCAAAGAGGAGCAAGAGTACATAGGTACACGAGAGCCTCTCTGAAGGAGGGTGCAGACAGAAATTAATTAGATTTTCTTTCTCAATGCATGAGATGTTTCTGCTTGTGGCCAAGACCAGTCCCCACTTATCACCCAGCTGGGTTTTATCTGCACCACCTGACAAAGCCGCCTTTTCATTTGGGAGGGCTGGGAAGGGCTTTCCCTACCCGCAGACGCAGGCAGCGTGGGAGCCGATGACAAGGGGCTAGCCAGCACATGAGCAGATCAGAAAAATGAAGCAAGTCTTGGCCCAGTCTTCCCCCCACTCCTATCCCTCCCAGTTCCCCAAACCGTTGTTGGGACAGCAGCACAGACCAGACAGCCCATCAGCAACCCACCTTTGCAGTAAAAGCAACAACAAGTCACCACAAAACTGTCCCAAGAGGTAGAGCAGACCAGGAGGAGGTGACCTTTCTTCTGTGGCCACACGAGACTTGTGGCCTTCTCGTTGCCTTTGAGCAACCTTCCCACAGCACCATGCCAGACAGGTTTGACATCTCCCTTCAGTGGCTCAACAGGGACAGCGCGGTGCTGTCCCGCTGGGCTGGAAACCACCTGCAACCTCAAGGCACGTCACCTATACGACGAGTCCAACAGCCCAGAGACATGGTGCCGAAGAAACAAAGGCACCTTGTCCAACAGCACTGTGGTGAGTCGCACCATTAAACCCTGATCCTGCGGTACACACCCCGACGACCTTGTGAATATTTGTCTCTGTGCGGCAATGAAATTGGTAGCGTTCCTGTTTTAGAGGCAGAGATGGCAGGATGTTGCCGAATTCAGCCTCCTCAAAGTGTCCTGTGTCTTAAATGCAGATGTATCCTCTCCCAACCCTATGAAATACCCTAACACTAAACTTTGGAGAGAGACACTATCACACACTGAACATCACCCTGCTGCCAAAGCTGTAACTCCCTGACCTTCATCACAGCACGGAGCTGAATATTTTGCAATAGGACCACAGTGTCCCCCAAGACCACCTCAGCAGCATCTCCCATCAGCCAAATGTCACCTGAGCAAAAAGCCCATCTTACCAGGGACTGAGCCATCAGCCAGGACATGCAGCCATGTGGGTGGAAAGAGGAGCCGGTGGTGAGAACTGCCTGCTCTAACTTTTCAGCTGCTTTATTTACTCATTTTAAGAGGAAAGGAAAAAAAAAAATAAATCAAGGAAGTAATGTTCCTCTCCCAAGGTGCACTGCAAAACATTCTTGGTAGACATGGAAACCCCTGGCAGGCTGCCAGCCCTTGGCAAGCCTCCACGCTAACATTTCAGCGAGCAACTCAACACTTGAATGGCTTTTAGGGAATTTAAAGGGAAACAGCAGCCACGGCCGGGCGATGCGATTGCTGCTCCCCGTTGGCAGGCGCTGGGGGTGTTCCTCGGTTTGCCTGCAGCTCTCCGGGGAAGCTCGTCACGCTTCTGCGGCACGTGGGGCAGGCAAGTTATGACGGAGCAGGGTGAAAATGAATACAGCCTCCTCACTTCTCCTATGAGAGAGGTTTCCTAGCTGAAGCCTGCAGGGACACGGGACAAGCTTCAAATATCTAAAGGGAAGCTGCAAAGATAAAGGGCAAAACGTCTTACCGTGCTCTGGAGGTTAAACTGCAGCAGAAGGTATTTAAGCCCACCTATTCCCCCCTGCCCCAGGGCTGCCACTTCCTTGGTCAGAGCTGGGTTGAAGAGCGATGGGGAACTGGGAGCCTGGTCTGGTCTCCCTGGAAATCTCCAAGCACAGAGCAGGGAGCACACGAGACCTCGCAGCTCTGGGGGAAGAGCAGGGAGAGCAGAGAAAGCCTGGGAGTGGACGCTCAGGGGTGTGGGTGCTCTGGGGGTGGTTGGACAGGGACAATCCTATGCTTGGCAGGAAAGGAGACCCTCCACCTTCCCCAAAATCCCTTCTTCCCACTTATTCAGGAATATTCTGCATGGGGAAGGGGCATTGCTCGCTAAATGCTGTAACCCTCCGCAGTGCCCATCAGAGTGCGTTGACGCACCCAGGAAGGGAAGCAGCGCTCGCCTAACAGGGCTGTGCAGGCATGCAGAAAAGTTTCCCACTGGGCCAGTCTTTCAGATTTCCATTAACAGTGCCTGTGAACAATTTTATGACGTTTAAGTGAGCATGAGCACACCCCAGGCACAAAACTTCTCTCTGAGGGGACCTTCTCACGAAGCAGGTTTGCATTAGAAATCTCTGTTAAGAAATCCCAGGTACATGGCAAAGATCTGTATCAATAAAGCCAAAAGGAAGGAAGGGGACTTACTGCCCTGCTCTCTGCTTACAGGCTTGAGGCATTTCCAGGGAGATCGAATCTTGAGTCCCCCATTGCTCTTCATCCATTTGTTCACCAGCCCAAATGCAGGCAGCCAGTGAGGAAGCCCCAGGGTAAAGGAGAAGATGAGGCAGGCAGGAGCCACGTCTCCATCCCCTTTCAGTGGTTTGACCCTTGGGGCTTGGGCTGCAAACACTGAGCAAACTCTTACTGTTCAGGGCTGCTACATTCTCCAAAAAAACACTGTTGTGCAACACCACCAGCATCCCAGCAATTGGTGAGCTGGCATGCCTAACAAGATCCACATTTCATTTATTTCCCAAGAGGATGCAAAAGACACAGACTATAAATAGGAAGCTGACAAGTTTAACAGCATCTGTGGTTTCACTAGGAGATTGGTGGTCATCCACTAATCGGCGAGTACTTGAGAGCATGTGCAATCTGGGCTAGCATTAATCTTATCCGGTGAGGGGTCATTGCTGGTAAGGATGTATAAGGGAAAAGACAACTATTTCCCATCTCTTTGCAAAGTCCACTTCCTCACTGTTGCTAAATTCAGAAGTTTTGCAACACTTTTTCTTTCTACAAAACATCCTTGAGGGTTTAGGTCACCAAATTCAAAGTAAATGCTTGCATAGAAGGAGTTTCCTCGCCATTCTCATTGTGAATGAAAATTAAAAGAAAAAAACAAAGATCTCAAAGCTCAAAAAGAAAGAAGGTCAATATGAAATCTTATTTAAAATCCAAGCAAGAGATTCTGCTCTGACCTGCTCAAGGTATTTTCAAATTGTCCCAAGAAAGAAGCTGAAACAAAGTTATGAAGTGCTGACAGGTCTGGAGTCTGCAAAAATCTGCATTTTTTCCCCTGAAAACTCAGGGAGGCATTCAACTTCACTGATCCATGTATAGAATAAGAAATCTGAAGGTTGGAAAAACATGATCAGCTTTGTTTGTGCTATTTTTGCATAGCTCTTGGCACAAATGATTTCCAGCGGTGGTTTGATGCCACAGCAGGCTTGGTTCATGAGTATTCAGGGAATTCACAGTCTGACTTGCTCAGTGCATTACAAAAAAAAAAAACCCTCCACCTCCTGAGAACCTACGGATAAGAAGATAGGTGCTGTGTTGAACTCCCATGGGCAAGACACTAATGATAAACTACAGTCTGGGAACAGCACCCCAGAGGCTTTGGAAGATCGTACTGTGTTTGACCCATGGCACAGCAGGTATATTTCCACACTCCTCTTCAGCAGGCAATGGATTAGACAATTTTTTCTCAAAGGAAGCAGTCCACATGTAGCAGAACCAGCAGCCCAGTTTGCCATGGGTTTGTGCCCTGTGGTTGCATTTCCTGGTGCCTGGCAAGATGTGGGTCCAAACCAAAGCTCCCTGGGGCTCAGACAGTGGAAGCAGCTCTGCCCAGCACGGGTCTTCTGTGTCCAGCGAGAATTGCCCTCATACCTTCCTTCCACCTTTCATGGGGACATTAACTAATTAACTTTTTACCCAATAGCATATATTTAAAATGCAGTACACAGAAATTGAGTATCTCCCTGACCTTTATCCGTTGGCCAGTTTCAGCTGAATTAAAACAACAGCAACAAAGCTTTAAAAGTCCAGAAGAGGGAAGGTAGGGCAGAGGAAGGTTTAGAGGGGCAAGAGAACCATCTTGTCCAGAAACCCCATTTCCTTATGAAATCAAGCTGAAAAATGTTAAAACCAGTGAACCACTGCTTGGGATCTCAGAGCCCCAGACGGGATTTTCACAGGGTAAGGGAGGACCAAGCTGTACAACTTCTGAGACAGATGCATAATTTTCTGCCTCAGTGCTGCCACCATCTGTTGTCTGCTGCTGAGACCTCATAACACACCATCCTGCTTCACCTTTCCACCATGCCCTATTCTTACACCAATTTTCCGAGCACGTGATTTCCCATCCTCTCATGAATGGGAACACAGCAGCTAGCAGTCACTGTGTGAATCTGCACAAATGCAGCAGAGAACCAAACTGCTGCTTTTCCTCCAATGCAGTGAATGCATTGGTATCGTTCCACATTCCTCCAATCTTCACAAGCTAATCAGTAATGCAGACCTTAAAGCTGCTCTGCCTATTTGAGCTTATAAAATATTAATTTGCTATGTAGCTATTTTTCCTGAAATTGCACTTAGTTCTCTAAAAGTGCCAGAACGCAGTAGCAGAAGTGACTAGATCCTCCCAGATCTCATTGCTTGCTTTCTTGCCTAAAATCCCAGGCTTTTCCCAGCAAAGAACACTACAAGAAAAAACTTTGAGTATAGGAGATTGTAGTTAACTCAGTCATCCCAAAATACAATAGTACAGGACTGACACAAGGCCTTGTGTGTCTGGATCATGACATTTCAAAAACAAACAAGCTCAAGATCTTTGATTTCTTTCTTTTGTATTTTTGGCAATGAGACATCAAAACTTTACACTTCCCATAGCAAGGGAGTGTGGAGAGTTATTTTAAAACAATTTTGCGGTTCCTGTTGTCTTTCTGGTAACTGGGCTCAGAACCAGACCTTTGAGAACAACTATCCTAATACCGTGAAAAGAGAAAGTTTCCTAGTCCCAGCACTCAATTTTTCCTCTGAAATGAGAAAGCTACAGCTGAAAAGTTCATGAGAATGTGCTCAGTGTGTTCATCTGGGCTTGATCTTTAAGATTTTTTTTAATCTAGCAAAGCAGGCACTTCAAGCTGTTTCGTCCAATCACTCACCTCCTCACCCTCTTTTTCAGTCTGAGGCCGAAGGTTTGGCTCTCTCCTTGGTGGAAGGACAGCCCAGCTTAGAGCCCCACGATCCCTCAAGCCGTGCTTTCCTTTCCCATCTCATCCAGAGAAATCTCTTGAGCCCCTCGAGCAGACCTAAGCAGAAGGCCCTGCAGCTTTACCTTCCACAACCTGCCATGCAGATGCTCTTCCCAGTTGCCTTCTACTCTCGGTAGACCTGAAGAGCAGATAAAGTTGCAAATTGGAACAACACATCCCCAAGATCCTTCCGGGATGAAAGATGCTTTTAAAATCCCAAGACATCAAATGCTCATCTCTAGCAACACTGGACTCTGCTAGCATAGGGCAGCTGCGATGCTGATGATGCATCAGCTTGGCTTACAGCCCTTTTTCATTAGGAGAAGAGAGTTCTCTCAACAGGCAGGGAGGAAAACAAGAGCAAGAAAGCTGGAATCAGTCAGGCAGCTGTAAAAAAGCAAAAGGCCAGGGTCTTAATGAGTGAATTGCTTTTCTCTCGTTGGAGCAGCGAGAGCTCTGAGCACTGCTTTGCTCCCTGCGTCCCCCCTCCACAAAGCCCAGCCGGGGAAGCAGCAGAGCACTCTGTAAGCGACACCAGCCTAATTAATTAATGACTCCCGGCGTCGGCTCTGTGGCTGCTGAGCTAGGAAGGAAGGCAGCAAAGAGGGGCCGGGACAGCACGCGACAGCTTCTGGTAAATGCTGAACGCTGCTGACAGCGGGCTCAGTTATTCATCACCTCTCCTGCTCTTGGCTACAGCACAGAGCAAGTCGGAGATATACCAGGGAGAGAAGATGGCGTGGGATCCACCCTTGCAGCATCCTCTCTCCTGGATGAAGTCTTCCTCCCTCTTCTTGTCGTGCTCCAGAGCTGCCATGGCACAGTTAATCGAGGTAAGGAGCAACATGCTTTATGGATTAGGGGGCTTAGGGGTGTCCAGGAATCCTGTGTTTTCCATGCAAGTTACCCAAGAAGGACAGGTAGGGCAGAAAGCAGGGAATTTAAGGTGACTCAGAGGAGCTAGCAGCTCCTTCGGGCAATGTTTGTTGCTTTCTGCAGGCCCAGCACTATTAAGAAAGTGCTTTTAAAATGCCAACATCTGATGAGGATCACAGCTGGCACTTAACTGCTCCTTTAATCCCCAAAGAGGGTTTGAGAGAGCACAAAAAGTTATGGTCACACCACAGCACCCTCTAGCCCAGTACTGCCTGTCCAACAAGTGCCCCATATCAGGGGCTCAGGGAAAGAGGAGGACCAGGCATGACCCAGGTGATCCTGTCCATGAATGCACCTTCCAGGTTAAGTGATTGGGCTGCATTTTCCTTCCTCTGTCCTCCCTCATTTCCTCTAGTTCTGCCAAAATGTTCACTTTGAAGGTGATATTCCTCACCCACAGCTCAGTTTCAGAGCCTTCTGTTGAGGATGACCTTGCACCCCCTGGCCATCCAGCAACGCTGGAATGAACCAGGAGGGAAGAGCAGACTACACCCTGGCAGCAGTTACAGCTTAATTGCTGGTATTTTCACAAGCAAGTCCTGTCCGGAAGGAGAGCCCCCGAAATTACAGCTGCCAAAAATTTAGCAGCCCAACCATTTTCAACTTCTTCATCACTTTTCCGAACTAAGGAAGCCTGAGCCACTTCAGAGGCAGCCACTGCATTGGTCTGGGGTCAGAACCCCAGTGCTATGGTGCCGATGAGCTGCGTGTTCTTACAGCAGGGCTTGCCTTGCTCATGTTTCTGATTTAAGCTACACTGCTCAAAAATGCAACTGTGCTGGCATAGCTATATCTGAGTTAAGGGCTCTCATAGGCTAGCAGAAGAAAATATTGTTTCAGCATTTTAAAAGTTAGCATCCCTGGCTGCCCTGCCCCTCACCTGGGCTCACATCGAGCCAGGTCTGATCTCCGCAGCCTTAGGTCTACAGATTTTAGCAGTTCATCTCCAACATGTCAGAGGCAACAAGAGCCGTGCTGAGTTCATATCCCCACCCTATGGTCCAAGTTCTGCCTCATCTCTCCAGATGTCTCAATTTAAAGTTACTTAATTCAGTATTTTCAAATGGGCCTATCAACCCATCCCATCTGACCATGGTATAACATCCCCAGAAAGCCAAACAGGAACCTATAAACTCCTCTGCAAATGCATACACACACTGCTGTAGACATTTTCGTGATCTGCTCAGCCTACAGCAGCTCTCAAGGTGACTGGCCAGGCAGAACTTTCTCTTGCAGTGCACATTTGACAAGGTATGCCTCACTGAAGCCAGTCAGTGTGCAGACTCAGCTTCCACCTCACCAGAAAGACTTCTTTTAAAAAACATATTTCTTGCTGTTTCCAAACACCAAGACAGCCACCTGAATAAGCATCCTGACATTTTCAGTTTGAAGATAGATATTTCAAAGACGCACATTTTCCAGGATTTGTCCTCATGTCAAAGCACAACAAAGATAAATGTCAAAACTAGGCAAATGGCTATAAAACAGTTGTGATTTTCTGGTCTGCTTTACTTATACCAGACTCTCTTGAAAACACGTCCACTTCTTATTGTCTGTTAGAGGGAGAAAATCTTGTCTGGAAACTCAAGCTGCACAACAGGTTAATTACCAGGTATCCAAAAAAATGAGATTAGATGAACAGCCAGTTTCTGTATTTCTTAAGGCAGATAAATTACAGGCTGCTCTGAAGCTCTGCAATGACTTTTTAACTTCAAATAATTATACAATGTAGTTATCTGGAATAATTCAATTTATGCTGAGCCAGCCCATCAGAGCAAACAGAGGGAAGGTCAAAGGGACTGGACATCAGGGCATTTCAGTGAGCTCAAAAACACCCCACAATAAGGAGGAATGAAGAAACAAGAAGATGATCTTGTTTAGCAATGTCCAAGTGTTTTCAAATGTGCAGATTTGTGTGCATTTTCCACTTGGGAGAGAGGAGGCAATAAGAGCCTCTGAATAGTGCATCTAATTACACTGACAAAAAGCTTTTCTCTTTCACAGAGATTTTTGAAGAGCCCACATAACCCCAGGGTGGAAGCTAACTGTCCAAGGATTAGCAAGTTGCCCTTGCACTGGGTACATTTGGATTTAGCTCCATGGGCTGCCCTGGGCACTGCCCCATTCAGTGCCCAGGAGCCCTCCCGAAAGGTGCTGAGACTCCTGCGCTTCACCCAGAGCTGTGGGCTCTTCCCCAGGAGCTCCTTGTCCAGTTTCAACTGTAGGCTGTACAGGTTTGCAAAGATAAACACCCATATAATATTATATCTAGGCTGTTCTCAGTGCCTCCATACCCCACATTTAAAATGCTTTCACATGCTTAGACATTATCAGGTGCTGGATAAAAACAAAGTGTGGGAAAAGGCTCTTTTCCAGCACCACATCAATCCTCTAGAACCAAGAGAACTAAAGAACAAGAGAGCACGGCTTTGGTGGGTTTTGTTGTTGTTTTTTGCTTTTTTTCTTCCCCTTGCACAGGACTGCTCAGACAATGCATTCAGCCCTCATAAAACAACACCCATTACATGAAATGCCTATGGCACTGGCCCATTCCTTAGCTCTCCACCTTTGCCATCATCTCTCCAAGAGAGTTTAGACAAGCTATGCATTTCAAGAAGTGGGGGGCTTACACAGGTGAGGAGGGACCAGGCGATAGCCCAGTTCACACTGCTGCTGCTTTTGCTCATCAGACCTCTGACACACCCCAGAGACACTCTGGAAACAGAATTAGGACAAGTTAGGTAGGGAGGAGCATCAGCATTTCCAGTGTTGCATTCTGGAACAGAATCTTTCTCTCTTAGAGGTTAATATAAACCCCAACACTTCTTAAGTTTGACTGTCTTTTGGGCCAGGACTGAAAAATTAGCACCATAGTGCTTTATGACTATTTTGTAATTAGCTTAAGGAATATTCTGCTCTGCAGCATCACAGGGAATCCATCTAGACTTTGCCTTGGGAAAGCACAGGGAAATCTCCATTCTTATTAGAGCCACTATATCAATACTAAGGACTGACAAACCAGTTGGAATAGGACACATTTTCCTAGTCATTCCCATATGCTTCATTACTGACTTCCTCATTGACATGTTTATCTTCTCATTCCTATCCCAAGGCTTTTCTCAGCCCCCACTTGATTTACCTGCTTCTTCTCTTTTGTTATAAACCTTTTTATCCATCTGCAGGAGAGAATCAGGCTAGGTAGAAACAAATGTAAAAAATAAAAGTAAAAAGCAGCCTGAAAACTGTACCTTGGTACTCCCTGCTGGTTTATAATAGGCTTCCACCTTCTTTGAGTTGAGCTCAGGCCATCAACCCTGTGGGTTATCACAGGGTTCTCTGACCCCCAACATAATGCATTCCTCATGGAGAAAGCAACCAGGGTGACCTCATCAGGATGACCTGCATCAGCTCAGCTCTTAAGAGGCTTGGAATTGGTATGAATTTGGACCCTGATTTGGGAATATGTATCAGGTTTTTGGTATGGAGCATATGGTTTAGTCAATCATCCGCTTATTGAGTCAAATTCTGCATCTGCTGTATCTTTATTAAGATCTTAGTCTCTGGATTGGAGTTTGAAGCTTTCTAGTCAGGAGGCAAAGCTCTGTCCTAGGCAGTCATGTAAAAGAAACTCTTCAGAAGCTTCATCGGACTAGAAGTTGTTGCCCTTTCTTTCTACCAATACAGCAAGAAAAATAAAGATGTTTCTGATCTCCCCACTTTCTAGCTTGGACCCCATGCAAAAGCTGCAACACAGATTTGACAGTAGGGAAAAAATAAACTAGCCTTTTCTACTAGTTATGAATAGCTTCAGTTTATATTATACTTAGCTGTATATTGTTGCACTCGAGGAACAGTAACCCTCATTTGTAGCCTACAAGTGAGTGTGATGGATGTGACTCGGTATGTAATAGTCTAAAAATACTTGTGTGTGATTATAGTTCAAATGAAGGTAGGTAAAATTACCAAGTGGACTCCTGAGGTTGATTTCTCATGTGAATGCATAGATTTAACCCAATAGCTGACAATAAAAGAGCAAAGAGGAAAATAATAGCACAGGAAGACATGCAAAAGCAACACACATGGTAGTTTAAGAGATGAGCGTTAGCTTTAAGAAGGACATCTTTAAGGAAGATGCCAGTATTTCAGGCCAGCTAGATTCAAAATATCATAGAAAATTACAAAACTGTTTTCTGGAAAATTCCTTGTCATGGTCCATCAGAGGAGACAGGCTCAGAGAGAGGGATGGAGGCCATACAAGGTGCAAAGTCACTGGACCTTCCCAGACCCCATAACATATGTACTTAAGGAAAAAACAGACGTGCTCTCAGACCATTCTCGTTATTTGTAGAGGGGTTGTGCCCATTCCCAAGTGCATTGTCTCTGCTAACAATCATCCTAACTGCTACAGCTGTGCTAAAGGGGTTGTTCTGTGACTGCTGCCATTCTCAGATGAAAAGAAGCATCAGGGTTCAATCTTAAACTGGTGTTCACAGGGCTGTGAACTGGCCCAGTATGAAAAAATAAGGTTCCAGTGGGGAACGAAGGAGGCTGGAGGTCTGAGACCGTGTGAGGGGTCCTTCAGCCAGCCCAGGAGCTGCCCTGGTGCAAGCAAGCCTCGTGACCAGGGCGACAGCTATATCTACACTGCCATCTAACAGTAAATACCAGCTTTAACAGCTATCGCACTTAAATTAAATCATCATGGTCAGTCTCTTATTTTCCCCCTAAATACACCACCATATTATATTGGCCCTTGACCTGTGAAGCCACAGATCAATTATCATCACCGTATTTTGGATGTTGTATCTGGACCCTGCCAGGGCTTCCTCACCACCACAGAGGATTGTTGGCCTCACTAGATGGGCGTGGGTGTCCATCCTCAGGGCGTCCGTTTCCTTCCTGTTACTTAGAAGGGGAAGCGATGGAGTGTGCATGTGCACCTGTCTAAAGCACAGTCCCTCATAAACATCTGTGGCCTTTAGATATGTGTAGTCAAATGCAATTAGGAACAAACATTGTTAGCTTTTCCAAGCCCAGCCATGCTACAGGCAAAGCAGCAACACTAGTCAAGCCTAATTAAAGGGGTCATTTAAAAAAAGAGCATGAAGAGTAGTGCCTTTTACCATTTTTCTTTGCTGCTTAGTGAAGCAAATAAAGCTTCTGTCTCCAGCAGCTGTCTCCTTTTCCACTGGGGCTGACACCTCTGCTCCCCCCAGCCCCAGTCACCACTGACAGTTTCTGTCTCTCTGAAATGAATCAGAAAAAGTGAACACGAATTTTTTCTAGTTAGAAGAAACGGTGTCAAACCGTTCTGACCTGAAAATGCAACTTGCCTGGAAATGATTTAGTGTTTGGGGGTTTAGTAGATGTTTTACAGCCCCGAGAGCCCGATGTCAGCTCAGATCCTGCTTCTTATGGAGTGGTTTCTGCCTGCTCCCAGCCTTTGCTGGGAGGAGCTATGAAAGCAATGCCTGCACACAATGCAGAGTTCCTGTCTTCAGTGTGACTCTGAGGCACACACGGATAGCAAGGGACATGCCTGGGCCTCCACAGAACCCTGGGACGTGCCATCCAGCAGGGTTTGGGATGGTGCAGTTTCCACCACAAGCACATCTTGTGCCTTCAGAGGAAGGGGAGCCTGCCACGGCAGGTGGTGAAGCAGAAGAGAGGCCAGGGTATTGTGAACATGGCCCAGCCTTAGCTCACATATTGGAGACACACGCACCCCTGCAAACAGCCCTATGGAGGCCAAGTCATGGCAAACCCAACACATAGGGCAGTAACCAGCCCCCTGCCCCTGTTCCATCTCCTGCTGGGGCCAACTTGATCCCTAGGACATTCCAAACTTCCATTGGTTCTCTTCCCTGCTCCCAGAGATCAAGCAAAGAATTGGATGTCAAGGGCAGCGTTTACCTGATCTACACTGGGCATCTAGGAGTTAGACAAATCTGAGCTAATCGCTATGGGCTCCACTAATAATCACTAAGGAGAAATACTCGTTTATTCATCAGATCTAAATAGGTTCCTCAATGAGGTGGAGAGCTCTATGTAACTTCCACTTTCTCATAGCTGTAACATAACTCTGGAACAACTGGCTTAGACCTAACTATTTGTACTGCACATTTTTAAGCTCCTAAGTAAGGGCAGATGCATTTACTTTAGAGGGAGAGAATTAGCCTGAAGGGTAAGACACAAATATACATCTCTATTGGCATCAGCAAGTGACCCGAGTGCCTCAGCTTCCATGGGAGATGTAGTTGACACAGTCAGAGTCTAAGGAGCTATTCCACTGTCCTGCAAGAGATGCCCAAAACAACAGTCTGTCTTTGGGTTAATATTCAGAACTGGTGTTGGCTAGAAGTTGGATTCACTAGCAGTCTAATCTTATTTTATACACTGTGCTGTACAATGCCTGTTTTTTATCTGCTGCTCCAGATAGCACAGATCTTCCATAGATGTAATGGGGAGTATTTACAAAGGTCTTATCATCATGCCCTTTACATTTAAGTTTAGGCTACTTAACTAATCTGTAAGTTTCTTTTTTCCATAACATGATTATACACTTTTTCAGCACAGAGCATCCTGGAAGGTACAGGGAGCTTTGTAACCTTTCATTTACTGCTTTCTGCTCATTTGTTTTTCTCCCTGGAGCCCCAACAGACAGTGCCAAGATACCTGTATGGTACCAACATTGTAGTGAGGCTAACCTCAGGTGTTTGCATAATTTTCTTTTATATTTTCTCATCTACTTGCTCCCCAAACCTCTCCCTGATCAATTACTACCCGAGTGTTGCTAAAGCAGCTTCTTGCCTGCCTCTTCTCTGTTCCTAACACCCTCCTGCATCTAAGGACAAAGCCTGAAATTTCTTGCAGGAGTTTTCTTTACTGCCTTCAGTCCTCTGGAGTCTTTAATTCAGTGCAGCTGCCTTGCATAGACAAAGCAATGCTGTTAACCTTCATACCAAATATAACCTTTTAATCCACCAGTATGTCTTCCACTTCTGGACTACACTTGCGACCAAGAGCACAAGTTCACTCTCAATGGAGCTGCAAGCACCAGCTTCAGGTTTTTGCTTTTTACCGTGGGGCTGTGTAAGAATTGCCTTGCCCCACAACTTCTTCTTGTCTGTGATTCACCTCCTTACATCTTTTCCTTTTGTCCCTGATCCAATCACTGTTATCTTGACATTTAGTGCAGAGCACAAATCAGTAACTCCAAATCTTGACATTTATTCCCATGCACAAATCAACCGCTCCAAATCTTGACATTTATTGCCAAGCACAAATCAACAGCTCCAATTCCTGCAGCTACTAAGAATTACTTTCATTAAGATGTTTTTTCCTCCCCTCACTATACATTTAATCCTCTTAGCTTTTGGAGAGGACATGCAGGCCAGTATTGCATCTTTCAACCCCCTTAAGAGTTTGGACAACTTGTTCGGTCAGGACATGTAGCAATGCAGACTCAGCTCTCAGCTACAAGTCCCAGTGCATACACACAGGCAGGTGCCACAGATGAGCTTCTATCTGATGATTTATTGAGCTGTGGTAGCTTGACCACTACACTACAGTAATTTCACTGCATGTTTCAGCCCTGGCATTCTCAACGCTCACTCTAAGAACATGATGAAGAGTTGCAGTGATTAAACCAAAGCATTTATATGAACGGTCAGGACTCAGCAGCAGTCTTGCTTCATGCCTTTTCCCCTTGCATTTTTGTCTTAAATATTTAACATATTTTACTACTTCACATATTGGTTCACATCAAGAGCTTTTGAGAAACCAAGGAAAGTGGCAGAGATCTTCAACCTTGCTTTTTCTTCTTCTTTCTAATGCAAATTAAGTCTCGTTTAAAGATACTGTCCCTTGTCCACAAATCCCTCCAGAAATGCCCATAAGTTGGTGGCAAGTGCTTCAATCACTAGCCTTCCTACTACAGATGGTAAGCCCATTTTGACAGCAATCCAGAGTCCTAGGCTGTCCTCCTACTGAGGTACACTGCTGTTGTAGCACCTGATATGTCAGCACATCCCTTACCTTCCTGTGTATTTACATCTCTATCCCTCCCAGAAAAGTCATACATCTTTTTACTCATCCAAGAGTTTATCCTTCCTGCGTTACTTAGACTGGAGAACATATAATAAAAACAATGCCTACCGCATGTTCCATCTAAGATATTTTCTACCTAAATGGTGCAGCCATTAAAGGAGGATCCTGGAATCCATTCTGTTTCCCAGAGAGCTCTTGATCCACACTCCGATCTTGAGAAAATCTTCTAATTGCCCCTGTCTCAGCTACTTTACTCTGAATTGGAAGTGTTGCTTCTGTTCAACAAATGTGATGCATTAAGTGCTTTGAGATCCCCAGAGCAAAAAAAAAAAAAAANAAAAAAAAAGACTAATGCTGGAAGGTTTGGCAGGCAAAAGCAGCAAGGATCTCTGGTCCCACAGCTCTGTGCTTAACACGGTCAATGCAGACTGACTTCAGTTTGCTGATTCTGATTACAGTTATTCTGCTGCTGCAGAATCAGTCCTATACAGAAGTCACACAGAGAGATGAACACATCCCATTCTTGATGCTCTTGCTGGAGACAAGCACAGAGGGCAGCAGTCAGGACTCAAAGCCTGTGTGTGCTGCAGAAAACCAGTACCATCACTTCCAAGCCATGGAGCTTGGCATGGGTTCTTGTTCCCTCAGCTCCAGATCTGCTGTTTGCCTTCTTTTTGTACTTTATGTTGGATTCTTGGAGGATACTATGCTTCTGATTATTGCTGATTAATAATCAACTGTAAAGTAAAACAACCTGCTGAAGATCAGAAGGTTCTGGTGCATGAGGTGCCCCGTGGCTGGTCGTGAGACAGCAAACCAGGTTACATGACCCACAAAGGGGTTGCTCTCCATGGTTGTAGATGTGGAATACTTCCACAAGCATCACTTTCTTCACAGCAGACCCTCATGAGAAGACACAGCTCTTGGCCACAGAGAAATGCTATGGCCCTATGAAGAGCCCCAAGACTCTTAGCAGACTACCACTGGGATGCTGAGCATTCCAACATGATGAAGAAAGCATGGAGCATTGTTTTGCTGTGTGTGACAGTCCTGGAAGCACCACAGCAAATCAGAGGGAAGGAAGGACCACTAGCAATGCACAAGGCTCTACTGAGGAAGCAGTACCTGCATGAACACCTCCAGAACTGCATCTCACCTTCCTGCACTAGGTCCTTTAGGGACTTGCTCTTAAGACTGCCTAGAGCAGTAGCTAGTCAACCTTGAACCCATTCCCTCCAGCCATCTACAGAGCCAAACCTTCACCTCTGCTCCCATCTGGCACAACCCAGGGCTAACAGCAACCGTGTCCATGTTTGCCTTCTCTTTTCTCCCTTCCCGACATGCATTTACAACTTAACCAGATGTGCAGGGTTCCAACAGAAGCCCCCCAGTTTCCTTTGCCCACCAGTTTTCCTCTTTATATCTGGCTCTCTTTCCCAGTTGCCCATCAGGGACAAGTCTGGAAGGAAAGATCCATCCTTTGGAGAGCTCAGCTTCTCAAGAAGGCAAAGGCACTCTGAGTAGTACACATGAAACAAACACCTGTGATTCAGACTGAGGCTAGCCTAGAGGTTAACGCCAGGATCAGAAGTGAGGAAAGCCAGAGCCAAGGCAGGAAGTAAACTTATATCTCTGGGGTCAGCACTTCCAATTAGTCGAAATTTTTCTGAACCTAAAACGGTGCCCTGATTGCTCTCCCAGGACTGCTGTCTACTGCAGCTTCTTCAATTTATTTCCAGTGTTACTGGATACTTTGTAAGCAGCATAAAGAATTCCTATAGTTGAAAAGGGAAGTCTTTTGGTGGTGACTGTCACAGATTCCTGCCTGACTGTTCCAGATGTCTCTACAAGACCACACCACTCCAGTCAGACTTCCTTTCTTCCTTCATTCAGCTGAGGCAATTCTGGGTTTGGGGCATTAAATGCTCCATGTCCAGCCCCAGCACTACAGGAGGAGTGTGGCTGTCACAGATTGCAATGAGGTGAGGCAATGCGGTGCTGAGTAGCTAAAACAGCTTGGAACAGACAAGCTCAGACAGCAATCCTATCCACCATGAATGGGTTCTGAATAGGATTCCTCTGGGAGGCAAAGCACTCCAGACTCGACATGAAACATCCTTCATTAGGAAGAGACTAAATTATGGTTTGTATTGCACAAATAGGCAAGTAATTGGAGAGCAGCTCCAGCTCTCTGGTATCCATTACAGCGGGGTTTTAACAGCACTTTCACGGACTGAGAAGGGAAGGGCACTGCAGGGAGTCAGACATGCGTGTTTAGAAGTGGTGGTATTTTTTTGTTTGTTTTTAAGAAATAAACTGTTTTCAGCTTGTATCAAAAGACTGTTGCCAGCTCAGATCAGGTTCTACGTTCAGATATAAGCCAACATAGGTGTTTTGTGAACAACCCTTCTGAAAGGTCAGTAGCAGGTTTTAACTCTGATTTGCTGTACCACAGTACATCATAACAGGAAGTTCATTGGCAGCAAGGGAGTGTTAACCTCTGATTTTCTAAGCTATCAGATGAGAGATTAAATGCTGCTTGATGATATGTGTCACCCTACTGTATCACCGCTGCACTTGGGCTACTGGGGTTGGTCTTGGCAATCTAGCTGACGAGTAACATTTATCCTCTTCACACCTGTGAAATATCCTTATCCCCATTTCTGAGATGGGAAACTGAGGCACAGAAAAACAAAGGACTGGATCTGCAATGAGACTTAGCTATATCATTTGTCAATGCTTAGCTACTATGGAAGCCACCAAGTCCTTTTCCTGTTTCCATCTACATGGGCATTCAAAAGAGGTTTCCTCCTGGACTCACAGCACAATTCAATGGTGTTTACACATTTAACATGTTCAAGTAACACAAGGGCTCTCAGCAAATACAGCTTAGCTATCTTCTTCAGTGCAAAGATCCCTGCTCTGCGTGTTAATCTTATCTCTTTGGTGCTGCCTGTGTTGTTTAATCTCCCTGTGGTATATTCCCCTTCCTGCATCGAATGAATCTCTCATACTGCTGGAGCTGTGGGACTCTGAGCTCTGTCTACAGAACTGGAGCCTCTAGTCCAGAGTAACCCTGTTTGGAAGCCTTGTTGCTTGTATTCCATGAAATCTAACATCTCTGCTTTGTGAGGCTGACTTCAAATGGTTAAACCAATGTGCTTGAATCCCCAGTACTTAAATGCGACTCAAATAGCCATCTAATTCAGCTGTGCTGTTCTGACAATTAAATCATACACTGTATCATTACTGCCTGTGCTGCTATTCAAGGCCATCAGCCTCTCATTCCCCATTGATAATGGAATCAGCGCCCTATAGTAGGGATTTAACTAAAGTATCCTTCCTCAGCTTATAAAAGAACCCTAGTATCTCTTCCTGTGTCAAATTCACATGGCATTGTCCTTCAAAATATCTCATGGCAAAATCCTCTTATCAGTGGGGAAACTGAGGCACTGGGTGATTTTACAACGTGAGGCAGAGAGTGCAAGGTGTAGACACAAGGTTTCCTGACTTTCTCTCATGCCCGAGGAGGATGAGGCCACCGCTGTGACATTGCTATGAAGTCTAGTGCCACATGAGATGTTGCCCACCGTGCTGGATGGGCAGCTGAAGGACACTCCTTAGCACCTCAGATTAGACTAGGCACCTGTGTTTAAGAGGCCAAATCTTACCCCCACTTGCACTTTTAAAAGCAAGGAGCTCTAAAACAACACCATGGAATTGCAGGTTATTCATGTTCCAGAGTTGTCCTCCCCTCAAGAGGAACTTTTCCTGTCTAGAAAGGGAGGGCTAAGGAAACACCTGTTGCATCTTCAGAGTACAGACATTCAGAGCTTGGACATAAGCCCACACCTAGGTACATACCTGGAGAACCTCCACACCAAGAAAACTGGAGATAAAATTCAGGTCTTTTCTTGCAGCAGACCTAGAGCCAGCCCTCCTGGCAGGACAGGTGAGCCAGGCTTGGCCAGAGCCCCATGGACAAATCCTCTACCCCATAGCAGCTGCAGTGGAGCCAATCCAGATGAGTTACCCAGCCCCTTCCTACAGTGCTCCTGCAGGCAGTGGGGTAGCTCCATGACATCCCTCAGGGTCCCTCCCTCATGAAGTCCGAGGAGAACAAAAGGGACTGGTGCAGGGTGAAGAAGGGAACGTGCACCAAGAAGGGAAACAGGCCCTATAGCTTTCAACACCAAAACTCCAGCCTGAGCCAAGGAAGCACATTCCCCTTCTGCTGGCAGCTCTTACAATATTGCATGATGAGAAGAAAATAGAAAGAAACAACCGAACTCAAAGGTCAGCATTGACTGCTATCTCACTCACAATCACATCTGTCCTATTCGATCTAGCAGTAGTCCTGTAGTATTTCCCCAGGGCTCGGGAGCAAGGCAGCAAGTCACTCTCCAGGCTCTGAACATCCCACCCCTAGAGGTCTGGCTGCTGGGGCCAACTGCGAGACAGCACAACAAGGGCTGAGCCCCATCCTGCGGGAGCTGCTTTAACCCTAGGCTCAAGTGCTTGGTCCCTGCCTGAGCTACAGCCCTGATTGTGCCTGGCCATGGGTCTGCTCAATTGCTATGGATGCATCTGGTGACCAGAGAACCCTGCTCGCCCTGGCTGCCACCCCAGGCCTGCCCCTCTCCCCTTGTTCAGGGTCATGGGATGGGGTCTTGCTGGTGAGACCACTGCCCTGGGGTTTGTGTTGTGGTCCTCAGCTCCCATTGTGCTTTGACATTTAGGTCTTTTGCTCCTTCCTTTCTCATCTAGCCCTAGCAGAGCAGATAACATTGCAATGCAACCTGCAGAGAAGTCTTTTCAAATAAATAAATAAATAAGTTATGTTGTTCTTGACAGCTAAGCTTTAAAAAAAAAAAAAAAAGCCTTTTAAAAGTATAAAAGACCGCCTCCTGACCCCAGGAGCTGAACTCTTTAGGAAAACGTGGGACTTTACAAAGCAGATTTTTTTTTACCATTATTTCCTAATCGTGAAAATTGGCAACACTTCAGACATTTCAAAACAGCAAAAGCTTCAGATACAAGCTCTAGCGAAGTCCCCATTCCCTGAAGACTTACGAATTGTTGTTACGCCAGAAGACCAGGGCTCATCAACTCCCGTGTTATTGGCATCTTTCCCCTTCTGACTGTTCTACAGTCACCCTTGCAAATCTTAAACCATATTTCTTTTTTTTCCTCTCTTTCCCAGGCCACCACAGAACCCCCCAGAAAGAAACCGGACCCTGTCACGTCGGAGACGGTGGTGATCTGGGGGCTGCGCCTCTGGCAGGTGATTGGTATCTTTGCCATCTTTGTCCTGGCAGTCAGTAAGTCATAATTCTCTGCCTCACACCCACCACAGCACCACCCCACATAGGACCTGTTTCTGACCCAACCTGGAGAAGACTACAGGCCAAATGGCCACAGAAGTCACAGGCTGAGGCTCTTTGGTGCTTGGCATTGCTGAGGGTTTTGTTGTTGTTCCCCAAGAAGGGAGAGGCAGATGGGGTGTTCGAGGGAACCACAGATCAGCCACAACGGCTCCACCCTGTAATGCACTGATCAACAGGTCCTAGCTGGTGGCACCCCAGAGCAGAAGACAGACTATAGGACTGTGCCACAGGTGGGGCTGTTGTCAGCTGCAGTACCACATTCAGGCTCAAATACATCTTACAGCCATGGTCTTGCCCTGTCACACAACTTGGCAAGAATCCTACCTTGTCACACAACCCAGACAAGCTGTATATGACCTTTTGTGGCGCTGTCCCACATGCTATGATAAGAAACCTCAAGAGGTCTGTGGTTACAGCCAGACCTGGCATTAGGGTACCTAACTGCTATTCTGGGTGCCAAGACTCCCCACTTGATTTTAGCAGGGCTTTCAAGACCTAGAAAAGTCCTTTTTGGATCCAGTCATCAGGAAGCCACTGACTCAGACCTGGTGACTGTGGTGGGATCAGGCACTCTCCTGGCACACTTTGAGGATCTGTCTGGGTATGGCTGATTCCCCACCTGAATGTCTTCATTCACTTTCATCCCCTTGCAGCTCACCCTTGGGAAACAGTATTTAAACTAGTTCACTGTGCACTGCAAACTAATGTCATAAGTTTGCTTATGAGAATATCACCTGGTACAAGACCATAACCCTATTAAGTTCAAAGGAAGGATCTTCTGCTCTCTCCTTGAGAGAACTCATCACACACACACACACACACACACAAAAATAGATCTATTGGATACAAATAACACTCGACAGACCCATTTCATTTTCCTATCTTCTTATTACTCTCCAGTCATTTGCAAAATGTTTAACTAATTCATTTCTTCTAGCATCTTTCCAGGAAAGGACATGGTCCTGGGCAGCCTGCTCTAGGTGGCCCTGCTTGAGCAAGGGTTTGGGACTAGATGGCCTCCAGAGATCCCTTCCAACTCAACCATTCTGTGAAATGAAGTTACACTGACACTCGTCTATAATTCACTTGAACCTACTCTTTTTCCAGTTAGGAACAGGTGAACAGACATCCAGAGCCTGTCCCTAGCCCTCAAGGTAAATCCCATTAACTCAGAGATTGCCTCAAATCCTTACCCACTCGAGGAAGGATGTCAGCCAGCCACATGGGCTTAGACACACCTAGATCTTCCAGGCATTTTTTTTACTGCTCTCTTCTCATTCTGGCTTGTGAGCCTAATAGCTTGTTAAAATTAATTTCATAAGTGGAACTTTGAAGCATTTTAAAGCGACTAAAGGAGGACTCAACCTTGAGTGCCTTAGCTTTCTGCACCACTTCTGCTCTCATTCCTCATAAGTGATAAGCACTCTCCCAGACAAGGCAGACAAGTGCAAGCAGGGAATGGGTTTGCTGGGCAATCCTTAAAAACGCAGTAGCACAGAAAACTGACAGCTAGTACTCCCTCCTACTTTCTAATTTGCTGCTGATGCTACATCTAGAAGTAGCCTTAATTTAAATCAGATTGCTTAGCAGTCTGAGTGTTGTTTCTGCTGATACAGGGTGAATCCAGTCACTTGTTGCTGTCACAGCCTCCTCTTTGGCTGCTGCAGGTAGCCTGTAGCAGTCCTTCCCAGATAGCCTTCCTGTTATGTTCCCATGCAGCTTCAACCAAAGACATTTACAGTTTCAAAACAACTACAAGCATTTTCCTCTTTTTTTTTTTTTTCCCCTTATTGCCCTTTCTGTGCTAGTACCACACCCTGCACCCAAAATCTCCAGGATAAGCACTCCCATGTCTTACCTGTTCTCAATCAATGAAGCCTATGCTAATTCTTCACATGCCACAACACCCTTTGCAAACAATCTCAAGAAACTCTACAAAGGAAAGTAAACACAGCCAAGTATTTAATCCTAGTGACTCCATGTACTGTGTGAAATAGGCATCAAAATTAACAGCAGGAAATTAAAAATGCAAGTATATGTGTGAAAGGGTTTATTTGTGTGGTTTTCTTTTGTTTAGGTACATCACACTGTAAAGGAATTTTCACCCAGTAGGTCTGATTACTTTGTTGTTTATTAGAAATTGGCTTACATATCACCAAGTTATTTATGGTTACTAAAAATATAAAAGGCTTCCCATGCTGGCAAGCCATCAGATAGTGCACCACTCACAGTGAAGAAAGTTTTCTTTTGCTACCTAAAAATCTCTGTAACAAGAAGAAAACACCCATGGAAACGTACTGATCTAGTGACAGCACAGAAACAAGACTTATTATAAAAAACAGAGTACCAAGAAAGTCACAGGCTAGGTATTTGAAGTGTTGACAGCAGCGAATAGTGAGAAGTTAAAATGTTTTTAGGGATCAATGTTTAGACAAGCAAACAAACAGGTTGTAAGCAATACAGTAAGGTATCATCTGCTGTAAGGTTTGAGATCCAACTAACACACACAGGTGGTTCAGCAAAAAAAAGTCTATTATGTCAGCCTGCTACAGATATATATTACTAGAGAAGTGGAAAAGTATTTCCTAGGAAATTGTAGGGTTTGGGCTTGCTGAGTCTCAGAGTGACAAAAAGATTAAGTACATGACAACATGGAAGGGAGACAATTTATGGCACTGCTCCCCTAGTACAACATTTTTGTTTGAAGAACCTACTTCTTCCAATGAGCAGAGTGGATATGAAAACAGCTATACCAGCTTAAGCTATGTATTGAGACAGCTTTATGAAAACAGTAAACATTAGGTGAAGAAAGCAACTATTAACCAAGTCCATCATCCAAAGCAAAATGGGATAGGGTCAAATTTAACAACATCAGAATGACTGAATCCCATAGTCAGTTCTCACCAATTTCTTGTATCTTGCTCCAGCAACACCTTCCTCCTCCTTTGCTTCACGATCCCCAAAGCAGTGGTGGTTCCCCAGCTTTACCAGCAAAGCTCCAACTCACAAGAGCAGGCACAGGTTTTTCCGTGAGTGAGCTCTTGAGAGCCACCTTGGTATCAGCCCAGAAAACTAGGCAATGATACTCTTCTCCAATGTTACAAGAGCTGGAGAAGAGCTCTAGCGTAGCTTCCTTTTTTCTGGTTCCAGGAGCAACTTCCTAGCCAGGGCAGGAGAGCACAACCCTCTCTCTTAATAGCTCTTAAAAAAAAAAAAAAAAAAAAAAAGAATTTTTTCCAGGCCTTTTCAGGGCCTGGGCATGATCCCATTGGCTTACAATTTCACCTCGTTATCAAAGCTTTAGGGCCTTAAGGGTGTGTCTACCTTGTCATTTGAATTTAGATGAGGATGTGAACCGAGATGCTTTTGAAGTTAATATCCCTACCTCTGAGTGGTTATGGAGCACTCAGACTGGATTCCTTTCAGTTGAAATGGAAAGAGAAGACAGTTGCTCCAGAAGGATATAATCCCAGATGTACATCATAATTGCCAAGGGCACCCCCATCAGACAAGAACTTCTCCACAGCCACAGCCCTGAAGTGTACCAAGTGTGGCTGGCAGGTCCTCCATGTTCTTCTACCCCAGAAGCCAGCTCCTGCTGAGCAACAGGACTTGCAAATATAGATATGATCCAGGTGTTGTTTCTAACTCTTGCTCTTAGCAACTTCCACAAGATGGCACCATCACATAATAAAAGGCAGAAATAAATGGACAAATCCAAAGCCCTTTTACATTTGCTTATTTAATGAAAAGAAAAAGAAAAAGGCACCGTCTTGTATTGTTAACATACACCACTGAAAAGAGGAACAAGTCACTGAGGAGGTTTTCTATATTATACAAGATTTTTGGGAGGGTTACAAACCAGATGGGATGCCTCCTAGCTCTACCTCCTTGAGATCAGAACAGCCAGAGCATTTGCACACCTGTTAGCAGAAGGCTTCTCTGCCTCTCCTGCAGCAACTGATAGCCAGCTTTCTCAGATGCTGTAAGAAAGCATTGTCCAGGCTCCTCCTGTCAAACCCATCTCCATCTTTTTCCTTTGCTTCTGCTCTGTGATAGGATACAAGTCATGAGAGAAAAAACAAACAAAACCTTTGGGAGTATAGCAGCCCATGGTAGAAAATGTAACTTCATAGAGCATGCAGAACATCATTCAGGTGATGTTGGAGGTATAACCCTCAAGGATGTGTTTTTCAATCATTACACAATTCTTATTCTTCTACTAAATTAACAGGAATGTTAAGTTTTTTGCTGCAACTGGAGAAAGCACATGAAAGTTCCTTTTTCAAGTAAGCAGAAGACCCTCTACAGGAAAATCTGGAAAGGACGGAAGAAAAAGAATTTTTCTCAGTTACCAGACAGAGCAGGTCAACTCAATATTTCTCCTCTGTCCCCAAACTTTACCTCAGTCATTTTGTCCTTGGTTAAAGAAAACCATCCCCTTTAGATATTTTAATCAGGTAGAGGACAGGCAGACCAGACTCGGAAATCTCCTGATAGTGTGCCTTGAAATCCTTATCAGGGCTGCCTCTGCACACCTAGCATAATTCAGCTGCTCTGGATGGCTTCTCCGAGCACTGGCTGATAAGAAAGGAGACCCCTGGCAAGCAGGAGCACCTAGCAGACAGCGGTTACATCTGGTTCTCTCATTCTCAGAGAGACTTTGATAAGACAACAGTGGACAACGGAGATGGGATTAGCTGTTAGGAGGACTTGATTCACTCAGGGGCATTGTTATCTGGTTGCTATATCTGGCGTTTCCCTTTTTTCTTTCTTTTTTTTTTTTTTTTTTTTGCAAAAGCTGTAAATGGGGAACTGAGGCCCAACACTATCACCCTGATAGGGTGGGATTGAGTCATAATCTCTGAATCTTGCATTGCCTTTTTCACCCACAGAGGTCTAGGGCTTTGCACCAAAAGTACTATCCTTTGCCAACTGCCGTGCTGCGATGGAGGAGGAGGAGGCCCTGATCCATCCCTGGGAGAGCCAGCAGCCTGCCCAAGGCTTGCCCAGTGTGCTCTCCATTGACTCACCCCTTCCTTCCATAGGGCATAACCACCACCATCAACACTTTGAAGCAGGCCTGTGGGCTGTTTGTTTTCCTTGTTGGATGTTACTTTGGTTTCAAGGTCCCAAGTCTGCTGATTTCTGCGTTTACATACATTCCACTCCCAGCTCTGTTGGCAGCAGCCCACTGGGAGGACACTGGCAATGCCTCATGGGAGAGGTCATGAAGAGGGTGGTGGGAGCAGGGACAGTGCTGTGGAGAGGAAGGAGTGCTTCTCAGCTCCTGCCCAGAGTCCATCTTCATCTGTACCATGCCTGCCCAATGCAGAATGTCAACCAGAGGTATTTCAGGTACCAGAGGTAGGGAGGGACCCCTTTCTTAATCATTTTGTTTTGAATCTTTACTCTGTTGAATGGAGAAGGAAGGATGGACTGAGGGACTTCTGGCAGGAGATTCCCACATGGGGTGGGGTGGCAGCAGAGCTGTTGTTGCATCCCACTGCAGCATTCCAGACATGACTTATACCTTGTGGTCAGCTCAACCTGAAGACCAAGCTGCCTTTGAATGGTACCTTGTTATGCCAGGGAACTGCTGAGCTAAGCTGGTGGTGCACATTAGACCACGTCGTGTCCATGAGTGGGGAGCGATCTTTAATTAATTGATATTATTCAGTGCTGGTGGTTTAGTGACACCAGCACAGCTCTGGGACCATGGAAATGAGTTTGCTCACTACACATAGAATGGCAGAATGGTTTGGGTTGGAAGGGACCTTAAAGATCATCTAGTTCCAACACCCTGCCGTGGTCAGGGACATCCCTACATATAGTCGACAGCAGGTCTAGTACTATCGAGAAAAAAATCTTACCTGGACTAGGAGTGACAAAGTAGTGGGCTAAAGCAGAAGCTGATTGCAAAAGTAGGAAGCTCATTTTTCCTTATCTGTGTGTCCTACCAGAGGTGCTTTCCCAATCTCACCCATGCCAGTCAAATGGTAAAGTGTAGCCCCAGCCATAAGCATCAGTAATTTCTCTCTTGACATATAGACTCAGACATGAAAGCTTGAAGAAGCTGGTCTGCCATCAGGAGCATTTACAGGAGTCAAAAACGCAAAGCTTTTGCTTACCTGCCTGCTTAAACCGTGTGTCTTTGCCCTGAAACTGCCAAAGGTTCAAGAGGAATATAAAATAGTGAGAGAGCACAAGGGAGGCTCACATTGAACAGATGTGTTCCCAGTAAATAAGTATTATTTAATGAGCACAAACAAAGCTGTTAAACATCTTGAAAGCAACTAACTGAGAGCAGTTTAATTTGAGATGTTAGAGGTTTTATTTACCAACTCACTGTGGGTGTTGAAGTATAAATGCCCTGCAAAAGATTTACACAGTTAAATAACCATTACTTTTTGGATAGCAAAACTGTCCAGATGTTTCCATTAATGTGCAGAATTTCCAGTGAGGCGCAGATAACTTAGGCTGGCTTAGGGATGCTTCACATGGTGCTTTCTGCAAGAGGTTTTAGCCATCTATTTGCTAAATGCTGCATCACTAACAGCCCAGCGTATGAGAAACGCTTGTCAACGTGCACAGAATACTCAGTGCGGAGATGGATGCAAGGGGAAGAGTACCGTCCTCTACCACAGAAAACATTACTTTGGACATGGGATGGCTCTTACATGGAACAACAGGTTGTCATCTTTATTGCCATCAGCCCAAGTTGTTGCATGGAAACCTCTTACCACATGTGAAACATTTCCTTGTGTTTTAGAGCTGTTGTGCATGTGTGCCTACAAAGTAGCCCAAATCCCCAAACTTAATGGCATCAGCTTATGCAGTTCAACCCAAGCACAAAAAGAGAGTATTTAATAGAACATCTTTTACAAAGGAAAGACCACTTTTTATGCCCTCCGGTGAATAACAAGCAAATATTTCAGGTTGATTATTTTGATAATGAATGAACTATACTGTTCCTGTTTTGTACAACAGTGTTACTTTAATCTGCCATTACTGTGCACAATGACACTTGCACATGTGCATGCGTTCAAGTCTCCTACAAGATTAGCTGTTGTGATCCATATCAGCTAAAAATACTGGAGATGTCATTGCCTGTGAAAGGCTTTTCTTAAACATGACAGCTATCAGGTCACATGGAGAGTGCTATGTCTGGAGTCTGCAAGGGGAAGGACTGGGGCTTTGGACAACATCAAGACTCCAAAACAACTCCTCCACATGGGTGTCCCCACCAGCTGGAATTCTGACCTACTGCCTCGTCCTCTCCCACTCAGTGACTGCATATGCAACAGGCAACGGGATGGTGAAGTGCAGATTTGTGTGTGTGGACTGTGTGGGACAGGGACTGCGAGGAGAGACTGCACTGCTGTATTGCACAGTGCACGAGGTACAGATCTTGTGCTTGAGATCTGCACCGGACGAGTATTGCTTGTGTGTGGCTTTACGGATCTGAAAGTGAAAGTTCAATTTGCTGCCTTCCTGGGCAAAACTCATTTACCACTTGATTAACTCTTCAAATTCTGATTTATTATTACCGTTATTTCAATAGGCAATCACAATTCTAACTCCCATTTGCCCTTCAGGTGCAATTTCACGTCTGATCCCCCAGCTGGGTGCTTTGTCTACCCAGTGCAGAGAACAGGCATAAGACATCATCTCATGCAAAATCCAACTAACACCGCTCTAAAGAGCGATAAGGATTTTGCACGCTCCCAGAGCAAGGTAAAACAGCACACCACATCCTTGTTCCTCAGCTGTTGTAAATGAATGGAGGTAACAGCCATGTTACTTGTAATTAATTATGAATTGAAATCTGTGTGTATCCATAGGACTACGTAAAGACTGGGGGTATAGATATGCAGATATTAGATCGCAATCCGGTTTTTATCTGCCCAAATCACAAGATTAACTGTGGGTGTTGAGATTCTGGGTTTTGTTACTAGCTCTAGCTTAGCAGAAAAGACAGGCCCAGCTTATTGACTATGTTTTGAATAAATGCCTAAAAAAAGGTATTTTTACTTATTAGACAAAGGAATCATCCGTAGATCTTGCCTCATACAGCTGCAGTGTTGGCTTCTCCTTGTGACAGCTCCTCTTCTTGCATGGAAGCAATGGAGAGGGTTCAGTCCCACATCTCTCAGCCCCTGCAATGGTAAATCCTATCCCTGCTCCAGGCATTGATGGTGGGATGGTGAGGAAAGAAAGTTAGAGAGAGCTCCACCTTAGCCTCAGGAGCCATTGGGCCAAGCATAAATGACCCCAAGAAAGAGAAAGAAAGCATAAGCAAGCAGAAGCTTTTGAAATAAGGGCTTGTGTAATTAACAGCTCAGATTGCCAGCCAAAACACGTAGTGTGGACTTTTTTTATTAGGATTCATCTCACCTATCAAGAGACACCTTCAGAGTAGGCATCTAGAGTGACCAGAGGAGAGAACAAGCGGGAATTAATGTTTTAGATATCTCCATAAGGATCAGATGACCTATGCCCTCAAGTGCCCTGGCTACCCTGCTTGGATCCACAGGGATGTTCCACAGAGCTCCTGGGGACTACTAACTTTTATGTCCCACACAATGTTTCCTAGCTGAGAAATCTAACTTTGCTCAGACCAAAATTTCCCAAGGAAACATTTGTTCTGATGAAATGTCCAACCTTAACTCATATTTTACACCAGTGAGCTCAAAATAAATACAAAATGGCTGCTGCTAAAGCCATCATCCTTGCCAGTATACAGGAGAATCAAAAAAAAAAAANGTGGAAGGAGCTATGCGGGGAGTTAGATGAATTCATTCAGACAACATGCAGTGAATGCAGGTGGAAGTAAGGATCTATGGTTGGGAAGAAGAAATATAGACCTTATCTACAGAATAAACAGACACTCAGTGACTGAATGATAATCAGTAAAACTTAGTAACTATTGTCAGAGCAAAGCAAAAAGCTAAAGCAATTCAGGGTGATACTGCAGCAAAGAGTTATTTGAATGTATTTGCAGGGGTCAGCAAGAGGTAGAAAACTGTTTTCACCTCTGATTGCTGTCCTGGCAAGGTGCTTGTGCCTATTTATTAAAATATAAGATGGAAAAAAAAAAAAAAAAAAAAAGGTTTGCAGAAAAATAAATAACTAACTAAAATCCTCACCTCTGTTCAATGCCTGGAGAAAGGTCTTCAAACAAGAGTCTCACCGAGCACAGTCTGTTTAGCTTGTTGGAAAGAAGATCAAAAGGCCATTTGATTGCAGCATTGAAGGACTTCAGAAGGAATGAAAGTATTAAAGGTCCTTTTAGTCTAGTGGATAGAGCAAGAGTAAAGTCTGGAAATTAAAACCAGGTCAATTCAAATGAGAATTTGAGAAATAAATGTGGCAGGGAAGGTGATTAAACATTGCCACACTCTCCACTCTTTAACAGCTCTCCCCAGAGTAAGGTGGGATTCAGTTCAAAACAAGTTATTTCACTCAAGCAGTAATTAAACATAACAACTTGTGATGTACGGAGAGGTCAGCTGATGTGATCTAATGGTGTGGACAGGCCCTTATTTCCAGACACCAGGAAAATATCACGTGCAGAGGTGCAGTTAAGCTTGATGGCTGAGCAAATATTGGAGCAGCCCCAGCCCCTTTCAGCAGTTCTGTCAGCATCTCCTTAGGGCATTTCATAGAAGTGGACATGTTTAAAAACATGTTTTGCTTGAAGTCATATTGCCACACTATTGAGTCTGCAGTCTAGATCTCCTTGTTCATTGGCTTCTATTTTTGCTTGCTAGAAAATTAGTACGTTAATCTGAGTACTAGGTTTTCCTTGAAAGAACAACCACAGAGTTGAATAAAATACAGGATTAAGAAGGATCTTGAGAGGGCACTTAATCCATCTCCAAAACAGACTTCAAATCTGGCATTTCTACCACCCATGTCTCTCTCTCTCTCCTGGAAGAGAGCAGATCCTAAATCCCCACTGCCACAACCTGAGCCCAAGATTGAGCCACAGCCAGGATGCATTTACATGCCCTGTAGGTAGTTGCACGTCCCTTAGGGGGAAAGCTGCTTTCTTCTGGAGCTGAACACAGGGACCTACTCGGAGGTAGTAGGATCTCAGCAGGAGATCTGGCAGCAGCAGTAGGATCTTTCAATTAGGTGCTTCAGGTGCCAGCAGCAGCATCTCAGCACTCAAGGTGGGCCACTCCTACAAGCAGCCACCCAAGCACTAATTTTCTTTAAGAGCTTAGTAGCCCTCACTGAACTTAGCATTATCACAATTAGCCTGTTAGTAACACTCCTGTGAGTAGCTTGGACTGCCAACATATGCAAGCTCTTTCCTTAAAGCACCACCTTAGTCATACAGTAAGCAACACTCCAGGCTTCTCAAAGAGCATTTAAATAAGAGTGCTGCAGTTAACTTGCCATTGAATACATCTGCATTAATTGCTTGCATTATTAACAATGGAATGGCTGCCTAATTAACTCAGAGTAGCACAGGCTACTTTGCTAAATGTTAATTAAGTGCTTCATTGGCAGACTATATTTTTTCAGCTTCAAAGGGAACAAACCTACTGTGTATTGCAGCCAATTTCAATCCAATTTATGAAATTGTTCAGTTCTCAGTCATAGCTCTGCTAAGATACTAGACCAAACACTCTCTGGAAAAGACATTTCGTTTACATCTTTCCTAATACCTAGGAGATTTGAATTTTTTTTTTCCTTTTTATTTTTGGTTCTTAAATTTACTCCCAACAGTGTTGCTGTTGATGAGCTAAAAAGGGAGAAGAGGAAAGAGACCATGAATGAGGTAACTTAGCCATGTGGATATTTGGTTTAAAACAATATAGCTCCTTTCAGTCTTTTGTGTATGTTCTTAGCTTGCTTCAATTATGAAACAAAGTATTTTAGTTTAAGCTAGCAGGAGTGAACATGCAGTCATTGTTTAGTCACAGGCATTTAATTATTTATGGTGGAAACTATGTATTTAACACTTGCTCTGTGCCTGTACCTCAGATGATGTTTTAAAATGATAGGTTTTGGGAGCCATTTCTCAGCTCCTCCAAAATGAATAGCAGTAGATATTAGGAAGACATTGACCCCTGTCAAATTTAATGAAAACATGGTAAAAGTCCAGAAAGGAACAAGTCTCTGAGTTCTTCATTATTTCCCCAGTCAGAGTTTTTTTGGTATTTACTGAAGAAAGAAAATAAATCAGTTAAAATATTTCTTTTGTCATCATAGATGGCAAAAAGTTGATTCCTTTAAAATACCCATTTCAGAAAGGACCACAAAGTGCTGGTTTCCTTCTTGAAAAATTACATTTCATGTGATCAGGCTGGCAGAAGCAATGAAAAATGATTTGATACGTTGTCAGCTTGAATCTTCAGTGTGGAAAAAGAATGCTGTGTGCAGGATCATACCAGGCTTTTTAATTTAAAATATAATTGTTCCTTCAAAAATAGAAATAGGTGGCTGAATTCTACCATGTGTGTCAGATGACTGAAAAGGGAAAAACAGATGGGAAAATGATTTTCAGAAGATGAAAATCAAAGTAATCCACAGCATGTTACTGGAAAAGAAAAAGCTTATATTTTAATTTTGCTGTTAATGGAGGATGCTTATTATCACAGTATCACAAAACCATGTATTGTTGATACAGAAAAGTTGAGGGGGAAAAAAAGGGAGAGGATTGAAAAAGACCCCACTACACTTTGTAGCACAGATTGTTTCTTCTTTTGCCTTATGTAGTTTGTTAGCACAGGAACCATGAATAATGTGAGCATTTCCAGCCTTGATACTGGATATTCTCACGGACTTTCTGTAGTGCTAATGTGGCACTGATACATTTTCGGCAGACTGCTTGAAGTTCTCTGCAGTGTCAGACAGACATTAAGGCAATAGCTGACTTAGGCTGCATTTTAGAAGGCTTCTCAACAGTCAAAATGAAAGCTGAATCCTGGAAAGTAAAAGAAGAGCCACAGCATGAAAGAATGAGACTGAATATTATTTGATAGCAGAGTGATTAAAGCTTTTACCTGGGGTATAAGAGAGTTGATATTAAACATTCAAGGCTTGAAGTCAGTCATCTGCCTGCCAGCAGAAAAGCATAACAACAAATTCTCAAGTCACATCCAAGCTAACTGTAACTGGGTCTTCCAATTGCTTCATCCTATGGACCCAGAATCAACAGTGGTCAAGTAATCACTATTTGTGATCAGGTTATCACTATTCAACTGAGTTGCAAATAATATTTCTATATAAATTCATATCTCAAACAAAATCTTTAAGCTACTTTCATTGCGTATATAACCCTCATGGAGATTTTATGTGGTTTGTTTTATAAGGCAATTTGCCTACCCTGAGAACATGGGCCCATCAGTTAATGGGCTCAGCTGATGCCATGACATGTACTAAGCTTTTGTAAGCAGATTGCTTTGATGTTTAACTCGCATGGAAGAGAGCACAGTCCATTTCTTGATCTGTTGTCTTATGGGAATGGATATCTTTAAACAGCAATCCTCATTATCGACAATCCTCATATGATGGCTAAGTGTGACTGGCGTTGGACACAGCCAAATCAGTAGGGATGGGGCAGGTCTGAGGTCAAGCTGGGAAGCCACATCCATGGTTCTGTGCCTGAGTCAAAGGTGCACATGACCAGACATGGATACAGCTGCAATAGCGCTGCTATGTGCCTCTAGCAGGAACCAGGAATAAGACCATCAGCTTAAAAGTCACTCCCAAGTGAAGAAAAGGGTTGCCTCCACTGAGGCTTCTTCTAACTCCTCCTTTGAAGGCCACCAACTGTTTTAGTTCTCATGTGGTCCTGAACACAGGCAGCCAAACTCCAGAAAGGATGGTGTTGGTGGTGATGCTCTCAGGGCCCTTACAGGCATTTTCAGCTTCCCAGGTTGTCTACAGAACAATAAAAAATAAAAAAAAAAAAAATAAAA
>VXAA01007264.1:319832-337532 GCA_013399115.1 Anseranas semipalmata
AAAAAAAAGCTTTGCTCTTCCAAGTGGAAATAAACTTGGCATCAACAAAGGGCCGGGAAACATTACAGGTTACGTTGATTTCTGGCTCATTTGATGGATAAATTATCAGTGGAGCAAATAACATCTCACTGGTTTGAAGTATGGAAAACATTAAATATCTACTAGGCACAACAGAAATGATGCTAACATGGCTCCAAACTTCTAATATGGAATGAAAATTTCACTTACTTCCGAAGGATGAGATTCACCTCTTCTGAGGGAATAATTTGTATACCTAAATGTAGATCTCTGGTGACATTTGAGAAGCCCTAGGAAACGTTGTCTGGCCTATGGCTCTTGCTTCAGGGAGTCACTGCTCTCTGTGGTCCTTTGTCAGTCTGGTCACTCCAGGCTCTCTTTGTATTTAATGGGGAGAAATGCAGGTGCAGAGGATGATTCATGTGACCTACTTCAAATGTTTGTCTTAATATGGGATTGATCACCCTGCAGAGAGATTTCTTTTTCTCTATCAGTGAACAAGGCAGCTTGGAGTAACTTTCTGAGACCCTAATCTCCATCTTTAGTTTTGGGACACACAAACCAGAGTGGATGAATTCCACAGCCTACTCTGTCTGACCTGGATGGAAAAGCAAAGAAATGCAACAGGCA
The DNA here is from genome assembly GCA_013399115.1 of Anseranas semipalmata. NCBI lineage: Eukaryota > Metazoa > Chordata > Aves > Anseriformes > Anseranatidae > Anseranas > Anseranas semipalmata. The sequence goes on from VXAA01007264.1 coordinate 320,481, forward strand.
ATAAATTCCCACTAACAACGAAATGATCATTCCTGGCATCGGTTTCAGTGTCCTAAACCTCCTGTACTAAAATCTTATTCACTTGTCTATTCTTTCAAAAGATAACGTAATTCAGTCCAATACTTAACCCCCTGCATGGCTTGAACCTCACACCAAGCACAGCTTGCAAAGAGAACGGAGATGAAAAAGAGTACTCTATTATTTTCATGTAATCCTCCAGTGGCTGGTCATGAATCATTTAACACCCCAAGACAACATAAGTCCCTGATACCTCAACGTAGCACTTCATCTCCATTAGAAAATTAAACAGAGAGGCCAGCTTGTGATTGTCATGTAGCAACAACCCTTTTTTGTCCTTAGTAATTCAAAATTACTGGGAGACAATAAAAAGGGGTTTTTTAGATATGTGAACAGAAAAAGGAGGACCAAAGAAAACATAGGTCTGCTACTTGATGGGGAAGGTTACCTCACAGACAAGGACATAGGCAAAGCAGAGACGTTTAATGCCTTCTTTGCCTCCATCTTCAACGCTGATGATGGGCTCCGGGACCCTGGGTGCCCTGAGCTGGAGGACAGTGACAGTGGGAATGATAAACTCCCAACCGACCCTGAACGTGTGCGGGATTTGCTGCTCCATCTGGATCCATACAAGTCCATGGGTCTGGATGGGATTCATCCCAGGGTGCTTAAAGAGCTGGCTGACGTCATCGCGAGACCTCTCTCAATTATTTTTCAACGGTCTTGGGAATCTGGAGAGGTCCCAGTGGACTGGAAGGTGGCAAATATTGTGCCAATTTTCAAGAAGGGCAAGAAAGAAGACCCTAGCAACTACAGGCCTGTCAGTCTCACATCAGTGCCTGGTAAAATAATGGAGAAGATTATCCTGGGAGTTATTGAAGCGCACCTGGGGGACAATGCAGTCATTGGTCCCAGCCAACATGGGTTCACGAGGGGTAGGTCCTGCCTAACAAATTTGATTTCTTTTTATGATAAGATCACCCATCTAGTCGATCAAGGGAAACCAGCTGATGTGATCTTTTTGGACTTCAGCAAAGCTTTTGATACAGTTTCCCATAGGATCCTGCTGGACAAAATGTCCAGCATACAGCTAGACAAAAACATCATACGATGGGTGAGCAATTGGCTGACGGGCAGGGCTCAAAGGGTTGTGGTAAATGGGGCCACATCAGGCTGGCGGATGGTCACTAGTGGGGTCCCTCAAGGCTCCATTTTAGGGCCAGTCCTCTTCAATGTTTTTATAAACGACTTGGATGTTGGACTAGAAGGAGTTTTGAGCAAATTTGCCGATGACACCAAACTGGGAGGAGTTGTAGACTCGGCTGAGGGTGGAAAGGCCTTGCAGAGAGATCTGGACAGATTGGAGAGCTGGGCAATCACCAACCGCATGAAGTTTAATAAGAGCAAGTGCCGCGTCCTGCACCTGGGACGGGGCAACCCTGGCTATACGTACAGACTGGGCAATGAGACGCTGGAGAGCAGCCCCGCAGAGAGGGATCTGGGGGTTGTGGTTGACAGCAAGTTGAATATGAGCCAGCAGTGTGCCCTGGCAGCCAGGAGGGCCAACCGTATCCTGGGGTGCATCAAGCACGGCATTGCTAGCCGGTCGAGGGAAGTGATTGTCCCGCTCTACTCTGCGCTGGTGCGGCCTCACCTTGAGTACTGTGTGCAGTTCTGGGCACCACAGTACAAAAAGGATGTAAAACTGCTGGAGAGTGTCCAGAGGAGGGCGACGAAGATGGTGAAGGGCCTAGAGGGGAAGACGTATGAGGAGCGGCTGAGGTCACTTGGCCTGTTCAGCCTGGAGAAGAGGAGGCTGAGGGGAGACCTCATCGCAGTCTACAACTTCCTTGCGAGGGGGAGTGGAGGGCCAGGCGCTGACCTATTCTCCTTAATCACCAGTGATAGAACCCGCGGCAATGGTGTCAAGCTGAGGCAAGGGAGGTTTAGGCTAGACATTAGGAAGAGGTTCTTCACTGAGAGGGTGGTTGCACACTGGAACAGGCTCCCCAGTGAAGTAGTCACTGCACCAAGCCTGTCTGAATTTAAGAGGCGTTTGGACTGTGCACTTAGTCACATGGTCTAAAATTTTGGGTAGACCTGTGCAGTGCCAGGAGTTGGACTCGATGATCCTTATGGGTCCCTTCCAACTTGGGATATTCTGTGATTCTGTGAAAATAAGTAGATCTGTGAGAGATGCAACAACCCCTACTCCATCTCCCAGGTCTGAGCAAACAACTGTGGTATTAGCAGGCACCTTCTCCTTGGCATTGACCAATCTCTTCATGCTTTACTTGAAAGCTGACAGTCTCAATGTTTATCAGTCCCCAGGAAATGTGGTGTTAATTTTCCTTGCAATTTTTTTTCTTGAATGTGAGTAGAGGATTTCCCAGCTCAGCTGAATTTCGGAATGCCTTTAGGAAAACCATGAATCTTGATTTAAAAGTGGGTAGAGAAAAAGCATGTACCCCATTCCTCCCAATAAATTGTTTCCCTGCTTTCTGTCACTGTTTAAATGCATGCTTATGTCTAGCCTGACCTTGCCTTGAGTCCTTGCCCAGCTCTTGGGTACCTTTCTGTCTGCTAGCATGAAGAGGTCTGTGCCATCTGCTGTTTGCAATGTAGCTGTGGCTGTGTGGGCAGGTGCACGGTGAAGTCCTGCTGCCCTGGAAAGCAGGGCAGACCCAGCCATGTGCTTTCCAGATGTGGCTGCATCACCCAGCTGCAAGCTGCCAACGTTGTGCTGCCAATAACGCCATATGGCTACCTTGCTTTACTTTTGTGAGACAAGTAAAAGCTCAATTACCCTCAGCTTGTTGCTGGCCCTCATAGAAGAGCAAGGACAAAAGCACCTTGATTGCTTCCCCAATTACAGATTATTACAATTTCCTGTTGTTTTCGGTAATTCACTACAGCTTCAGGAGTCTCATCCTGTTGTGACATGTAGGTGGCCCTGAATGAGATTCCACTACAGAGCATCCACAGCAGACTGCTTAAGGGGAGTGATATTTTTGGCAGCAACACTCAGCAAAGGGATAGGGGACATGCTGCACTTTGCTTGGTAACTTTACACATCTCAATTAAAACACTAAGAAAGGTGTTTTATTACTTTCCTTTTCTCTTTTGTAATATGAAGACATCAGGCAAATCTTGTTCCTGGTTAACATGATCCTTCTGCTTAGGAGAGGCTGGACATGTGCAAGACAAACTTTTGAGAAAAATTTACACCAGCAAATGGTCTATATGCTGGTGTTGTGCAGGCTCTCTGCAAAAGGCTTTTACTCCTGGTGAGTGAGAAATGCTCACACTTGGAACAAGAGAGATTATTCCTCTCTTTTCCTTGAATTAGTCTCAAAGGTCTGATCCATTGCTCATGGTGATAGAAAGCCAGAGGAGATGACTGTTGAAATATACAGAAAGTTAGACATACACTCTTTCTCAGAGTGTTGACGCAGCATGGGGGAATCTAGTTAAGATAAGAGACAGAGCATTTAGAACTAATCATACAACATCTTCCTATGCACAAGTCTCTGCCTGCCTGCAGACCCTGCTTCTTTCTACAAGGTATATAAATGAGCGTAAGTATTTAGATAGATTGAAAAGTTGAGCTTTTACTGAGCATCCTTTTATAAGGATGCCCAGGAAAAAGCAACCCGAAAGTTCATACAGACTATGAGATCTCATGCTTTTTTACATATGTTAGGAACCTATGGGCCAACTAATTTTGTGATTACTAGTTTCAAAGTCTCATTGCCCTTTTCCCTGAAGTTGCTGCTTTATTGTTGTCAGAGGTGATACATGGATGAACCAATGATCTGATCAAGCCTGTGAATTCCTAGTCTAGGCAACCAACCAATAGCTATTTCATTGTAACAAGTTATCTGAATCATGAACAGATTTGCAGATGGAAATTCTGAAATAATATATAGATTTAGCCATGAAGGAACAATATGTCTTACTAGGAGTAAAAGCATCAGCTGCATCCTTAAGTCATGTAAAGAAGACAAGCTCATGAGGCCACACCTGGAGTATCGTGTCCAGTTCTGGGCTCCCCAGTACAAGAGGGACATGGAGCTCCTGGAGCGAGTCCAGCGGAGGGCTATGAAGATGATGAGGGGACTGGAGCATCTCTCATACGAGGGGAGGCTGAGAGAGCTGGGTCTGTTTAGCCTGGAGAAGAGAAGGCTGAGAGGGGATCTTATCAATGTGTACAAATCTCTGAAGGGAGGGAGTCGAGAGGATGGATCCGGACTCTTTTCAGTGGTGTCCAGTGGCAGGACAAGAGGCAACAGGCACAAACTGAAGCACAGGAAGTTCTGGCTGAATATGAGAAAACATTTCTTTACTGTGAGGGTGACAGAGCACTGGAACAGGTTGCCCAGAGAGGCTGTGTTGTCTCCTTCTTTGGAGATATTCAAAACCCGCCTGGATGTGATCCTGTGCAACGTGCTCTAGGTGACCCTGTTTGGCAGGGGGGTTGGACGAGATGATCTCCAGAGGTCCCTTCCAAACTCAACCATTCTGTGATTTCTGTGAAGGAAGCATGGTGAAATAGTAAGAGCGCGGTGGGGAGATTTAGGAGACCTGGATTCAATTCTTGACCTGCCCTATATGGATTTGGATGAAAGTCGGTAAAAGCATAGTTTGACCTCTTGTTCTGGATCTATTTTGAAGGGTTTACAGCATTCTTATCCTCATTGCTTTTTTCAGCTGGTGTCCATAGCCCTCGGATCTACCTACCACAAAAACGGATGACTAAGACATGGTGTCAGGAATCTCCAGCAATAACATACTGTTGAAGGATGACAGTACATCTTAACTTCTCCTGTCATTTTCCAAAGAGACAATGAGTTTAAGCTGCTGATGTTCTTATATTCTTCCACACCTTGAAAAGTCGGATGATACTTCACAAATCTACAGAGTGGTAATGAAAATAAAACAAATGACTGTGTTGTGCTCAGAAACAGCATTGACATATATGGTTTTAGGCAGTGTTTCACATTAGTTTTGGAGGGAAGGACATGCTCAGTTCTTTACAACAACTCAACTGAAGAGTAATAATTCTTTATTTTCAGGTAACTGAACTGCTTCGGACTGTGTGACTGTATCCTTCAGATGGGTACTTCCACTGATGTAAATGGCGCCAGGTTCCCACTGGAAGCAACCAACCTATGCTAGGCAGAGGGCTGCTCTAAGCTGAATGCTCTTGCTTTTCTCTCTCTTTTCCCAGTTATTACCCTGTGCTGTATCTTCAAGTGCCGGATTCCCCGGACAAAGAAAGAGATTGAGGCACGATATGCTCAACGGCAAGCAGCCAAGACATACGCAGACAAACTGGAGACTGTGCCACCCCTCAATGAGCTGACAGAGATCCCAGGAGGTACTTCTCATGCCCTCTCCTGCACATAAGACCCTTCTCTTCTTTTGGGGTTGTTTTCTATATTCATGAATGGACAGAGTTAGGTCCTCCCTTCATGTAAATAAGTATGGCTCCTTGGGCACAACAATAAAGATATTGCCATGATGTGGTAAACCCCTCCTATTCATATGCACTTTTCTAAACCTGCAGCATATATGGCAGCAGACATGGTCATTCAGATGAAGGGGACAGCTTCTCCGGTAGTACAAGTCAGGGTTATTCCTTTGCAGTTCATGTTTAAATTTCCAGAGAGTACAATTCATCTTAAGGGACAGTTTCTGGGGTGTGTGTGGGGAGGTGTCAGTAGGAAGAAAAAGTGTTGTTAGAATTTCACATTGCCCGTAATTGGTTTGCTGCATTTGGATGGCCAAGGGTATTTCTGTCACTGGTCTCCACTCCTCTCACTCACCTTTCCTGATTCTGTACCGTAGGCTCTACTGAAACTCTCCCAACTCTCTCTGGTCATGTCCAGTCCAGACCTCTCAACTCCCTGCCTGTGGTGAAAGAAGAAGATGAAATGGCCCTGCAAGGAAATTAGGGGACTGCCTTCCTGTCTGTCTGTCTATGGCTTCTTTTTTCCGTGGCTTCCTATGAGATCCATCATGCCTTGGACTCTTTGCTTCTCAGTTCCCTTTCTGCATTTCACCTCTGTTTTCTCATGAACTTTTAATGAAAGTCTTTATTTTTTTTTTCCTGTTTCCTGTGTCTCTGCAAGCCCTGTCGTCTGTAGCTTTGTAGAAACTTGGAGCTTCTTTAACTCACAACATGAAGCTTCGGTCCATGAAACTGGTGAAAGAGGCAGATAACATAATTGTGGGAATTTAGTCCTACACCAGCAAAATATAGAAATATGTGCTTAGTAGTAAGCCGTTGCACATACCTCAGTATTTCTGAAGTGTTCAGTCACTTGACTATGCCAGCACTATAAACTGAAGATGGCCAGACCACTCTCTGGAGCTGAACCCAATTGGCATGAATAAGTCCTTGCCCATACTGTTAAATTCTCTTAACATACTTTAAAGTTAAGGGCCATCCAAAGGTCTAGTTAATGCTCTCTTGCAAATATAAGCAATCACATATGGAAGTACTTAGGATTGCAGCCTTCGACTTCCTGGCCAAAAGACTAAATTCTGACTCTGTAAGGACCAGCTCTCACTAGATTCCAGAGAGTGTGAGGGCTCATGCCTGTAGATAGCAGACAGCCAAATTCAGTCTTCTGCTACATCCTCTTTCTGCCTGGCTGTTACTTCCAGAAAAACAATTAATTAAGGATGAGAATATCCCAAAGAGACAGAAAGGGTTTTGGGGCAGTATTACGACAGTTTCACCCCAGAATGCTAATAAATTTTGATCTCCTGTAAGCAGCCTTCACAACAAACAAATGTGTACACATAGTCCATCCAAAGGCTTGCTAGTTTAGTGTGGATTTAATTGGGCCATGGTAAAATATTGCATCATGAACTCATGAATAAATCAGCACAGGAAAGCAATATATGAGAAATCATCTGTACCATACAGCTTTTATCCCATGAAATATATGAGTAGTTGACTACTCTTTGACATTGTGAGAGTCCCAAAACTATGGTCCTGGCATGGTGCAGGGTGGGAACCTAGTGGATAACGTTGCTGAGTGGCTGCAGAAGTCTGTAATGGCTTCTGAATACATGTGCTCTGAATCTCCTTGTCCTCTGTGGGCAGATATAACTCTGACCAAGTTGCCCTGAAGGAACTGTAACTGGGGTGCAGTTGATCTATCCACAAATTCACTATCCACATTAGGGAGAAGTCTGCATCAGCACTAGTTGTCTAGATTTATTCCTTTATCCACAGTGAAAAATAAAAAGGATGTGATTCCTTTCAGAGTAGGAGAGATAAATTGTGCCTTAAAAATGCCTGTATGTCTCCAGTCCTGGGGACCCGAAGGGCCTGACTCAGCTGTCAGTGCCTAAATGGTAGATGCAAAAGCTATGTGCACTCAAACCTCCTTCTGAGATTGGTGTGAATCCTGTCCTCAGAAGGGTTTCACTTTGGGATTTAGACATTACAATGGAAAGTACACAAACCTTCAGGCTTCATCTCCATGCTATTATTCTTGTCTGTACAGGGTGTGATGGTCTGCCATGCTGCTCCATTGACATTTGGCAACCCACCCTGATTTATGTGGTCATGAAATATTATGTATGTATTCATTGACTATTTATGTACTTACACTGTGACAGCCCTCAGTAGACCTGGTCAAGGCCAAAGAGACAACCTGAATTATTTTAATTACTGAGTGGCCATTAAATGCTTTAAAGATTTCTGTGAGTGTCAAATGCTATTAATCATGAATATATTACAATGGCTAAATACTCTCATTTCTTGGCAGTCTTTGACTCTATTTCACATTCACTGTGACGGAATATTGTAACTGTCAAATGACCTTCCATGCACTTTTCTGAGTGTCATACATGGCAAGCCCTTTTTTTGGACATAAAAGAAAATGGACTTTAGGGTTCAGTGCATAAAGTGTTATATATAACTTAATTCATTTATGCTCTGTCTCCCAGTATGTGGGAGGGGTACAGGCAGAACTGGGCCCTTGCTATGAGTGGAGATGTATTGTCTGGGTCCGTGGCCTGGGATATCTTCAAATATTCTGGTCTGAGGCAGCTCTAGCTGACTTTCTGGGGAGTTCATCTTGTTCCTACTACATTTCTCCATGAAGCAGACATGTTGGTTTTGTTTGTTTGTTTATTTGTTTTTGTTTTGTTTGTTGGTTGGTTGGTTTTCTCTCCTCTTATCATATGAGATGTCAGGATTTCCCCCATTGTTGTAAAAAGGAGCCTGCATTGTTCCATTCCCATCTGTACGTACAAATGAATTACCAGTTCCCAAGGTCAAAGGATAACATTTCATATTAGTGGGCAGGCTGAAAGAATATTTTAGGTAAACATAACAAATAGGTTTGATTCACCCCTGCAATACATTGCTGCAACCTGAAAGTGACACTACAGATATCCGTAGCAGGGATGTTTGGGGCCACTCAAATAGATGGGAGTCCAATGGCTCCACGTAAGGGTTGAGATATCTCACCAAAGGATCACCCCTTACCAAATTACCTCCTGAGCCAGTTCGCTGTCATCTTTCCTTAGCATGTGACAAACGTGAAGTAATTTAACTTAGCCTAGGTGTCAGCTGAAGTAAGCTAAACAGTGACCAATAATCCTCCAAATGCTGAGGTCACTCCCAGGTCATTCCTACATCTTGGCTGAGCTTAATTATTAAGTTGTGTTAATGTGGTTATCTATTTACATTTCTGAGTCCTACAATGGGTCTTTTCAGGAAAGAAGGTCATAGGAAACTTAGCACATTTTCACCTGCTTTTTCAAAACTTTATACCCTGTTGGTCATGAGCAAAGAAAAAAAGTTCTGTAAGAAATATATGAAATCTGATCTGTGGTTGAATGTCATGTTGCAGCTTGAAATGAGAGTTCAGTGTATCGAGCTCTGAGCTCAGAAAAACTTTTGAGAAAATTAACCACTTTTAGTAGAAGTTAAAAAAAAAAAAGAGGAATTTTTTTTTTTTACAGTATCCTTTGTCAGAATAGTTGGTGTGCAGACCCAGTGTGATACTTGTGAGTCTTCTCACCTGTAATGTGGGCAACGAATCCAAGATACTCCTAAGTAAAGATATTCCAGAAGTAAAGATATTATAAACTTCCTAAAACTATTATGGATTGTGTGTTAAAACATAACAAAACAGAGCTAACTCTGCACTAAGGTTAATTGCTATGTGCCCATGGTATGTTGCTGCCATTAATTACAGTGGTGCAGGTAGGAAGTGTGACCGGGTGACCAGGGTGACCGGGTCTGGACAGGACGTAAGCAGAACCTACTTTGTAGTCCTGTGCTGGGCACGTCATCTTCTGCTTGTCTGTCTCTGAGAGCAAAGACCCCCAGCAGAATCTCTACTGTCCACTCTCAGCTGCATAAGACATACCCCACACAGGAGATTAAACAAACAAAACAAGAAAAAAAAAAAAAAAGCAGTAACAAAAACAACAAACAAACAAAAAAGAAGAAAAAACAGGCCAGGACTGAATTGAATTATATCAGAGAGGTTTCTGTTCCTTTGCCTGGAAGGAGACCACTCCACATTGAATGCCATTATTGGGAAATGCCTATGGGCTGTCTTTATAATGTTCAGGCACCACTTCTGACCAACGGGAGCTATTTTCTCCAACAGAGCCACAACTCAGCTCTTGACATTACCAGTTCTGCTTTACCCCATTAGTCTGCCTTCTCAAAACAAAGACATGACAAGCTGGTAGCCAGGGAGGAAAACAGCTCTAGGGACAAACCCCCAGCATTTTTCCTTTGTCCAGGATTTGCCAGCAGGGAGCTGGAGTTTTACCCTCTTCCTGGCTAGTGTTACCCCAAGTTAACTGCCTTTCTGTTTTCTTTTTCCACCCTCACATACAGCTCAGGTGGCAGAAGAAAAAAAAGAAGAAGTTCCCACTGTATCTGGAAAAGTGGACAAGGCTCAGGGTAAGAAAGATGGATCCAAAGGCTCCAAGAAGAAGGATGGTGAAAAGGACCAGAAAGAAGGATCCAAGACAGAAGGGAAGGATGGTGCCAAAAAGAAAGAAGGAGAAAAGGGAGAAAAGGGCAGTAATGACAAGAAACAAGGTGGTGGAAAGAAAGGTGAAAAAGAAGGTGAAGCAGCAAAATCAGGAGGAAGCACCAAAACTAATGGCAAAGCTGGTGGAAATGCCAAAGCCCCAGCAAAGAAGAAGTGACCCTGCTAAAAGATGGTGGTGGCAGTCTTTTGGGGAGGACACTGTCAAATAGTTGCGGGTAGAGCATGGGGAGCAGATGGTACATGCTGTCTCCAGGTATTCAGGCTGTTGAGTGCCACAGGATGTACGGGTTTATTACTTTTTGAAGACCAGGTCACTGATTTTTTGTCCACCAAGAGAAAATCTAGCCATTTGGCTAAACAGTGGCTTGTAAATTAAAGTACTGTGCAGGGCTGCGTGATAATAACGACTGGAAGCAAAGTGCTGCCTAGAGTAAGAACCAGGTATTTGGATAAGCATGGAAATGCACAGAGATGTGCATTCCTTAAATTAATGGGAAGACATAATTCATTTAAAGTATGTTCTTGAAGGCATAAAGGCTTTTGATAAACATTAACTAGCACTCATTTCCTCCTAAATATGATTTTTACATGGGTAATTTTAGTCATTAAGTAAATTCTGCATGCTAAAACCCAAAGAATGCAGGTTTTTAAGTCATAGCTCGTGTGGTTTCTGAGAGTTGGCTTGGACACATGGGAGAAAGTTTTCCTTCCTTCTCTGATGTCTCTTTCTCTGAACTGCTGAAGGAAATACTTCCTTAGACACAGAACTGCATATTTCCCAGAAGATTTATCAACCTCTTTCTCTTTTCTGATGAGAGACACATAAATCAAGCTGTAGGAGAATGTGCACAGAATAAAAAGATAGACTGCATCTGTGCTGCTGCGGGCAGTAGCTGCCCTCTGTCCATCATCCCTTCCACAAAGGCTGCAGACAACAAGAGCCCACCGGGATAAAGGGGATGTAAAGTTTTGCAGCATCTTGCAGCAGAAACTCAGGGTCTCCAGGGAGCAGGGCTGAATGCATTCATGGCTTCTCTCTCTTCCTGAGCAGTTTGAAACCAGGCCTTTTGCTACACTTTCATGTGGCTACTATGTCTCTCAGCTCCCCGAGAATTTTCAAGAGTTCTTTTAACAGAAGCAGCTTTTCTCCTACTGTGTTTTGTAAATATTTCAGCAATTTATGCCTTAAGATTAATAGCCATGGAATATTTATGCTTGCAAAACAAAACATTCATGCTAATGAGACAGAGTTTACACACTATCTTGATGACTACTAAATCTTTCCCTATTGTCTCTGTTGGGTACACCGCCTCTGAGTACATATACTGGCATAATTTTGTACTGTGGGGTGAGGAGGGAGTTATCTCCAGTTGCTTATAAGGCTCGTACCCCAGGAGTTAGATTTATATTAATCCAACTATTTCTCTCCACCCTGTGGTTTCCACGTATACAGAGAGCTGATCTATCACTGCAAAGACATTCGTCCCACCTTTCCTTGCCCTTCTCTCCTTTCCTACTCACCCCATCCTGGAAGAGTATGAAACCAGCAAAACAAAGGTCATTTTAATCTGGGTTAATGAGGTAATCAGCTCATGAAAGGGCCAAAAAGCACCAGAGCTAGTGAAGGGATGTTGTAGGACTTGAGGAACAAGGATGGGAAAGATGTTTGTATCCACAGGAATATTTACTAGGAGAGTGAATGGTGGCAGTTCACTGACTCTGGGCATGATCTGATGTGCTATAGGAGTATGGAAAGTAGTTCTGACCCTATATGCAGCCAGGTGGTTGGAGCCTTAAATCTCCATCCACCGTGATTAAACCCATGATGAGTGTGAATATGTACATTATAGACAAGTATGTTTAAGTCTCTGAATCTCAGTCCCACCCCTAGTTTTTCAATGGCTGAAGAGAGGCAAGAGGTGTGGGGATTACAGCATCCAGGCAGGAGTGGAAGACCTGTTTCCAATTCCGTCCTGAGCCTGAGAGGTCTCACATCCAGGTTTGTGGCTCAGGGCAACTACTGGGTTGTAAGTAGGATCAGGAAAAGGACTTTTATCCACCATTTCAGCTGGAGCAAATGGCAATAGAAGAGCCATACAGACAGCTGGGGAGGAAGCAGTTCTGCAGGAGCCCATGTCTGTAATCCAGTCTGTGTGTACATGTGTGTGTAATACCTGACAAGGTACCAGTTCGCATTCCTTGGGTTCTCCCTCCTTCACTTAGGGAGCTGCAGAGACTCCCAGTGTCAGAATTAATGAAAGCACATTGATTCCAACACAGAGAAACATGATAGTTGTCAATCATTATATACCAGTCACCTGCTTTCTTCTGTTCTCTCCCTGTTTAACGATTTCTTTCATAGAGTCTCAAAGAGAAAAGAAATGGAAAAAGATTTAAAAAACACACTTTCAGACAATATTCATTGCCTGCATGCACATTTGTTGGTCCCTGGGAACAGCACGAAGTTACATGAGCTCAGTGTCTGGCTCACTGTGTATTTCAGGGTCTGAGTGGATGCTTATATCTTATAAAATCCAGTTCACAGGTATAAGCAGCTGTAGGATAGGATCCAGCTGTGATCTGGGCAGGAAGGACCACTTCCCTGTTCTGCAGTTGGAAACATGGTGTGGTGCTGTTAATCCTGCTGTTAATGCTCCTTATTATGTGCGGAATGAGGATGCTGACTTAATCTGTGCATATCTGGTAAGAGGGAAGAGGGACAGATCTATACCTGATCCCAAAGCTGCAGTGAAGAAAATCTGCCCCTTCAGTTTGACATTAAGCTCACTGTTGTAGGGTAAAATAGCTTTTTCCTTAATCCTCTCCTTCCCAATCTGTTTTCCCCCTACATTAAGTGATAATAATAATAATAATAATAATACATCTGGGACTAATGGTGTCTTTGCAATCAATTTTAATTCATTTCTGCCAAGAGCAAAGAGAAAATATATTCAAATTCTTACATATCAGCTTGCTCTAATTTGTGGTCATGTCTTATTGCAACAAATAAGATGTTCTGTTGATTTAAAAAAAAAAAAAAAAAAAAGCTTCTCCCTTGAGAAGGACCAGCCCTGGGTCACCTTGTGGGGGGGTACATCAACTTGTCTCCTAATGTGCCAGAGTTACAGTGTGTGGGCAGAATGAAGGGAATGCGTGACTGGGGGTTGCAGAATTTCAGGAAAACATCCCACCTAACAAAACTTGCCATAAAGCCTGAAGTGGGCATTGAAGGAACTAAATTTATAGGCATGGTCCAAAACTGATGTCGGCTTTCTCCAAGCTTGTATTACAGTGGTCAGGTGAAGTCTGAAAGCTTCACCTATCTCAGTGGGTATAAAATAGTGTTGCTGGAATGGAGCACACTGACCAAAAGCAGCTCCAGAGCTGCTTTTTACACCACCAGATGGAGAAATTGCATTGGAAAAAATTACATCCACAGCTGCTGAAGCTTTGGAAAATGAATTAATAATGACAAAATTGGAGATACGCTGATTTCTCGGAAAACATAAGTGCAACAATAAATCCCAGAGGCCAAATGAAGGATTTAAGACTGGAGGCTCAGACACCCAGGTATTAATGACAATATCTCTGCTTTTATTAGATGGGCCTGATGGTGTGTGCATGACATGGATGATAAGGAGGAAACAAACTGAGATGCTACAGAGCCAGGATGAGGAAGGACTTGCAGGATCTCCTCATCAACATATTCCATAGCTTTCCACTAGAGGGGACCTTGTTCTTCCTCTGTAATAGCTGGAGATAATTTTAAAGGCAGTTTGTGCTGGATGCATTTTGTCTTTTTTTTTTTTTTTTTTTTTTTTTTTTTTTTTTTTTTGTGGTGTTAAATTGAGCCAGACTTTTGTTATATCTCTTCTTTGGTCTAATGAAGACTTTCATGACATCTGTCCTGTCAGATAATTCATCTATGTGAGCAATCATCTTTTCACAGTATTATTCTTCCACTGGTTAATGGATGTGTCCATTGAAAGTAGCTTAAAATCCCAAGGACATCACTGATATAACAGCCATCAGGAAAATACTCATTGCCTTTGGTGGATGAAGCTTGAATTGGACTAGGCAGGTGTCCCCAAGGGGCTGCAGAAAGGATCATGAGTCAGGATAAGCAGGTCAACAGGAGGGGCTCGGAAGATGAAGTTTTTGAATTTCCTTCCTGGTTCATTTGTGAAAGAAGCCATGGACAAACTACGGGCATTTCTTTCTTTCTCTCTCTCTCTTTTCCTCACTGGTTTTGCTTTTAGTGTCATCAATGAAAAGCAGTTATCAAGGAAAATGAATCAGTGAAAAGCCGAGAACAGGTGCTGTGCTGTTTTGCCAGGAGATAGTACACACAAGGTGAGTCTATTGCTAGGAAGTTTCATGACACCTTTTCACCACAATTGCAGTTTTCTCTGAAGGATGAAACCCTCTGGAGTAATTACAGCAGCTCCAGAGACTCTCAGGGAAAAAATAATGGTCTTTTCCTTCTCTCTTTGTGTACTTTCTTACACAATGGGACTCTGAACAAGAACTGCTTGCTTCTTATTGATTTCATAATACAGATTTAAGTATTAGCAGTGTCTTGACTCTGTCCTCAGAAGGGGAACTCTCTGTGCCCATCTCCCTCCTGAGATGTATCAAGGAAGAAATCTGGATCACCAATGCTGTCCTGATCGCCTGATTAGACCCATGGAGAACAAATGAGGCCTTCCCTGGGACTGGGAGTTTCCTTCTGCCACCACCTGACTTGTGGAGTCCCAAACAGGAGGTAGAGCTGTTCAGACCATTGCTTTCTTCTTCTAGTGGTCAAAATGAATACATAAATAAATCAATGGATCTACCCCCAAAGATTTCCAGGACTGGAAATGGAGCTTTTCACCTGTTGGTCAGGTTGATCTTTATGTTACAGGCATGGCTGACCATTTTCAAAGAGGTTGTATTTTATAGGCTTAAAGAAAAATATCACTTTCAGAAATAAAACTTCTCCTTTCCCTTTTTTTGTTTCCTTTTATTTTGTGTGTGTGTGTGTGTGTGTGTGTGTGTGTGTGTGTGTGTGTGTCAGGAATTGGGGTGCTTTGAGCAAGTTCCTGCAAACACACCAGCCAATTAACCACCCTCTGGAAGTATAACTCCAAACCCTTTAAGGTGTTTAAGAGGTGCATCAAACAATAACGATAAGAACGCAGGCTCTCTACTGCTCCTAATTCCATATGGCATTTTGTTTGACACTCCCCTCATTTCCACACATAGAGCGAAAAATCTTTTATGGCCCCAATATTTTCTGGCTAAAGAAAATTTATCTTCATTTGCTGAGTTCCTGATGTACTAAGTCCCTTCATGTGGACTCAGGCAAACTGAAAAGTGTCATACAGGGTAACTGGGGCACAAAAGGCAATCTGCTTAATGTCACAAGCAAAATCTGGGACAATGGATGGGACCTGACCACTGATCTTGTGAAACAGGGCTTTGTGCATATGTCGTTCGTAAGACGCTCCAGGGACTTGCTCTATAATAACAGTGGTGAAGCCTCCCTGAACTTCACTATCTTCTCTTACCATAAAACTGCTGTCAGAACAGTTATTTGCAGGGAGGTCATAGGATACAATAGAATTTCTCCTATTTAAGATGCAATAGAAATGCATGTTCACTTTCAAAATCTGCTGTTGAGAATCTGAAGAGGTGATACGGTGCTCTGGAGGAATTCATTTTCCTTTAAGGAGAGTGAAGGGAAAATGGAAAAAAAAAAAGACAGAAACTTTTGTAATTTGCCTTTCTTTGGGCTGTTACTCACAGCTGTCTTGAGTCTGTGATTTTGGGAAACAGTCTCCTTTTACTTGGAGACTGGGAGAGTCCTCCAGAGAAGCATCACTGCATGCTTGACCTGTGCTTTTTGCTTTTCATGCTTAGATCTGTGCTGCCATCCAGGACAAGAGGCTAGGCTTCAGGCAGCTTTGGCTAGTCTAACAGTGGGAGGATGCTGGATTTTGGTGGCCTTTGGACAGACAACGTATTCTTAAGTTCCTCTGTAACATGTCCTGCTTGCTGCCTATCTGCAGACATCCAGGGCCGTCATTTCCAAGCACTTTGGTGGCTGGTGCTGCTTTGCTGTCCTTCCAGAACTGAGACCTGTTTTAGTGTGATGCTATTTCTGCCACTCAAAGACCTCTTGCCATACCCTTGCATGAGGAAAGTCTGTCTGTGGCTGACCAAATGAGCTCTGAACTGTTTGTTCCTCAGCATTAGGAGGGATAGCTTTGAAACAAACAAACAAACAAACAAACAAACAAACAAACAAAACAGAAAGCAGAAAGCCATCTCTCTGCTTTGCAGCAAGGGGCTGTCCCTTGCCATTTGGCTCTCCCACAGCACAAAGCGCTGCTCTCCCCCCATCCCAGCCTCAAACTGCTCAGTTCCCAAACCCAGGCACATCTTTTCCTTTGCTCAAGAGATAGGAAAGAGCTGATGGGGGGCTTTCTCCATAGGCAGTGCATTCAGAATACTGATTTAATGAGTTTATTTTACAGGCCTTCAAATATTCCCTGGCTCCATGCTATCACACAGTGGTGTATCTTACTGATGCCAATGCTTCCATATGGGGATTATGATTTTTTAAAATTCATTTTAAACATCCCTGGAGACTTTATTAAGACTTCCTGTAAGACAACAGGGAGTCTAATACAGAAGGAAAGAAACAGGAACTTCGAATTTCACCAGAACAGGGCTTGATTTTATAAATGAAACACACTCCTGCTCTCCTCCACCCAGTCCCCATCCCGTTTCCCCCCTCCCCAGCCCATAAAACAGACCCTAGGATCAATGCCCCATGTGTATAGAAATAGAGACTAATCTTTTAGTTTCTGTGGCTTTCTGTCCGATGGGTCTCTGAGCTGGGAGAGGGACAGAACTGCTGTGTAGGGCACAAGTCCCGTCCTGGCTGGAATGTGCTGTCAGGGGCAAGTGGCTGGGGACAGCAGACACATGGACAAGGAAGGGG
>VXAA01007264.1:337553-358343 GCA_013399115.1 Anseranas semipalmata
GGGGGGATGTTCACTGAGGGTCATTTGTGTTGGGTGCTTCTGGTTATTAATGAAAGGATTTAACACACATTTCCCCTTTCCATTTTCTGCCTTGGAGGCATGGAAATCTTGGCCCAGCTGACCCCCTGGGTGGTGACGTGGATGGGAAGGACAGAATCCAGGGAGATGCTGTCTGTAGCATTGCCATTGGGAAACCTCTCTCCTGGGGAACACAGACCATCAGCAACAGCAACCGCTTCATGAGGAGCGCCAGGTCCTTCTGAAATCCCATCTTCCCTGAGCGGGATCAGTTGCATGATGGATAAGCAAACTTCAGGCTACGTTGCCACTGAACTCCAAGGGACAGGAGAGGAAAGAATGGGTGCAAGGCAGCACGGACACTGCAGGGACAGAGGCAAGTCGACCTCTTTGCTGGAAAGGTCTTTATCAGCCCATGCTGTTTTTTTTTTTTTTTAAGAGCTGGCTTTGAGGAAATGAGCTGAATGGGGAGGCTGTGAATATAGATTCCCAAAGGAAGGTGTGGAACATAGCAATACAGCTGGCAAACAAGCTCCCTTCCAAAAAGGCTTCCCTGAACTGTCGGCACCTGGGCCACAACTTGCTTTAGGTATAAGCAACATTCTGGGGCCCTATAATCTGGGGGCCCTGAAGGATGTGACCCATCCAGGCCCCCCTCCCTAACAGTGAATCAGCAGCTTGTGGTGGCTGTGCTGGACTGCGCACCCAAAAACACTGGAAGGGAGATGCCCAAGGCAGACATGGCATGGGGAGGGAGGCAGGACTTCGGTTTCGTGGGACTGGGAAGACGGTGAATGGAGGAGGAGCACGAGACTGGGCCTGGTTTGCTGAGGGAGGGTATGAGAGGAAACAGGGAGGCAGAGCTCAGGGGCCTTGTTTCAGTCAAGTTCAGGCGTGTTGTGATCAAGGAGGGAAAAACAAACAGGCTTTCAGATTTGGCTAAACAGCAGTAATTGTCTTTCATTTACACAGTAGAGGGTATCCACCTCAAAATCTGGTTTGGGATCCCGGTTATCTTAACTTGTCTCCTTCCTGAGGTGTGTATAATGAAGAAGGGACACCTGGTGAGACAGAGCTGTGTAGGATCAGGGTAGACCAGAACCTCCCACAGAGCTGAACAGCAACAGGAAGATAGCTAAAAATTCAGAGCTAGAGAAGGCAGAGCTGCCGCTTCATCTTCAAAAACAACAGTGGGCACTAGGCCAGACAGCTGGAAAAGGGCAAAGAAGTCAAGTGATCCAAGGAAGGAGATAACAAGCAGCCTGACACATACGTGGAAAAAAATTCCCTTCAAAAAAAAAAAAATAATAAAAAGAAAAAGAAAAAAGAAAAAAAGTAAAACCCAGACATATGGTAATAGTAGAAGCGGGGATGTACACATCCAGCAGAATGATTCTCACAGTCCAACTGTATGGCCATAACATAACTAAGCACAGTCCAATTTAGGACAGACACTTGTCAAGTCTGGACACAAGCCCTGTTCTCACTGCACTCAGAGTAGACACCTGTACTGGGACAGAAATGAGCCAGCACACGTTCCTTGACCCAGCAGCCATCTGCCCCACCAGGGCGTACATCCACACAGCTGAAATCTGAAACAGTCTGGTTGCATCCAAATTGCGCAGTTGGAAAGATTCCTGGCTTGTGATAATGCCTGAACAATACCCAGGAATTGTTTAGGAAAATATTAGCTAACCTGGGCCAAAACCATGCTAGAGACTGAGCTCAAAAATTAGCAATATAGGTGGTATTAGAACAATGTTTGGCCAATCTGCTGGTCTTGTTGAGTTCCTGGTATAAACACAGTTCCAGCAGCTTCTGATGGAAGTTGTAGATGATGGCAGGCCCCATATATGTGGGGTTGTCTCCTTTTGTGGGTTCATTATGTATGGTGTTCCCTGACTCTTTGGGGAAAAAAGCTTTGCTTTTTGTACAGTGCCTGTAAAACCACACCATTTCCCATAGAGCAATGTAACAACAGTCCTGCAGTTGCCTCAGATCTGTTCAGGTTTGCCATCACCTGTCAGGGGGTTGTCCATACTATGAACATCTGCCAAGCATAAATCAATGGCCTTGCTTTTTCCTCCTCCTTTTCTTTTCTTTAGAAAAATATCCTGGGCTTAATTCCCAAATTTCACTCAGTTGTGTGTCCAAGAGCTGCCCTATGTCCAAAGTCCTGTGAGATCTACACAATGGGTGACTTCTGATGCCCATAAAATTGATTCTCATAGGCCAGTGATGGCATCCTGAGACAATCAACTGTGTCACGGAGTCACCAAACAAAACAGATCCTCAAGATAAGAAGGGTACTCAGTTTTGTTTAAAATCTTCATCCATTTTTTTTTTCTAAACAGTTGGAAAAAAAATAAATACATATCTTCTCTACAGCAATATATGTTGCTTTTTGAGAGCAGATAGGAAGTTATTTCAATGGTATGACTTCTTCCAGTCTGGTTGGAAAGAAACTTATTAGGAGATCCTGAGACCTCATGTCCTCTATTGGGAAATAGTGACTCAAGTATTTCCTTGATTGCTACAGAACAGACTGGTACCAGCCCTGTGTATTAGAAAAAATGTTTAAGACATTTCTGGAGCTGTTCCTGTATCAAAAAGCATTGCTTGCACTTTCAGAATATTATTTGTTTTGTTAGAAAGAAACAGAAAACTGCTGAGACTCTTCTTACCTTGATGCGAAAGACAGAGACATGAAAGATGGTGGGGACAACAGACCTTGAATAAAGTGCTGTGTTCTCCACTCTTGTGCAGATTTCAGCAGATATTTTGCGTACCAGCCTCAGGCACAATCCCGCAGACAGCAAAGATAGATAACTGTAGGGCATTCAGAGAATGTGGAAAGGTGGCCAATGTTTTGGCTTACCAGCACTCAAGGGCATGCTGCAATATGCTAGGAAGACCTGCAGAAAGAAGACACTTGGAAGCTGCTCTGCTGGAGTATATACCACGTCACTGAGATGAACCAGGTCTATTGCCTTGCTGCTGCATTTCTAAGACTTGGTTTTACACCTAATGTTTGGGAAGTAGTTAAAAAATGCAGAAGGTGGGGAACATTTCACTCTTCTCATTTCTAGAGATATGAAAGAGTGAGGCAGTTTATAACCTGTTTCCAAGGAAGCTAAATGTGGGATGTATAATTCAGAGAAATAAAAGAGGTAAATTTGCCAGAAGAACAACCTGGTGGCTAGTGAATGGAAGACTTTGTATTGGTGACACAACTGAGTTAATACCAACCTACCCTAGGTGGTCTTTATATACATTTCCAGGTAAATCTAGTTAAACAGGCTACCTAGTAAAAAAAGACACATAATAACACTGGATTTTCCATGAATATATGTTCTCACATAATTCTGGCACATATGATACCTAGATGTTAATTAAAGATGAAACATTAGCTCAAGGACTGAATAGAAGCCAAGGATGAATATTGTGGAGCCATGCTGGAATAAAAGGTGGCTTTTTCTGTCCTTGGCTGGTTCAGACTTGACTTAACAGAAGACTAATACAGTCTGAGACAATTGACCTGGGCATTTAGCTACTGCTTGAAAGCTCCTGCATTTACCAAAGACAACGGGATAAATCCCAAGTAACTAGACCAAGCTTTCAGAAGGTGAACTTCAGATTATTTTTTCAGGAAACCACTGTCCCCCTGCTCCCTGCAGAAGTCTCAAAAATGGGACCTCATTGTCCAGTATCAAGCTGTTACCGATGCCCTACATTTGCCAGAGTGAGTTGTTTGGTTGGTTTGGTTTGGTTTTGGTTTGGTTTTGCTGTTTGTTTGTTTCCAGTTAGGACCCTTGCAAGACTGAAAGTGATTTGAGGAACACATTCCTCATGGAAAATCCTCAAGGGCAATCAATTGCTTGTCCATAGCAAAGGAGTAAGTAAAGTATCTGATATGATCCTTTCAGACCTCAACCCTCCTTTGCAGACTTGAAAAACTCAACCAAACCCACAAACTGGCAAGAATAAAGGATGTGTAACTTATGTAAGCACAGACCTGCTGTCTGTTGGGATTTTACCCATAAAAGAAACTGTAAAATTGCAATAGGATTTAGGATTTACACATCTAATAACTTAGGCATTGAATGTGAAAGAGAAAAATTGAATGCTCGAAAAATATTCTGTTTATTTCAGATTAACATGTTCTTTGTTGGGGGGGATCTGAGGAGCTTTTAATTACACATGTATAAGAAAGCCACCTAGCCTGTATAATTTGAAAAATAACCACCAGTGGAAATGAGACCTCTAAAATACAGTTCTAGAAAAACAGACATATCACATCTTATCCAATAATACAGTTTAATTCTTTCAGCAACTTCTTAGCTAGTTTGCCAAATCAGATTGTCCCACTGGCCAAAAAAATCTCAGAAGGCTGCCAAATCTTTTCAGACAAATTCCACAAACTGAATATTTTTTCCTGTTATGTACTGGAAAGAGACAAACAGAAAGAAGACTCCATTTTATTTTACTTACTGAGCATATATGCAACAGTTCAATCTGAGGACTTTAAGAGAAGCACTTAAGAGGCAAAGAAAGCTAATAGCTAAGAGGGACTAAAGAGGATTTGGAGAAAATTAAACCCCTGTTTTATTTGGTTCTTTTACTTCTGTTCAACTTAAACACAGTTTTCCAAACACTGTTTCAACAGTCAAAAATTTCTGAATAGCAAAGGAATGGTTGAATGAAACTCCTTTGTTGTACAGGAGAGGAAAATACGAAAAATGATGGGCAAGGGTTTAAGGAATGCTGAAACATAGAAACCATTACTGAGAATATCTGGGAAGTTTGATATGTCCTACAGTATGTTTGGAGTCAGTAGTAAAGGCCAAAGAGGTCCAGACAGAGATGAAGAAAAGCATCAGAGATGTGGAAATAATGGCCTATAAAGGAAAATGAAACAAAGTTTTTATTATAGAGAAGGCCAAGGAAAAGCCTGGAAATAATTTTCAAAAACCTTAAAGATCACTAAATAGATCAAAGAAGTACTGTGCTTTCCTGGTCCACTGTGATCAAAACAAGTAAAAGTAAACTTAGTTACAGACAGAGATATTTAGGGCAGATAGAACAGACTCTAAATGGCAAGAGTAATGAGAAATTGAAGTCTCCTTTATTTTAGGATTTTAAAAACATGCTAGATGCAAATCATGGTTGGTTTAGGTGGAGCTGATTCAATACTGTAGCGAGGACATGGAACTAGATGACCTCTTGAGTAGAAAGGTAGTGGGTTTGCACACACAGGATGTGCCAGGTTGCCAGTTCAGGCTGGAATTCATGAGACCAGTTTAGATAATTAAAAATACACACATATCTGGGGACGTCCTTATTTCCTGGGACTTTTTGTTTGCAGAGCTCCTTACTCCATATTTCCAGGCCTTGTTCTTCCAAAATAAATATTAATTCAAATGGNTGACTTGAAATCTACCCAGTCTTCTTCTGTGTGGAGACAAATAACAATGTCTTCCTTATGCAAGTGACCTGCCCTTCCAAAATTTAAGTGCATATTAAAAGACCTGAAGCACAGTTAGAAAAAAGCAGTGCAATGGTTGGAGTTTTAGCTCAAATCTTGGGATGAAGACCCTGTTCTGTCACATGCTTCATGCTGGGGCTTAGATAATTCATTTCTCCTCACTGTGCTCTGATCACTTGCTCTGTGGAGGGGGAAGGAAGAGCTCTGCCTTGTTTCATGAGACTGTGAGGAACAATACATTACGACTCAGGGATGCAGACCTGTTGGTAAATAGAGCAGAGAAACCCTCCAAAATATGGTTAAAGCTAAAGGGGTGGTACCATTGATTCTGACAGCCAGGAATTTGTTTACACAGTGATTTCAGGCAGCTTCCAGGCCAGCTTGAGTGCTGGGGAAAATTCACAGTGTAGACAAGACCTCATTGTCCTTTCTTTCCTAAAAATAACTCGCATTCTCCTGCTTCCCAGAAGTCAGTTTGCCTTAAAGCCATAAATATTGTGTTCTTGCTGAATCATTTCCCAACCCTCTTCATCAACACCTGTAAAGCCTGGTTTAGCGTGCCTTGTGTTGCCAAAGTTAAGAGGTCAAAAACCATTAGTCAGAACCGAACACCCCACCAGCCGGACCTGTAACCATGAGGTATATTCAGAAACATAAGTGTATGTGTACAAACACAAGTACATACAGTGTACCTGCATTTTTTACATCATCTGTGTTTCCTTATATCCACCTTAAATCTACCCTATTTCAGTATAAAAATGCTACCCCTCGTCCTGTCACTACATGCCCTGGTAAAAAATCTTTCTCCATCTTTCTTATAAGCCTTCTTTATATGTTGAAAGGCCACAATAGGGTCTCCCCTGAGCCTTCTCTTCTTCAGGCTAAACGAGGACATGAGAGGCTTCAAAGCAGTTTTTTGGCATGGTCATATAGACATAGAAGTTGCTCATATAGTACTGAAGAGCTGGATTTGTTCTGAGTGACATACTTTGTTAAATAAGCTAGCCGAGAAACTAACCCTTACTGTATAGAAACACTTGAAACTTCTAAAAAAAAAATAAACAAAAAATTTTCCCTCCTTCCAAACTGGTAATACCAAGGTTTTGTTTACATCTGTACTAGTAAGTTAAAGAGTATCAAGGAACTTTCCCCAGAGTATGAATTTTGTCATCCATACAGTTAATTTCTTTTGTCTTTGGCCAATACCAATTACCATCCTTCCAGAAAATCCTTGGCCCTGTTTTGAGGTTTGCACAAGCCAAGGACTGTTCCTAATATGCAGTGCATGAAGATATCCTGTTTCAGGTGAGTAGAGCTCAGCTGCAGGGTTGTAGGCTGCTCTGTGCCAGTGACCTCAGGACCACCGTACGGACCCTGACCTGTTTTAATTACATTCCTTTATACATTTATTTATACATTCTTTTTAAGCCATATCCACAGTTGGGTTCATACTGAGGAATGTGAGTGGAGAACATGGAAGTCTCCTGGCTTGGCTCACTCTCCAACTTCCTTTTAGTTTTACAAGTGTAGATATGACCCATGAGAACATTTGAGCACTTCCAAGGGACAGACCAGATCCAATATTTATAGGTTTAGTATAATTTAGTGGTTCCCATTCTCTCTCTCTTAATATATATAGAAGGTTTTACTTTATAGCTGTCAAATTTTTGTTCCTCCAAATGAATCATTGATATTAGACATACATACAACACCGTGGTAAGTGTTTCACAAATGTCAGAGACATTATAGATGTCAGACACTAAATTTGCTGTCTTGGAAACTGTCAACTACACAGCAGAGTCAAAGAGAATGAGAGTTTTTTGCATAACCTTGAAGTTCAAAGGCAAAGGCAAAGTGGCAGTACTCTAACAGAGTTCTATAGGCATTGAATAAATCTCTCAAGAACTTTTAGGGAGATGCTGCTTATTAATACAGCACTGAAGGAAGTTGCCAACTGAATTGGGAAACCTTAGAAGATACTCGTTGCACGTATGCCTGGTGAAATTGTCTGACTCAAGGATAAAATGCTGACAAAATAAAAATGATGAAATACAGTGTCACTTGCTAGAGAATTTAACTTCAAGTAGAGATTTGCATCAAAGCTGTGGTCCATCTTCAGTGTTGTCTATTTACTTCCCCTCTCTGATTTTCGCTCTTCAGTCTCCTGTCTTTTCAGAAGTAGAGAGATTTGTTGTTGTTGTTGTTGTCATTGTTTTTATTTTTTTTCTCTCTTTTTCTTTTCAGCAAGATTTCATAAAAGACATTTGACATTTCTTATCTGAGAAGACATACACAGGTTTCTCAGATGAGGGGGTTTCAGATCAAGGCACACTATGGAGAGAGGCAAATGGGAAAAAAGAGGGAGCAGGAGGGATCAGAAAAGAGGACCAGGAAAGAGCAACTGCGACATGAGACACCTCTGAGTCTTCCATTTGATGATACATAACTGCCAACCGCACGGGGATGCCTTGGACACCTCTTGAGGCTCAATCTCAAATGGTACTAAGTGCCCAAGCATAGAGAAATGAAAAGAGACCTTGGTGTCAATTCTTATTGGTACCCCAGCTCATACTGAAGTACCCACCCAACAGTTATTTCAAAGACCATTTCTGATTAGGTGTATAGATAGGATCTGGAGACTTAAATACTGAAGTATGTGGTATAGAATTCATTTTGTGGCTCTATCCAGCAGCATGAGGATAATGGTCCTTTTCCAAGAAATGGAAAATATTTTCTGAGTGTCTGTGAGAAAGTCTCTGTGCAAGTCGCCTTCTTAGCAAATAAAAAACAAACGAACAAAAAACTAATTCTCTCTGAAATCAGCACAATCCTTACAGAAGAGCTCTAAGACGAACCAGGATCGTAAGTGTGGAAAAGTATGTAGGGTTTGAACAGGAAGAAGGAAAATTTACATCTTTGCATATAAAAGGGAAGAACAAGAACAAGTCAAATCTCTGCAACATTTTCCTTTTACATTTCCCTGATCTCCAACTATTTTCAACTCTGGGACTTTCTGAATGTGTCTTTTCCCTAGATTTTTTCCAGTTTTACCTGGTACTCATGTGAGCCTTCAGCATCCGTAACACCCTTGGACAGACACCCTTATTATGCAAGCTTACTACTCATGTAAAGAACCGCTTTCTTTTACTTATTTCAAAACTGGTTCCTGGGAGCTTCATTTCTTGTCCCCTACTTCTTGTAATGCAGAAGGCAGTGAAAACAGGTCCCTCTGCAGGCTGGTTGGGTTTTTTTTTAGATATTTCTCTATTATTTCCTTGCCAGACTGAAGAGCCCCTCATCCTCCTTAGTCTTATTTTGCCACACATGGAAATAGGAAACTCCCATTCCTGCTGCAAGCAGCTGTGTCAGCTGTGCTCATTATTCTCCCATGTTTGCTGCCACATCCTCTGCCAGAAATTATTGGCCATTCTGCTGCTGCTTTAACAACTGATTGCTGCAGCCTTTTCTTTGCCCACCAGGACATTACCTGTTCATAATGGTTACCAGTTTAGTAACCTGCAGTGCTCTTAGATGCAGTCAGTAAATGTCTGATATGAAGAATGGTTTGAAGGCTGGCCAATCTAGTTACTAAAAGGAATGAACTGCATCAGTAAGGGTAAAAACGTATTTCACTAGGGGAACTAGATGGCAACTTCACATAAGTAATATGGAGCCTGGGAGCAGGAGAGGGAGGAAGTTGGTAAGTAGATAACTATGTAAGGAGAAGTGTGTTCTGTAGAGTATGAGGCAAGGCCTCTATAAGATGCAAATAACACTTTTTAAGGAGAATGTCAGTTTGTTGGAAGATAATATTAGATTTAAATCAATATGATGGACATCTCTGAAAAATTGTTGTTAAGGATGAAACTGTGGAAACCAATGGCCAAATATCCCAGAGATTTCAAACAAGCCAGCCAGCATGAAGCTATTAACCTTCTTAGCTTTTTGCACCAGAAATGCCAGCTATACAAAAGCTTTGTTCTCAGTGAAGCTGGCTCTTGTAATCAACTCACTTCTGAGAGCTAAAGAAAATCACTCCATTGCCACTGAATTCCTGGTCCTGGGTAAACTGAGGCACAAGAATAAGAATTCTATAACTAAGTGCAGACATCTGAGTTGCTAGTGTCTATAGCTGGTGAAGTCAGCCCAAGCTTCCTTTATAACTTGCTAAGAGGAAGCCTGGCTCTCCCTCACAGCGTCCTTCTGGACAAATTGTCCAACTGTGAGATGAACAGGTACACACTACGCTGGGTGAAGAACTGGCTGAATGACAGGGCTCAAAGGGTTGTAGTGAATGGGGTTACATCTGGCTGGCTGATGGTCACCAGTGGTGTTCCCCAGGGCTCAATTCTGGGGGCTGTTCTGTTCAACCTTTTTATCAATGATCTGGATGCAGGAATTAAATGCAACCTTAGTAAGTTTGCTGACAGTACTAAACTGGGAGATGCTGTTGACTCTCACAAGGGATAAGAGACATTGCACAAGGCTTTAGTAGACTGGAGTATTGGACAATCATCAATGGCATGAAATTTAGCAAGGGTAAATGCCGAGTTGTGCACCTGGGATGGAGTAATGCTGGGCACAGGTACAGACTGGGACATGAGTGAGAAGAGAGCAGCTTAGCAGAAAGAGATCTGGGAGTGCTGGCCAATAGTAGGCTCACCATGAGCCAGCAGTGTGCCCTGGCAGCCAAGAGGGCAAACCACATTTTGGAATGCATTATATGCAGCACAGCCAGACGGTCAAAAGAGGGGATTCTCCCACTATATTTAGCGCTGGTGTGGCCTAATCTTGAATATTGTGTATAGTTCTGGGCTCCACAATACAAAAAGGATGTTATGGTCCTTGAAAGTGTCCAGAGGAAGGCAACAAAGCTGGTAAAAGGGCCAGAAGGCAAGTCTTATGGGGAGAGGCTGAGGACACTTGGGTTATCTGGTTTGGAGAAAAGAAGCTCAGAGGTGACCTCATTGCTCTCTGCAACTTCCTGAGCACAGAAATGCAGAGGGAGGTGCTGGTCTCTTCTCCCTGGTCACCAAGGGTAGGACACATGGGAATAGCACAAAGCTGCACCAGGGGAGGTTCAGACTGGGCATTAGGGAAAATTTCTTTACCGTGAGGGTGGCCAAACCCTGGCACAGGCTTTCTAGCGAGGTGGTTGCTGCCCCATGCCTGTCAGCGTTCAAGAGGCATTTGGATAATACCCTCATTAATATGCTTTAATTTTTGGTTAGCCCTGAAGCGGTCAGGCAGTTGGACTAGATAATCTTTTTAAGTTCCTTAAAACTATTCTATTCTATTCTATTCTATTCTATTCTATTCTATTCTATTCTATTCTATTCTATTTCTATTCTATTTTATAAATACTCTAAGGCACTACTTCTCTCATTCTAAAGTAGACACTATATCAAATGAAGTGCTCGCTTAAAAGGCTTTATTGCTCTCTACCAACTATAAAGGCAGCCCAGGGTCAGTAGACCAAAGGTGTGTGGCTGTGCCATAGACATCTAAAGGCAGTGAAGACTTTTCTCCCCCGGAAATCCTGACCACCTGTTTAGAGAAAGTGAGAACTGTCCTGCCCTAGAAAGGGTTCAGCAAGTGAATTAATATACATACAGACCTTCCTGTGCTCTTCTCTGGCTCTGCTTTGCCCTGAGAAGGAAGCAACCTCAAAAGAACCCAGAATTTGTGAGTACTCCATAAACTTTAAATACCACAAAAAGAATCACAATATTTGCTGGGGGGGATGACTTTTAATTCAAGCCTTTGAAGAACAATATAGACTAGATTTTTCTGGAAAACAAAACAAAACAAAAAACACCAACAAACAGAAAAACAAAACAAAACAAAAACCGCCAAACATTGCTTTTCATTTCAGTAAAACACCAGGCTTTTATTTCTAACCTTTACACAGTAAGTGGCCCAGTTGTCTTCTTTAATGTCACCTTTCTCCTGCAACCTTAACAAAATGAAAATAGCCACGAATATTATTGATCTCTGAGAACAGATGCATTTCTACATCCTTCATTCCATATCCAGCAACCTTTCACAGGCCAGAAAAACAAAAACAAAAACAAACAAAAACAAAAACAAACAAACAAAAACAAACAAACAAAAACAAACAAACAAAAAAACTTTCACATGAAAGTCTAGCCATTCATCAGAAAATCAGCTCGATAAAAATGGTGAAGTCTGAAATTCTCTCCCCCTCTCTGGTTTCGCTCAATGGCTTCCAGATTGCATCCATTCCATTTATAAAATGAAGGATGTGCTCCCCCCTCCCCTAATTACCAGGGACACAAATTCAGTTTTGGATGAAAACATTTTGTGTGTGCCTCTTAAGTCCTCCCCAAAAGTTCTGCCATTGGAATTTGGCCAACCGTTTTGTTGATGATGCATGAGCTGGAACTGAATCAAGATGATTTTTCCATTAACGGCTTTGGCTCTGCAGAACCAACAGGAGTAAAATATTAGTTTTGATTGCTAAAGAATCCGTTATGACTCAAAGTCACAATGAAACAGATCTTTGGGGAAAGAGGTTCATGTTCCTAGAGAATCACTTTCCTAACTATAACCATACCAGTGCGCAAAGCTGTGTACAAAAGTCTTATGTATCTTATTACAGACAGTCAAGAGTCCGAAGGTTCAAACCTCCAAAAGGCCTTGAAAGACTTGGAGCAAGCAACTGAGTATTCTGTCAACAAGATTTTTTTTTTTTTAATCTACATAAAATGTTGATCTTGCCTGAAATACAGATTAAAAAAATTAAAACCGGTTTGGGTTGAGACAGTGTTGGAGTTTTGCTTGACTCCATTAAGAGAGTGAAGGGACAGAAGGCTTTCTCTCTACTCAAAAGTAAAACATATTCTGAGCACATATTAGCCAGTGTGGTTAAAGGTAATGTCCTAGAGAGGACCTAGAGGCTGGGGGCTCGTGTGTCTGCCGGAGATTCAGAAAGTGGGAATACTTTAGTTACTATCTGTCGCCTTATACTAAATGGATGCTATATTGAGTGATGCTTAATACAGAGGCTACTGCCACCTTCTTATTCATTGTTCAATGTATTTCTGCCTGGCTTTATAAGTAATTAGAAGGTTAGACTAAGACAAAGGTTCTGTATGAAGATATATATTAAGGAAGACATTCGTAGTGCATGGGTTCTCTATGCTACCTTCACAGTCAGGGGAGGGAAAAGAGTTATTTCAGAGGTTGCAGCAATGTTGCACAGAATGCTTGGGAGAGGAGCTGCAGGTGGGCTTCATGAGACCTACTGAAATATCAGGCTGCTTGTTCTCTCATTTGCATAGACAACAGTCAAAGTGCAGATGTAGAGGACTGTAGGACATGGAGACCTGCAGTGAAGAAGGTGGTGATGCACAAGGTCCTTTCCAGACCTGTCCTCTTAGAAGCTAACCTAGATATAGCAGCTTGTCCCTTGCTCTCCTTTCAATGCTCATGAAAGCTCAAGCCATTACAGATCCATCACATAATTAGGAAAACATGGGCAAAATGTCTCTACATGATTATTCTCTTTCCAGGTCCTTTGTGACAAGCGTGGCTGATCCACAATTTCCTCTCCCAGAGGTGTCATAGGCAATGGTGTCATCCTTTACTCAAAACCTGTGTGGTGATCACTGCATCTCTGGTGACATCCCCTTCACTGGCAAGTGAGTCATGCTATTCCTGAAGGATCAGAGCTCAGCAAAACTCAGAATGGTGCTTAGCCACTTAGAGTTTCTAAGTGCAATAGTGGGGTGTATTACACACTTTGATATTAGCAATTGCAGCATCCAAATATCTCACAAGAAATTATGAGACATCACTTCTTTAATACGTGACTTCAGTGACAGAGAAATATCCCCTTCATTCTAATCATACCTCCTTACTTTTCATTTTAAAAGGGCAAATTGCAGCTGATCAAAATTATATTTCGAAAACCATTGTAAAAGCTTTAAGCATCCAGCAATGTTTGGCTGAAGAGCAGCAACGACACTTAATGAATTTAGCAGAGCTAATCCAAACAATTTGCTGTTATCTGTGTGCATGTGTGTGCATGCATGCTTTGGCCTTTGGACCCACTCCAGACTCATTCATCATGCAATAACTTAATGTAGCAAATAATAATAAAAATTTGTACTGCAGCAACATCTAGGGGCCTCCAACAGGACCCTGGCCTCATTATGCTGTGCTGCATAAACATTTACTAACAAATGACTTCTGCCCTGAATATCTATAAATCTAAATAAGATGACAAAAATAATAAATAAATATGCAGACAGGAAAGATCTTCACCTTCAAATGCTTATCTGTAGGGACTGGGTCTGTATTCAGCTGGTCATTAGTCTGTGCCTATATTGGTGTGTTAGCCTGGAGAACTAGCTTGCTGCCCTGCTCAAATCTCTCAGTGGTATTTAGTGGCTCTTACCTGGAGCAAGTCAATGTGTTGCCCTGTACTGGGTCTGGCCGGGATAGAGTTAACTTTCCCTGCAGCAGCCCTTGTAGCTAGAACAGCGCTGGTATCACACCAATGTTTTGGCTACTGCTGAGCAGTGCTGGCACAGCACCAAGGCTCTCTCCAGACCCCCAAAACCAGTAGGTGGGGGTGGGCAAGAAGTGGGGAGGGGACATCACCAGGGCAGCTGACCTAAACCAACCAAAGGGATATTCCATACCATATGATGTCACACTCAGCAATAAAAGCCGGGAAAGGGAAGGAGAAGGGGGGGCCTCTCGTTGCAAAGACATCTGTCCTTCTGATCAACCACTGCGGGTACTGAGGCTCTGCATCCCAGGACGTGGCTGGGCATCGCTCGTTGGTGGGAGAATCATTTGTTTTCTCTTTTCCTCTGTGCTTGCACACAGGCTTTGCTTGTATATATATATATGTATATATTTGTTGTTTTTTTCTCCTCTTCTCTAATTAAACTATCCTTATCTCAACCTGTGAGGTTTTTTTTCTCCCCCTCTTCCTTTGAGGAGGGGGAGTGAGAGAGCGGTTGTGGTGGAGTTCAGCTGCTCAGCAGGGTAAAACCACCACATGCCCAAACCCAGATAAAGAGGGTGATGGATATCATTTCATAGCTAAACCTGCCAACCATGTAGACCAAACTGGCTTACAGGCTTTGTGAGCTTGAGAATTTAAAGCTGGGCAGTTACTGATAATCATACCGAAGTAACAAGAAACCAGGACAAGACATGTCTAGGGTGCATGATGCCATAGCTAATTTATACAGAGTTCCTTCTCTCTCTAGTGAAACTGTTTCTGAGGTCTATTGTTAGAGATGGGACATCAGAATCATTTAGACTGTAAGTGTAATGCAACCCACTGTGTCCTGTATCCATACCCTGTTCCCGTTTTAAATGGGGAATGTGATCTAGCAGCTCTTGCACCACAGGGGCTGTAGAATTCCAGAGGAAATCAGAATAAAGTGTGTGTGCATTTATTTTTGGTGGAGATGGTGGCCCAAGTGCAGGTGTACAGTTGGGAAGTCCTCTTTTCATTCAGTCTTGGGCTCCAAGTCTCTTTTCACAGCCACAGCTGAGCTTGAAAGCTGTGAATGAAACCTCTTTGGTTCAAGCTTGCAGACCTGTCTCCATCATCACCATTTCCAGGCCTTAGCTTTATTATTCACAGGGTGCATTTTAATTAGTAAATTCCTTAGTCTTTAATGTATTTGCTTCAGTGCCAGCTGACCCCATGGCCACTTGCCCCTCAACAGCTTCAAAGTCTTGTAATAGGAAGTTCACTTTACTTACTTTAATGACCCTTTTTCTGAATTAGTACATCTTTTGGAGATAGGAACCCTGACAGTACTGTTAATATAATATTGTGGGTTGATTTATGCTCTGTGTAATCCAACTTACTTCAGTGAAATTGCTCTTGAGTTTCTTTTCTCTCAGAACATTGTACAGGGAAATGGATTTATTTTTTTATTAAGAGACTGAGGCACAGAGGTTAAGTGATCTTGGAATTTGTGTTGAGTTCTCTGCAAATTAGCTCAGTGCTCAAGGAGATAATAAATATTAGGAATGACTATAAAAACATTGAGTCATAGGAAAAAAAAATGTCACTGCGCAACTATAGCAAAATGGTGCACCCACATCTTGAATGCTGCTGGCAATTCTGGTTTTCCTCCTCTCCATCCCAGAAAGGAGACACTGGGATCAGAAAAGGTTCAAAGAAGGGTGGCAGAGACAATCAAATGCTCTCTGCTCTTCAGTTTTTAATTCATGAAAGGTGGTGAAGTGAAAGAAAGTGAACAGGAACCTCTGCCGATTGAACAGAGCACCCAGTGAAACTGTGGAGCAACACACATCAGAAACAAATGAGAGGAAGACTTTTCTGCCAAGCTCGTATCCTGTAACACATTGTTACAGGAAGCTGTGGAGTACAAATATATAGATAGGCTTGTAAAATAAAGACAAAACCATTGAGGATCCATCTCATGGGATTATTCAATTCGAGGGTCTGGATTCAACTTCCAGCTCAAGAAGCTGCTGAGCTGTTGTAGAGTCAGATCCTGAGAGGTTATTCCTGACAAAGGATTACTCCACTTCATTCCCTGTTTCTTCTACTCTTTCCTTAAGCGCTGCCTTTTAGGACAGGTTAGACAGAGTTTTGGCTTGGCTGAGCATAGCCACCAATAGGAGATATGGAAATAGACTTGCTGTCTTGACCACTAGCTCTGCTCTTTCTGTCTTCGGGCCACCAGCAGTAAAGTAGCTGTTTGTCTGCCAGCCAAACGATGATAGATCCAACCATTTGGGTCTGGACATGTGATGTCCAAATCTTGCTACTGGAGTGCCTCCTATTTTTCCTCCAGCTGCCACTGTTACAAGAAGGATTTCCTAATGGTACTGTTTCAGTTCCTGTTCCACTTGGGGCACAAGGAACTGTATTGTAATGAAATATCTAAAGTGAAATAACAGTACTACCTGAATGTGCAGACACAGCCTTAGGAGTGAGTGCACAAGGCTGCTGAGGTTTCTTTGGGATCTTAACTCACATCTCATAATGGCAATGAATTCAGCTGGGAACGGAGCACCAAGAAATTTTCCATATCTTTTCTGTGAGATAAGGTTGAAAGGATAAATCCCTGAAAAAAAAAAATCCTATTAACTTTCTTAAATTTACTCCATCTCAAGTGCTTTACTTTAAATTAAAACTCAGATGATAAAGACCAGTTATATCTTTTAGCTTGATTTAGATTGTTTATGTTGCTCTGTGCAACATGTAGTCATGTATTCTAATGTTTTGCACAACTCTTTTTCAAAGCACTTAACAGTAACTCTTCAATCATGTCTCTGGAAGACTGTTCACTGTTCAGGAACCTGTGCTACTAGACAGATCACGAAAGGTTTAAAAAAATGGAGTGGTTGGGTCACTCGTTTTGGAGGTTTATCCCCTATTTCACAGCCTTCCACCTTGTATTGTAACCCACCAGATAACATAAAAAATAAAGTACCCCATTGCCATTCCACTTAGAGATAGAAGTCTTCCTCTCACTCTCTCACCTGGCAGCTGTTTAAACAGTTCAAATGCCTTTATGAGCCAAGTCAATATTTGGCAAGACCACTTTTATTTCAGGAGATTAACAAAATCACCTTTTTGCCTGTTCATTCTCTTTACTTCTTAAGCCTTATGTGCAATGACAACATTAACACTTTCTGATCCCCTTTTGAAACAAATTTTGCCACAGCTTGATAATTGACACATCAGACACCACATATGGGGTTTATCTTGGCTAGTGGTAGCCTTCTAAAAGCCAGAAATCTAACAGTTCTCCAACCAGCACTGGTGGCAACAAGTGAGCCAAGCCCCTGGCCATAGCTCAAGGTCTACTCTTGAGCAACAGCTTAAGCTCTTCAGGAGCTCTGAGTCCATCTGGAGACTGGGAGCCTCCCTGACCACCCACAGCTTTCCTGCTCTCATTCCTCCTACTCGCCAGATTGCATCAAGGCTACTATGTCAATGCCTAGTCACATCTCTTTTTTACTCTGAGAACACATTCAGAAAGGAACTGCCCTCTCAGAGGTGTTTGTAGCCCCCAGTTCCCACTGACTTCAGTGGGTCTTGGGCATTTCCCAGCACATAGAAAAAATCAGTCTGTTTGGCCTACAGAAAACATATTTTTTGTAGTTAGGGTTAATATCTTTTATTAGAGCAGTTGATACAACAGCAAGTAATGAAAGAGCTTCCAGGGACTTAACCCCTTCTTCAGGCCTGAAATAGAAGCACATGACTTCATACTAAGTAAAGTTGTCTCATTTATATTTTTAAACCATCATGGTTACAAGGGGCAAGGGAAGGTTGCCATTGGCTTTAGTAGCTTTTAAGTCAACCCAAGAATGCTCAATGCTGAGATAGCAAAACATGGATGTAGTTGAATGACATTTGGTCTAAGGAAGCTAGTGAGATGTACAGACACTTATTTAACAGATGTTCAGAGTGTTCTATGAGGTCCTTGGATGGAAACTGGTATAAAAGCGTAAAGCTGTTTTAATAATGAGCCCCTTTATCTCACTTCTGATACTCAGCTGTTGCTTGTTCAATAAAAAAGAACAACAGTACCTAAAGATTTTAAAAGGGCAGTGTAGGAGACTGCAGTTTTATTCTTTTGGAGGCATTGAATGAATGGGTTCTGATAGCTGTTAAATCCTGGGGAGATCATTTTCCTGTCAAGGATTAATGTTTAAGCTTTTATGTTTGCTTTTAAATGGGAAACTTTTCAGATGCATTAACTGAAATGTCTTTTTTTTTTTTTTTTTTTCTTCTGAATGCATCTCCTTCCTTCCCGGAATAATCTTTTGCTATAAAAACCGGATAGAGAGCCAGAATACCTGTGAAAAATAGCCACAAAACACACTTGTTGGAGTCTCTGTGATTCAGGGAAACATGCTTAGCCATGGAAAGAGGAAACCTGGATAAAGAACTAATCATAAAATCATAGAATCATAGAATCATTTAGGTTGGAAAAGACCTCTAAGATCTTCAGGTCCAACCTTTAACCTAGCACTGCCACATCCACTATTAAACCACGGCACTAAGCTCTACACTAAGCTCTATGGTGCAGACCTGAGACCCAGAATAATCTTCATGTCTCATAATCAGGAGGAGAGAATTTGAGGCTTTTGTTGAAGAAGACAAGCCCCAAAACCACCTAGGTATCTAAGTGTACACAGACTTTTCCTGTTTCTGGCAAATTTTTGTTCACCTCATGTTCTGCTCTGTTCCTGCTCCTGAGCTCTGCAGTCATGGTGAATTAACATAGCTAAATGACTACTTCCCATCAAGATCTCTTGAGATCCAAAAACTACAGACTCACACTTACTTTCATCTCAGAGACCCTATTCACTCTGGGAAAGCCCAGAGGGCATGGGGAGCATATCAAAAAAAAAAAAAAAAACAGGCGAAAGAAGATCAACTGTCCTCTTGCTCTTTAATAGCTTCCAGGCTAAAGCACTTTCCAGCATGGGAAATCTTGAAATCTAGGCTTTGTCAAGTCCACATCTTTTCTTAACTAGCAGGAGAGAAAACATTCTGATGTTTTTGTCCTTTTGTCCATCCTGCTGAATCATCTTCTACAACTAGCAATAGATCAAGGAGAGGAAGAAACTGGAAAACATTTGTAGCTCAACAAAGATTCCCAGATGGGTGATTCCTGCTGGGATATCTTCAGAGTTTTTGGAGCTAATGTCTGTCTAATGCAAAACATAAGCATAGTTCAAGATCAGTTTGTGCTTTCATCTTCGTAAGTCATGAACTGAATATCCACTACAAAATGTACTCCACTAACCATTATAGATAATTATCAGTGTGAGCATAGCAGTAGTGCCAATAAAATCAGGCCTAGAGTGTAATTTGCAAAACACCGTACAAATTGCTGAGGAGTTACTTACAGAGGCATCCTTGCTTTTATGAACTCATTGGAAATGTTTCAATTAACGCATAGACCATGATGTGCATGAAATGAATCTCATTACATAGCTTTGCACAGTGCCTGTTGGATATGCATTAGCTTTCAGCTCTAACTCAAAGGTGATTAATTTTAAAAAGCATTTAAATCATAAAATACAAGAGCTTTCCAGGATGGGCAACACAAATGAAAATGAGTACATCTGCATTTTTGTTTGCACAAAGAATCAGTTACAGCAGGAGTCTAATAAGAAAAGGATCTAGAAAAATGAGGAGAGTATATAAATTTAAAGCACAAGGAGGTGATGTGTTAGCAATCATTTGTTTTTGAAAGTGGGCAATGGAAAACATTTGCTGGGACCAGGTCATCTAGAGAGAAAATGACCACAATGGAGACTCCGGATGGTGTGGCAGTCACAAGCAATGTTCTCAGCTCAAGACAGTAGAATTTCCCAGTTGGCACAGACAGTTTTATTCAGTTGCCTAAACATCATCAGTTTGTATGTTCTTGGACCAGAAACCAACAATAGAAGGGATCCTCTAGGGCAATTCAAATGGCATCAGATTCCTTCTTATGAGCAATCACATCTTTTCCCAGATCTTCATTGTCTCAAATGGAAGATTAATTACTCAAAACACATTTAATCATATCAAATAGGTATTCTATTCTACAAGTTCATTCCCACCCTTAATTTCTCTGTGCCACAGAGTAAGCTCCTGTAATCGCATGTGATCAGATTATAAGTTTCTAAGAAATTCTCAGAGACAATAATATTGTCTTCCAAAGCTGTCAGGTAGAAACCTCCAGCAGAAGAGAAGTTACATCTTAAAATTAATAGGGTACTTGACTTCAGTGGCAAAAGAAATGGCATCTAGTCACTTAAAACTCTGAGGAACTTGTACTCACATCCCAGTGTGTAACAGAAAACATACTGTTTTCCTCCAAACCTTTGTCCGTTACATTGTAAACACTTTTAGGGCTTGATAGCAATATGGGCTAAAAAAAAAAAAAAAGATTTAACTGTTGTTTCAAACTTCAGAAAGCTGGAGAGAAAATTAAAATTAGTACTTTGGGATACAAAGGTGAGATGTTTCCCTCACTAAAAAGAATCTCCTTTTGCTCATTTAAAGACTATTATTATGGACAAGGCTAATACTGCAGGTTAAATCATACCAGATTTTAGAAGAAACTTGCTAGTCATTAGCGCAGAGGAGCCCTGGGATAAAGACTAGAGAATGATGTGGGATTTCTGTCACTGGAGGTTTCTCAGAGCAATTAAGTCAGCACCTATCATGATATAGTTGATTACCTTTGGAGGCAACGACCCCTATGTTTTTAGGGTTGCATGTCTTTAGACTAAGCAATCCCACCCCC
>VXAA01007265.1:0-21876 GCA_013399115.1 Anseranas semipalmata
GGCCCGAGCAGCCCCGGCTGGCCGCGAAGTAGTTGGAATCCCCTTAGTGGCGAGAGCAGCGAGCGGATCCCTCTCTCGGCGTTACTTTTTTACAGAAACTAACTTGAAAGCCTCCTACGTGTGCCTCCGGGGGGGCGGGGGGCACGGCAAATGACGAAACGGCCCCAGCTGCTCCTGCCGGGCGTCCAGGGCCGCCGCCCGCCCCGCAGCCAGCTCCCGCTTGGAGCGGCGGCTTGGCGCCCCTGCCCCCGGGTCGTGCGCAGCTCCCCCGGGGCCGGTGAAGAACCCCCTTGTGGGGGGAGCGCTGGGAGCGTGCCGCACGCCTTCCCTCCGCGGCGATAGACCTGCCGGGTTCGGAATAGGGCTGTACGCTCGTGTTTAAGTTTGCTTTATGGGTGGCTTTCTCGTTAAAAGCGTTTCCTTTCTTTCCACCTTAGACACACTCTCCTTCTGGAGAGTTAGGGAGACCTGTTTAATCACATCTAGTAGCTTTGTAGAGTGTGCTAAAACCAGAAATTATTTACGCAGCTTCCACTTCTTGAGATTCTTAGCACGAAATACCGAATTTCGAGTTAGGATTCCTGTTTGCAGACATATTCCTCCTCGCTAAAAGAACTTTGGGAAGTTGTTGACCTCGGAAGATGGAAGAGCTGGTTATATTTGGTAGAACAACTCCCCGCCCTCTCCCAGGACTGTAAAAATGAGATAGTGGCTGTAATACAACAAAAAATAGCATATCGAGAAAATGCTACCTTGTGAAATAAATGATAGAGGAGTACAGAAAAAAGTGAAGAATTATGAAAGACGGACTGCGGGAAGTGATCCAATGGGAGATTCTGTTTTTATTTTTCGAGAATTTTGGTAGGTGTGAATTTATAGTTTAGCAAATATGGATATGAAAAGTAACTACTTTTTAGAAAACTACTTAGAAATTGTGTTCTTGGTTACTATAAAAAACGACCTCTTCAGAATAATTAGAATTATAGTAAACATCAAGATGAAAGTTGACCGAGAAGAATGTTTTTTTTTTTCTTTTTTCTTTTTCTTTTTTTCCTCAAATGAGCCTTTCAGGGGCTTGATGTTGGATTTTTGAATTCCTCAATCTCTTCGCCTTTATATATTTGACCAGAGGAGGCCTGAACTTTTTTTTTTGTCAGAGAACAAAAGAGAAAAAAACATTTCCCATACGAAAAGGACACTGAAAAAGGAATGTCTGAAATCCTTGCATCTTTCTGGCTTTTTTTTTTTTTCAATACTAAAAGCTCTGGAATCCTGTTTTGTGAAGTATTAGAATTCGAAAACAAGGGCAGTGGAGACTCTTGCTGAAAAAGTTGTTTAAGGGTTGTGTTGAAGCTGACACTCTTCTTTAAAAAGAAACCAAAAACTATGTTTCTAAACAGTCTCAGGAAGAATTCTGCTAGCCCTTTAAGCTTTTTTGCTTTTCCTGTTTACGTTGGCAATTGGGTGGAAGTATTGTGGAGGCAGAAAACTTTTTGGAATGTTGAAAAAAAAATGTTTCATGCAAATCTAGTCAATCGCTTCAGGACTTCAAAGTTTGAACACTAAGGGGCGCCAGTTATTTTTTTCTGAGCCGTGAGGCCGGCCTCTGAACACCATTACGGACTGGAATAGTGAAATTAACTAATCTAGCAGCAGATACCAAAGAATGACAGATACTTGTGGATTCGTGCGGATTCCTGTGTTTGCATGGACTTAAACCTGTCAGATGCGTATAGGCCGTATTACGTAGGTGGAATAGTCAGTAGTGGTGAACAGCTGAGAAGTCGGAGCAACTGTTGTGTGAAACACCCATCCTGGCTACCAAAGGGGCACCGTGTTAAATATCTTCAACTGTACGCTACATGGACATTCTCCAGAAGAGTTTTGTAGCGTGCTAGAAAGGTCTGCAAGATTGAGAACATTTATGTAAAAGTATGACACTTAATATTTCCATTAGTTGTTTCATGGCACCCGTGAGAATACAAAATATTAGGGGCAGGTGTCTGTATATGTTGGTGGTATGTATGTGAAAAGTTAGTGGTTGTGTTCCCCCCGCCCCAACTTGGCTTTACTGCTTCTTGTTCAATGTCTTGTGCTTTAGTTGGTTTTGTTTCTTTTTATTTGCTGTACAACCATCTTCCTGAAGATTCTGTTTATGCTTGAGAAGTATAATATTTCTAGACAACTGTCAGACTATAAGCCTTAGTATTCCATTTGCTACTGGTCTGGTTGAAGAAGTAATGTCACAACCCCAGGAATTCAGGCAAATGGGATTGCTTTCTCTACAGGAACGCAAGTTTTTAGATTTTTTGTTTTTTAACTTTCTTTTACGTGCCTGTGTTTAAAAAACAAAAATCAGATGGGCTCGTGTGTCGATTACTTCTTGTAATTGTATGCCACAAGAAATAGAAGTGGACCCGGCAATTTAGAGGAAGAACGATACATCTGATCTGGTTAGGTCTCAGAACGCGCATCTCATTTTGGCCGGTTCCTGTGCTCTCTGTGTTACCTAAAACACATTTTCCTTTCTGAACTCTGTCCCGATGTTTGATCTTTGAAAATCGTAGTGCTTAATTTAGTAGATGGTCTCTGCCTTACAGCATTTGTTTTGCAGATCAGCTTAAATGTGAGAGGTATATGGAGGAAACTTTTTTAATGACCTACTGTAGAATAAAATATGAAAGTCGCAGTTCTGTTTGGGCTACAGATATTTTTGCATATGTGTGCTTTCAACTTCTTATGTGTAAATAAGGCTTTTGTGGATTAACAAGGATGTTTAAAGTGCACATCATAATAACTAGGAAGCTGGATTGTTTTTATCAGACTAGTGCAAACCTGTGGGAAGAGAGGGCTTTTCCTGAATGTGGAATAGGCTGTATTTCCTGTAATTGTTTGCACCATCAAATGTGACATGAATTTTTTGTGCTTCAGCTTCTTAGATACTAACTTTATGATTCTAACCTCGAATTTTTTTTGCTAACTTGTATACTTTAGTGGTCCCCGTTGTGGAAAATGAATCCATTGTACCATTTTTCTTACACCGATTTTTTTAAAACAAATTAGATGCTTCAAACTCTAATTGCATTCTGACCTGTTGAAATTAATGAGTTACTTTGGTTTTATTCTTTCAGCAGACTTTGAACAAATATGCCTAAATTATTAAATGAGATGCGGGTAGTGTAATTTTTATATTTAAGTGCCTTGTTTTCTTGAACCTATAGCTAATCAGAATGTAGTACTTGCTTGGGATAGACACAGATCGAATCTGTGGCCCAGACTTTTTTTAGGAAAGGTTTTGATGTAGACTTTATCAGGAATTCATTCTTCTTCTTTAAAAGGCACCTCCAAAACTCCTGCCTTCCTGTCAAACTTGTATTGAAAGTGACTTAACAGTGTGCCTTCCTTTAAATGGGAGTTAAGCTGTGCATCTAGCTTCTGGAGAGGAATCTAATTTGATGTCAGATAGGCTGCCTGTTCTTGAGTAGCAGTTAGAACAAAGCATCCAGGTAGGGGTTAAGGAGGATAGCTTTCTCTGGGATGTGGCTATGTGTTCACTGCGCTCGCTGAGAAAAATGCGTGTGGGCTTGCGTAGCCCAGTGCCTAACGCTGCAGTTTTGTGTCAGTCTCGTTGTCTTACCTAAAATGTCTGCGTAAGTAAGGGCTGAAGAACTGGGTTTGAGTGTCGTAAATGAGTTCTCCCCTGGAAGTTATCTAGTTACTTTTGTGCATGACCGTATTGGTTGCGATTATGTAAATGTGGCCTGCCCTTAGCTAGGGTTTTGCTGACTCGTCTGATCTGAAGAAGGGGCATTGGGCACATTAGCATGACTTTCTTTCAGTTGTAGCAGATCGTGCAATAAAAAAGGAATAGAAACACTATTTCAGTACAAACCATGCCTCTTAGAAATTAAGAGATGAGTATTGTTAGGATAAAGGCCTTACGATAGGCTTTTGCCCAGCGAGTCTCAGACTAATTTCTGTGCTTTTAATTGTAATGTTAACATTGTGCAAAAAAGTGAGACAAGAACTAAGTATTGTTTTTTTGTGCTGTTTATCAACATCGTTCTTTAATCATCTTTAAATCTTATTTTCAAATTTGTGATCGTCTCATAGCAAGGTTATGAAACTTACAGAACTTGTTTTCAGAAGCTTCATACAAGTTGCTCTAAGGTGTGTTGTTGCTTTTTTTTGCTTTTTATTTTTCATTCCTTGACAGCCTCTTACAATGTTAAAACCAAAGCTGCGTTGCACTTAAGAAAAAAAATCATTTTTTTTTTAGCTTGGGAAAAGTGTTCAAAGCTTTTTTCTTTTTCTCTTTTTTACCTGTTTTTTTTCCCCCAAGCAACAGTACATTTTTTAAGTTATTTCTGGAGATGTATCTGCAGCATTTACAGGATTGCAGTCACCTGGCATGTAACTTAAAAAGATGATGGATGTTGTTTTGACTGATAAGTTTGAAGTTGTTAAAGCAATTATTTTAAAGCTCATGTTTTGGAAGCAGTTTTTTCACTGTTGCTTACTAGTAATTGATTGTTAAGGTTTCATTAGTTTTTTTTTTTTTAAAGTAAGAGTAACCTCACTAGCCTTAGTTCTGCTCAAGAGCTGCTGATTAATTTGCCTTTAAAACAGGAGAAACCTGTTTGAATTCTTTTTATCATTTTTGTTTATTGTTACTTGTTCCTTAAGGTTGGAATTGAGTTAGTATTTTCCTCATCTGAACTAGTACACAGTATTTTCCAGAGTAACTAGTGTAATTTAAAAAAAAAAATCTCCTCTTGCCAGTTAGAAACAACTGACCAAGTGCAGATTAGGTTAGGGACTGGTATGTGATGTTTTTGTATCTCATAAAGGAAAAAGTGAAGATGTGTTGGTTAATATTATAGTAAAGTGCAAAAAACAACTGAGAAGCTCATAAAAATTTTTGAAAGAGCAGTTAGAATGTCTTAATTATGAAAATTAAGTTCACATGCATCAAAAGAGAAATGACCGAGTCAGAAAAATGTTGCTGGTGTTCTGCGAGCGCTGTGTGCATGGAGAGGAGGCCAGGAGGTATGAAATGAGAAGTTCCTTTTGTAGCCCAGTAACTTTTTTGGCCAGGTTATCTGTTTCAGTCCTTCTTAAATTGAAACTTTCTTCCTCTGAGTACACTAACTAATGAGAAGTCAGGAATGCGATACTCAAAGTGTTTTGAGTTATGCAGAATTTGCTAGAAAAGCAAGTAACGCGAGTGGTCTTTACTGGCTGTAGCCTTAAAACGCTCTCCTTTTGGAGAGCGCGTGTGGCGGCAGACGTCCCGTCGAGGTGCCAGTGGCTGCTGACGAGGCGCGTGGGCGGCAGGGGGGCCGGTGCTGCCGTGGTTCCCCAGCCCGTGCCGGGAGCCCCCCGCGGGGTCCGGGGCGGGAAGGCCTGCGAGCAGAGCTGCCGCCGGGGGGCCGCCCGCACGGAGGCTGCGGGTGATGGAGTGCCCTCGCTCGCTGACCCTCAGCTTTGTCGAAACGTAATTCGCAGCTTCGCGTTTGGGGCGTGGGGATCTTTCGGTATTGATTTTAATCAAAATGCATATTAG
Source organism: Anseranas semipalmata (assembly GCA_013399115.1). Classification (NCBI taxonomy): domain Eukaryota; kingdom Metazoa; phylum Chordata; class Aves; order Anseriformes; family Anseranatidae; genus Anseranas; species Anseranas semipalmata. Next base: position 5,567 of record VXAA01007265.1, read on the forward strand.
GAAAACTTGCTTGTGATTTTGACGTTTTATTGCAACTTTAATAACACGGTGGTAAGAAAGCTAGTAGAAACAGGAAAAATGCCAATGTTTTTAATCTCAATATGCTTCATGTAACTGGTTAGGTCGGCAGAAGCACCATACGAGGTATGTCTGCAGCTTTGTAGCAGGAGGGTCTGGGTCTCTGAAGCACATTGGAGCTGTTCCTTGAGTTTTGAAACAGACAACTGTAATGTTTATAATCTGAACTAGATCCATTTGCTCTGCTGAGGCAAAGGGTTGGGTGGCTGAAAGTTAGGCAATATTATATTCTGTACTTTTCACTTGAGAAAATATCCAGAGATACCCCTTGTGCAGGGCAGTTAAAATAGTTTCAGGATTTGGGTGGATTTTTTTTTTTTTGGTTGGTTTTCTTGGAAAAATTTAATAGAAGCAGAGTTAGTTTCTCAGTAGCAGAACTTACATTTTTGAAATGTTGGTACTTGAATGGGCAAAGCAACCGTGCCAACTTTAAAGAGAAATAATATCCAGCTTCGTTAGCAGAGCTTGCCCCTTGACAGCGTTATTCTTGTTTCCATTGGCAATGTGTCCATTGCTCGTCGGTTGGGTATCCGAGAAGAACAAGAAGATGGTGCAAGTTAAAGCTCTTCTATGCAGGCAGTTGTATGCATGCAGGTTTTTTTTAATAGCTGTTAGTGCTCAGAATCAGTGTGGTTATGCAAAACAGTTTTTTTTTTTTTAAATTCTCAAGTTTTAAAATACTGACTAACAATTGAACACTATTTTGATTACTTTTTATTTGAGATCTGATTTTTGTGACTTGGTGTCAAAGTAGTAAATTCGGCTTTTCAGTTCATTGCAAAAAATCATTCTCTTGGAGGGAAATGGCAATAGGTAGCTATTAATGGGTTTTGCTTTTAACGATTTTGGCGGTGTGTAGTTGGTTAAGTAGCGCACTGGAAGTCAATCTTCTGAGTCATTTTTTAAAATACTTTTGACTGCTTTGCAGCTGAATATCTCTACTTTGCTCCATACTGGGGTGGATTAGATAAGACCTTCTGTGTTTCCAGCACAAGGGTGTACCCTAGAAATGAGTCGATACTTTGTAACTTGATGGCAGTGCTGCAGGAAGTGCATGGGCTGGAAGCATCCTCAAGATACCAGTTTTTAAAGGGAATAAGCCATCAAGCAATTTGTGTGATGCCTCACAGACATTAATAGTGGGACAGTTAACACTTCTAATGGTACATGGCCTTATAAATGTTAACGCTTTCTTTAAGACTGGATTTGAAAAGGAGAAAATTGGAACATGACAACCACTTAAATCTTGCTGCTTCTCTGGGAAGTTACATCGAGGTAGTTTTGAGGGGTGATGCATCAGAAGGGCGGCTGATGTGAGAGGAGAGGCAGAGGAAGATAACACCCTGTTCTGTACCCTTATCTGGTGGGTCGGTTCCTGGCTTAAAGGGTCAGCTGATATTCTGGACCGGTCAGGGGTTTTTGAGTCTGTTTTCATATGTTGCTGGCTTACTTTTCAGGCGGGTCGGAGCTATGATTGAGCTCACCATATGTGATCTCAGAATAGTTGTGGTGGCACAACGGCTGGGGTGGTTCAGTGCTGAGGATATAGAGCAGAGGCTTGGGGAGAGAAATACGTTTGTTTAAACATTTACTTTAAAGTCTGAAAGTCCTAACTGGATGTCAACTGATTGTGCATCTGGTCCATTCAAAATTTTAAGGAGATGAGTATTTTCAGACTCGCTGACACTAGATGGAAGCCAGACTTTGCTGAATTGTTTAAATCCTTCCATGAGTGAAATAACAAGCCTTATAGTTCTGATTGTTTCATTCAGATTAAAGAACTGCTTTAGAAATCTCTACCTTTTAGTTGGTGGAAATGTCCTATCCTGATTAGGGTATATTTTCTTCGTTAGTGTCTAGGAGACAGAATATGCCTAAAATCTTAAAAAGTAAGCATCAGATTCATCCAGCACAGGTGTTACTAAAAACTTCATGTTCTGGTTTATATATTGAAATTGCAACTCAACTAAAACATTCAGCCGATGTTGCTTAATGCTTCCATTTATGTATTAGGCTTTGAAGCAGTAGCAGATCAATTCATATTCTTCTTAATGCAGTTTAATCTAATAACCTGTGTATAATTATGTCAAAAGTTAATGCATGATTTTCAATGTTTGTGTAGAACAAGCCAAATCCACTTTGCTTGCTGTGGAATACCTCTGGTTTCATTGCAGAAAAGGGGGGGAGGAGGGCACAAGGAAAAATTCTGTGACCCTATGCTGTTTGCTTTTGAGCAGTGTTGCTCATCTGCATGTGCTGCTTTTAGTTAATTTCAGTTCCTCTCATTTTGGAGGAGGATGAGCTGCACCCATACATCAGAAATGAACATGAACATTTTCTCAAGAAGCTGTCAAACTGTCACCTTCTTCCCCCCCTCCCCTCAACTAACTTCCAAACCAGCGTTGTGTAAATACTAGATGACGAGAGAGTTCTCTAACAGTTGGCTTGCGTGTTTGAGCCTAAATGCTGCAGGAGGCCCAGCTCTCTGGTTTAAAGTACGAGGCTTCTGCTGTGAAGGCTGTACTGGGAGAGGATGGTAGAGGCAAGTTGTTGGCGGTTCTTTAATTGCTTAAGTGTCATATCATAAAGATAAATGCAGTCGGAGAGGCTCCTATCCAGTGGGTTTACAAGGCAATCGCTATTTCTTTAAGTTACTTGAAGCTTTTATGGAAATCTGATACTGCCTCTGAATCAGCCTGGACCGAGCGAGACTCCTTATGTGGATTCTTTTGTTCCCACTGTTCACATAGGTCTAACAACTTTTTGTTCAAGCCTGTTTACAAAAAAAATCGGCGCACAGATGATATTGTAGGTAGTAGAAATGAATTCTAACCAAGGTCGCATCAACAAGACTGATTCTATGTATAGTAAAATAAATGATATTTCAGTGTCTCTTAGCTATAAAATTAGTGACTGCTATTGCTTTTAGAGAGAAGTGTTGTAGCTGTTGTGATAACTTGCTTACAGAGATTTGAACCTCGTGTTTTGAAATTTGCAGTGTTCTCATGTATTCTCTGTGGATAAGTATTTTCCCTAAAGGATTATGTTAGTCTTTTCACAAAAAGAAAAAAATCTGAAAAAGACATCTAAAAATCAAATCTGCCTTAGAAGAAACTGAGAAATGGACAACTGGCTTTCTTGAAATAGGCCTATTAAGCTTATGGAATGCAAAGAACTTTTTTTTTAGAGACCTGTGACATTTAAGAAATGCTTAATGATAATTTGAGGAGCTGGAGGAAAAAATCCTCCATATATCAGCTTAATATAGGGTTTATTGAGGTTAAAATCTGTACAGATAAAAGTACTTCCAATTTCTAACAATTTGTGTGTAGCTTCCAAGGAATCGTGCCTAAGCTCTGTCTATAGGTAACGGGGTACATAAACCTAGTGCCTGTTGATTTAGTAACTGTATTTTATTCATACCTGTCCACGAGGAAACTTGTTGGTTCCAAATGGGAGGTTTAATGCACACTGAGGGCGCTTGGTAGCGCCGAGTTTTAATACTGTTAAGTGTCTTCAAAAAGCCACTCTTGCGTCAGCCTCAGATTAACATGGGATGAATAACAGAGCAATTCATCAACCAGGCAGCTCAGAAGAGTGTCAGCAAGAAAGCTGACGATGATGAATTGGAGAGAAATGGATGCTGCGGTAGATCGCCACTACAGCTAATGCTGGAGTTCTGAGGGCTGGCAGTTGGTATTTAGGTGTGTGCTGGATAATTAAGCGAGGAGGAACCGCGCTCCTTTGCTTGGCTGAGTAGAAGAGAAACATGTCCCTTCTGCAGCTGGAGACGGTTACTAAATTCAACACCTTAAAATGGCAGATGGACAACTGGATTATACTTTATTGAAAAACATTTACATCAATCTTTAGGACTGATAAATGCGAGTTGTTTTCAAGACAGACTCCTGAACTTCCCTTGACAGTTGCAATCTCAGCAACCTTATTTGGCAATAAAAAAAATCAATAATTAAATTTGAGGCAAATTTAGTTTATCCTGAACTTAATTTTGCTTGAAGTTTTGCACTCGGCTTTCTTACAGCTCTTAAAGCTCTGGTTACTTTCACTTTTAAATTTCATTACTTTTTCCAGGATAAAGAAAATAGTTGTGAATCTGAAGAGGTTAAGTGAGAAATAAAATTGCCTTTGTTTTTTTTTCTTCTTCTTCTTTCAGTGCACTGGCGTAACTAAGTGGTTTTCGTCATGTGCACAGGTCTTTCTAATCCCATTCAATATGGTTTTTGCTAGAGTTGTTTTTTACGACTCGTATCAAGTTGTTGAACACTTGATATGTAGAGAACCGGTTCAAGTAATAACGTTCAAGTTCCTTACTTTGTGGGGGGCTGTTTGTATGGATTTTCTTCCGTGTGGTTTCTGCAGGTTCTCTGTTTTGTATGTGCAGGGTTGCTCAGTCTTCAGAATTCAGTATAGAAATCAGTGAAGGTGAGCATTTCAGTCAGTATGTACAGCAGCCGTAATGGTATAGTATAATGATAACGTAGTGGTGTAAATTGCTGTACAGATCAAACTATAGGTTTGTAGTACTTTTTTCTCTTCTGGATAAAGCAGTTTGGCTGCTGAAAATTTTAAGCAATTGTTGCTAACTGTGTTCCAGAATAAACAGGAAGATGCTGTGTTAAGTTCTGTATTTCTTCAAACTTCTGTTGTGTGCTCTTAGTGTTAAATTTGAAATATAAAGGCAAGATGCTAATAAATTGCTAACATTTAAAGAGATTTTTTTCCTAGTGTAGTTAGAGAGAGATTAGTAGTTTCTCATAGTACATGTATATAATTGAAAGGCAGCATAAGCTGTTATAAACAGTTTTTTTTTTTTCTTGGAAGGCGAAGGAGTGAATATAGGTAGTAATGAAACATGGATAATTTCCAGGCTGTCAAGCAAGCTGGTGAAACATAATGCCACAAATATGGATATAAAAAATACTATACACCTATCAACACTAGTATCATGAAAAAATAGCATTAATGACATAGTGCATTTTTAAGCATGTCACTGTGTAAGTAGCTACAAAAATTGCATTATACATTGATGTTGAAACTGTTAAGTCATTATATGAAAGAAGCAGAAAGATCAAAATACCTTCTTGTAAAGTACTGGCATTTTGAACTGAAACGTCGTCTTTGCTCAGAAAATGTTTCCGATTTGAGAAAATAGGGTAACAACTTAAGTTAGCCTTCGAACATTATGAGATTATATTCTGTTTTGCTGTCAAGATTTAGGGAAGGAAAGTAGCGCTGAGGTATAAAGGTGTCAGTATCTGTCATAGTAGGTGAGATCTGAAGTAGCTTGTCATCTGGTTCTTCGGTAGTTCAAATATTTGGAGCTCTTGTATAGGGGTGGGGGGGACTGATCTTTTAAAATGTTTTGTCTTGTAGCTTTTACTCTTTTTTCTTTTTTTTTTTTTTTAACGTAAGATGTGTTCTTTATGCATAAGCCATTGAAGTGCTGTGTTTCCTGGCAGCGTTTTGACGTTAAGTAGTTTAAAATACGCCAGGTTGTACATTAATGACTTCATTAACTTTATTAGGTCAATTTAGTGAGCTCTCCACAGCTTACTTCTAGTTTGTTTACTGTAAGGAGTGGAGCTAGACCAGTCAGTCAGTTTCCAGTTAGTTTTCCTGGGATTCTCCAGCAGCAGTGTAAGGCAGCAGCAGCTTGTTGCAGGGAATCTGTTTGGCAGAACCTTTTCCTAGGATAGTAAAAATGGAGATTTTTTTTATTGAAGTTAATGTTTTTACAATCTAATCAAGGTTCCTTCACGTGTACTGACTTTCCAATGTAATCTATATACTATTTTTTACTCCTGTTTTTCACACTGAGCTACTCTTCTCACTCTTGTATCTGAACTTTTCTGACATAGCTAAGAATTACAAAGCAGATGTATTTCATATATTTCATAGTATCATCAGTGGAACTCTGCAGTCACTTGCACAAAAGGTAGCATCAAAAGTTTTTTTTCTAAACCTAACTCTTAATGGTTTATATTTTGCTATTGCATGACAATATTGTTTGATATGGGATCTCTGAGACCATGTTCTCTCTGAAGTAGACGGCATCTTTTTCTTTTACAAAGTTAGTGGAGCAATGTGAAAAGGAACATGAGTTACCAGGCTGGTGTTTTTCAATCTATGGTTTGCAGACCCACTGCATATAAAGAGTTGTGAAAGATAACAAAGAAGGAAGTCTGTTCTCGGGAGATTTAAATTGGCTACACTGAGCCTTCATCTCTTTCAGGCACTTTTTGGTAGTCTGTAAATGACAAAGGTTGAAGACCACTGATTTAAAGGAATTTGCATTACAGCAATTGTCCTTGTTCATGGGCAGAAGTAATATTTTGAAACAAGAAACTCCACGGAGGTCATGAAAACAATTGGCATTCACCATTATGTACAGTGAAACTTGTTTCACTTGTCTGCATTTATTCTTTCCTAGGACTTATTATCTATTAACTGAACTTGTGAGTAGGATGACACTTGCCCTGTATGAGATGTAGAGAATCTAATTATATTTATCAAAAGTATGATGCAGTAGAGTCCAGTGTGCAGCACTGGAACTTGAAAATACTTGTTTTTGCAGGTGTTAATTTCCAAGAGTAGATGGCAAAGGGATGTATCCTACTGAATTCTGTTTGGGATGCTATTACAGAATACTTTCAGTAGTAGACTGTATTTAAGGGCATCTGTAGCTTTCAATTATAATTCCATTCAAATAGTCACACTGATGATGTCACTCATGAACAAGGATGTTAAAGCAAATTCCAGATGTTCAAGTACTTGTAGATGTAAATATTTCAGGAAACTTTTTTTTTTTCCGAACTCCTTTCCCCCTGACGGGAGAGTTCTGTGAGCTGCCAGGACCTGCTGGTTGGCCTCACTGATAAATGAACTGGAACAAAATAGAATGTAATTTACAAATACCTGTAGCATTGTTTAATACACAGTGGTCCATGTATGCATCCTGCCTACATAATCAATCCATTCTTTAAATCAACCCTGAGCATGTAGTCTTCATTTATAACTTTTTTTTTCTGGTGGATCAAAGAAATAATTCGAGCTATTGGAGCTATTAAAATATGTGTTGTATTTGAAGCTTATAAAATTGTGTTTGAAAAGTTACATGTGATTTACAGCTAGCGTGCAGTTTAATTATTGCATACTTAACTTGCACAGTGGCTTGCACTTCTTCCACTTGTTAGTTTGTTCCTAAAAGAGGCCGTTCTTAAACCAACTGGAATTTGTCACTTCAAGAGAAAACTGCGTAGCTACTGCGTAAAATCTTAGAGCACCTTAAGCATTTTAATGCTGTAGGTGGCAGAGATCTTGGCTCCCAGACGGGTAAGATAAATATTGGTTTTGTGTTCATATTCTCTGCCTGTTTCTAGGACGTGTGCACGTACACACGCGCTCGCGCTCTCCTCCCTCCGCTTCCAGCCCCCGTGCACAGTTGTGGCGGCGCCGGGCAGCATCCCGCCCGCCCTCGGGGGCGAGGTTGCTCTGCTGCGAGCCTTCTCTGTGTGGACGAGGCTTAATGTGATTAGAAATCGCTTTTTCCTCGTATAATTAAAAGCTGTACAGGAGATCGGTATAGCTGTAAAGCTAATGCTGGGGGGAAGTCTACTTCAGACTCCACAGATCTAGCAGTTTTTAATGCAGCTTGATTCGCTGTTCTTACTGTGGTGTTGGTGGGCTTCACTGCAGCTGGAGTGTTCTGGCGTTGAATGAATGTTTTCATGCAGCTTAGAAATGCCAGAATTATAAATTTAGACTTTTTACTATTTTCATTTAAAAAGTTGTTTTTAATCATTAATGTAATGCAAACCTATTTCGATTGTTGACAGCAAAATCCTTTAAAAAAAAAAAAATCCTGAAATACAATATTGAAATTTACTCATGGAATATGCTGGATATTATCATGCAGGCTTTCATACAGAGTGTTTTTTATGCTGCAGGCTAATTCTTACCCATCTTCTGATATCTGTTGGTGTCATGCAGAGCACTTTCCTTTGTAATAAATAATATTTTGGTTAATTCTGCAGATTCTGACAAAACAGTAAATGTTCTGTTATCATAGTTACGGTTAGAAAAGCTCCAATCTCAGCTTTTGCTGTAATGGCAAGAGGTAAACACTGATGCTGCATTATCTTATCTAGTTGATAATTTCATCCAGAAGTTCCGGAAGTTGATGTGCCAACTGTTAAATGCGCTGGGCTGTGAAGTAATTGGAACTTCAGCTAGCAAATACCAAGCTATTGTATTCAATAAAGTTAAGTTGAAATCAGCTTTTTGTGCTGCATTGCAGTAGAAACCAATTAATTAGTGTGACAAGATGCCTTTTTTTCTGCCAAAAGAAAATTTCCAATATTGTTCTGCAATATTAACAAATGTTCAGTAGTTCTCCTTGAAATTTAAATTAATTTTATAGCAAGGTAGGCTAAAGAGCCTTTGGTTATCTTTGATTTTTAGAATTCGTGTTTATGAAATGGCTTCTCAGATTATTTACACTGCTGCTAATGCTGTGCAATACGTCGGTATTGCTAGATGTCACATGAAATAAAATGGCAGTGCCATCTGATATGATGTACAACATCTCAATCATGCAAGATTTAGTAAGTTCTGATATGTGCCTATGATTTACTTAATTTTTGAACTTCTGCCAGTTAAAGAACAGAGATTTATGATGTAACAGTTTTTTATGTCTCAAAAAGGCATGCTAGAATTGACCAGAACAGCATTACTACTATTTCCAATGTTGATATCTTCACTTATGTGGCCACATAACGTGAAATGAGTTAAGATGACATCACAGGAGAGGCTGACTGTTGAGGTATGTTAGCTTTTACTAGATATGAGTTGCTTGTCTGATAACAAAGTATTTTTGAAAAACAGTGTGAGAGAAATGCATCTTCTGAGATGCAGCATTGGTTGTACAGCTGGGTGATACTTAAATAAGCTAACGTGGGAAATGAAGTCATACTGTGTGTAGTGCATATAGTTTGCTCACCTCTTAATGCAACTGATTACCTCTCAGTTTGACCAGTACAGTTAATTATTTGACATGCTATAATTACATTCTTGTACCTTTTTTTTTGTGAGAATACTAAGGGATTAAATTTTTTTTTTTTTTTGCTGACTTCGTATTGTCTTCATTGTTTTACTGTAATTTAAAGTCTTGCATCCCATGAAGCACAAAGCAATAAGAATTTAACTGCCACGCTTCATAAAGATTTGGCATGTGGCTTTTAGCTCATATTTATGTTGATAGCTATCATTTTGCTGCTTCAAAATAACAGAGTTCCCAGTCTCTGTGTTTCTGGTAGTAGATTTTTGTTTTTAAGTACAACTTTTATATTTTCTGCTACTTACCTCAGGTAGCATTGTATAAAAAGAAACAAAATGAAGATAGGGCATTTGTTTTAATTCTTTGGGGAGAAGGACATTAAAACATATCGTGTAGTTTACTTGAATTGCGTTAGCTCCTATCACTTCAGTATGAAGAGAGAGCAAACATTCAGTATTTTTTTTGGCTACTTTTCCAGGCTTGCCCTGGAAAAAACCTTTGAAGAAAAAATGGGTGACTTTGCGTGGGGAAACATCAGTAGAAATTTGAAAACAAAAAAGAGTTGGAGGGAAAGAGCCCTTTTGTATGAACAGAAAATGTACGTTAAAAAAAGTTCTGTGGCGTGTTTAATAAAATATATGAAATTGTCTTGAAACTTTTGTTTTTTTTTAGTGAGGAGTGTAAGGTGTCTGTGAAGGTGTAGTCAATGTGAGGACTGATCTTGCTCTCAGAAGTATTTTGATTGATGGAAGTAGACGAGTTTAATGTCAATAGATTTGTTTTTAAACTGTTGACTTCTAAAAGCAGTTAATATAGGATGCAATAGTTGCTTTTGTTAAAAAAGTTGAACTAAAGGTACCACCTGTGAAGAACTTCCTCTGAGGCATACCCGTGGTTAGGGCTTTTTCATGTGAGTGATAGGTCCTTGCATTACATTGGAGACGCTAATGTCTGAATGGATGTGATGGCTGCCTCGGAACGATGCTGCTGTTAGCAGTGAAAAATGTCTTCCTTACGATTCTTGTGCAGCAGGCCGTGGAGTGCAGCACATTTTTATAATAAAGGTGATGAATTTAATCGCAAACTGGCAGCCAAATGGAAATTGCAGACCTTGATACTGGGAGAAAATTGCCTATAAAGCAACTCCTGAGAGAGCAGCCTTTAAATTTATCCACCCATTTCGACATTGAGGAGAACATAGGAATTGCAGGGTATTTTGCTTGGCCTGTTTAGTTCAGATGGATGGCACTTCAGTCTTCCTTTATTTAAGAACTAGATACAGTTTGTTAAAAGAATGACCTTGTTGCTTAAACTTTACATGTTAAGGCTTTTGGAAAAATCTATTCCCTTATTTTCTTGAAACTTGCTCCTGTTATCAAGTAGGACCTAATATGAATAATGAATAGAAACTTACCAGCTGCTTGACAGATTCCACTGTATATATCAGATTTAACCCTAGTGTGATCTGAGATTTAAAAAAAAAAAAAAAAGCATATGCATATATTAGAACATTGTTTGCAGCATTACACTGATGTGAGAAGTAATGTTGTGATTTAACTGGTCTTGAAGTCCCAGTAGTAGTTGTGGAAGTAGGATGCTTCCTCTAGTGTGATGTAACATAACTTGTGCTAGAGGCATGGCATTTTTCAGAGTTGTTGATGCTGATACAATTCAGCAACTCCTAATTGCTTTTAGTTTTTAATAGTACTAAGTGTTGATGTTCTTCATATATGATAACTAGGAACTGAATTTAGAAATAAAATTCCCATTTATGGAAAGTACTATATTAAGGAATGTTTTGCCTTTTTTTATTAGGGTACTTAATGAAAGATGATATCGATATCATCTGTGCACAGAAATAATTGCAATTAGATTCATTTAGAAATAGATACTTTGGACACCTAACTGAGCCTTTTCAGTGCAGCACTTTTGAACAGCTCTTCTGGGTGCTTTGAGAAGTGACCATCTTTCAAGAAGAATTAAGAATGAATAGCTTTGGATTTTTTCCACAGTCTTTAAGGTGAAGAGAATATCAACATTTATCGGTAGAACCTCAGGTGTACAGTTTGGAAGAACCTGGTAAGTATATTCTTTCAAAGATTTCATTGATTCAGTTTCTCCTCTTAAATGAAATCAGAAGCATGGTCTGTGCCAGAATGATTCTTTGGGTTGCATGTTCCCTAGGTATGTTGGCAAAGTGGTAATCCTCAGTTGTGAATAAGTAATCCAGAAAACCTTCACCAAACAAACAAAAAAATTCCCCAAATTCCAAAATGTAAAACATTGCCTGATTTCTGTGATACAAGGTCTGCTCCTTTCTTGTTCCTGCTTTGACTTTGTTCAGCACTCTAAAAAATCAAATGTTTGCAGTCCTGATAGATTTTGTACTTTTTTTTTTTTAAATAAAAAGCTTTCTAAGAGGTAGCACCCTTTATTGCCAGAAGGCATTAGGGTTATTGAACAGTTGTGTGGTGAAAGCAGTTCAGCCTCATTACTGATGGTTGTCGGAAGTCTGCCCCTCACCATTTCTGCAGTTACTGACTGGCTTGTCCATATTCCTTTGCTTCAAGTGTAGATTTGTAGCAAGATAAAATGAATGGTTGACTAGTTCTTCAATGTGTTTCACCATTTTGAATTATTTTTATTTTGAAATCTGATGTCACAAGAAAATCATGGCCTAAATTGCTTGAGGAATAGGCAGTAGGATTTATAATCTCATTTTAAGTTAAGCTAATTTTCTGAGACAGCAATAGATTCTAATGAACACATCAACTTGGCTTCCAGGATTTATTGGAAGTGGGACCAACGTTTAGAATCCTTATTTCACCCTGGTAAATAATTTCTGATGTTTACGGATATCCAGAGTTAGCTGGTATGAATTTCAGTCAGGGTCCTATGCTTTTTATTGTCTTCTGACTTGTAAGCATTCAAAGGTGCCCATTCAATCAGGGAAGACTAAATACGGGTTTTAGAGTCAAAACCAGAATGCGTATGTTAACAGAAAAAGAGATGATGTCCAATCTGTTTACTGCACAGTAACTGTAGGATCTGTTCATTAGCTAAAAATGACTGGAAAGCCTTGCAGAGACGTTACGGAAGATGGTTTTGAACTAATTTAGTGTAGTAGCTTGGCGATGCCAAAAGGAGATTCTTGTTTGGGAAGGTGTCCCTGTTCCTTTCCGCTAATTCTGGCATTCAGCGGATTCTTCTGTGGTCTGTTTCGGCTCAGTAATGGGAAGGAAAGCTAGTCAAGCAAACAGAGGAAGCGTAGGAGTAGTCTTCTGCTCGGTTAGTGAGTTGAATTGGCTCACTAAAGCAGAGCTGGTGTGAGAGATGTTAAGGAACGACGTAGCTGTGCGTGGGAGGATGGTCATGCCTACACTTTTCAGCAGCAGTGTACTCTTGAGATTAGTAACTCTTCTTTGCCTTCACAAAAAGGAGAAGTGGTATGGCAACGCTGATTTTCTGGAGTAATGCTCTTCTGGTAGTCCAGACTTCTGATTTCTTCTGGGCTTTTCTATTTAGTTTGGGATATACAGTTTCTTTCCTTGAGAAAACTGAGATTTCTTGTAGTCCTTATTTTTTTCTCTCTCTTTTTTATTTTTTTCTCTACAGCTTTCTCAAGATCTGCCATCCTTTCTTGGGATGAAGCGTGTGCTGTTTGTAACTGTGAAATTTTTGTCTCTGTAAAGCAGAGCAGGAGTAACTTCATATAGCTCATCCTGGTAGTTCTTCAGATCTTGCATTAGGTCATGATTAGCCTTATTTTCACTGTTCTTTCTTCCTGCTGATTAAATGTCTGCGTAGGCCCGAGCATCTATGTTGCCACTCATCTCTCTGGTCTATTTCTACTGACCAAGGTTACACTGGCGTTTGTCTCCTCTAGTTGCATTAAGTCATGCTTGCAGTTTTGCAGTGAATGAAACAAGCCAATTTGTATTACCTCAAAATGGGTTTCGTCATGCTGCCTTTGTTTCATCTGCTGTGGTCTTTACCTTGCATTTCAGCAAGGCACATTGCCTTGTTTTACTTTATGTCATTCATCGTATCTCATTTTCTTTATCTTCTGTCTAAAGTGTTTTACCTTTTTAGGTCATTCCTTGTAACCAGATATATTGCACTGACCACTTCTACCTCATTTTTCTACTTCCCCACATTGATACCTACATTATAAACTCTCAGAGCTTTTTTTTCTTCTTGAGATTGTGAGAGATTCTCTGTATGGTAACCAGTACAAAAGGTCTTGATGCTGTTACAATATAAATTACAGTGAAGATGATCTGCGTCTTTTGACTTTATTTATTTTAACTTTGATATGTGTTCTGTGCTCCTCACTTACTTTGTAATAGTAAGGATTGTTTGACTTTCAGCATGCTCTGTTTATTATTTTCCATTACGTTTCTATAAAGTTCCTAAAATTCACTATTTTTTTAATGCCTGTTATGCTGCTCAGAATGATGTGCACTCTTTTCTGAATTGTTACTGGTGAACCTTAGGATAATGTATGAGAGCCCATCATTTCTTTCATACAACTTACTTTGCCTGTAGCGTTGAATTTAATCTGCTACATTCTGTGTTCTAGTGCTCCCGAAGAGTCACAATCTATTCTAACATTTCATAGCTTTCTAAAGTGTTGTTCACTGCAGCCTTACCATTCATAGTGCAGCTTCTGTTCTGCTTTGTTGACCGAATTTGTAAAGCCCCGTTTTCAATTTGTCTGTAGTAAATATTCTTTGAAATAGGACCTCTAATCATTCCCAAGCTTGGGAATTGATCTAAGCATCTGATTATGGGCCAAAATATGTTAAATTTTGAGAAGTATTCTATTATGAGAAATTTTGTGAAAAACTAAAAGAAAAAAATTGTTGTAGTTTTTTAAACAACTCAACAAAACAACAGAACATTAAAAACAATCTTAAACTTTCCATTCTTTTACATTCTTAACCAAATGTGAAAATTGTGTTAGGAGTAAATTATTTTGGAAGGAAGAGGTTGTTTAGTGTTGTTTACTTAACTAAGGGAAAGAACTAAACCACTGAAGTGGCTGTGTGAATCTGTGGAATTAAATTTGTCTTTTGGTTATTTTTCTTGCAAGAATGGAAAATGAAGGGAAGGAGATGGGAACCTGTTTACTTCCACCTTTTACTGATTGCTGGTACTTCTGTAAGTAGACAAAACTCAATCTATTAACATCCAGGAAAAAAGGAAATTTTATCGAGTTTCTCAAATGCAAGCTCCATGATTCACAATCTTGAAATAATTTGGTAAAGACTTAGTAAATACTAGAAATCAGTTGCTTAATTGCACTGGTCTGTTGATCTTGCTGCAGAATGTGCTTCTATACTGGCACCAACTGAACGCTGTTATTTAGGATCTCTTCCTGGTATTGGACGTTCTCAAGAGTTGTCCAGGTATCTAAAGAATTTAATTTCCTCTTTTNAAGGAAATTTTATCGAGTTTCTCAAATGCAAGCTCCATGATTCACAATCTTGAAATAATTTGGTAAAGACTTAGTAAATACTAGAAATCAGTTGCTTAATTGCACTGGTCTGTTGATCTTGCTGCAGAATGTGCTTCTATACTGGCACCAACTGAACGCTGTTATTTAGGATCTCTTCCTGGTATTGGACGTTCTCAAGAGTTGTCCAGGTATCTAAAGAATTTAATTTCCTCTTTTATCATGTAATGAGCGATACCTCCATGCTTCCCTGTAATTTCATGACTGACCTAAAGGGGAAACATTGCAAGGGGCGGAGGTGGTTCTCAAAAATGTTTTCTTGAACTTACTACTTGAGGAGTTGGGGGTTCATTCCAGCTACTTAAATGAAGTGCAGACCTCCCAATAGTTATGTCCCTGTTTAATGTGCACAAAGTGCTTTGCAGTTCACTGTTTCTTTTTTTTTGAGAGGAACCCTGATAAAAGTTGACTTTTGAAGTTCAAATAATATGCCAACCTAGATCTTTTGATTCAGTACTCGTGGTATTAATGAGGAAAACTAAGAGAATTTACATAAGCATTTCCTGGCAGACGCAGATGTATTCAGCATACATACATTAGTAATTATAACTTGTGTTACTGGTTGTATTTCTAGTTCCTTGCTATACTGTTTGGAGCTTTATAAACTTTACCTAGAGTGCTTGTTGGTACTTTCAAGAACATCTTATAGTGTGACGGTCTGGTTCCATTTTCAATAAGAAAATCATGTAGAAATGAGTTTTTAAAATAGCAGTAATGGAGAGAGGACCCCCCAAACCCTCTTCTGCTCCTCTGTTCTGTGGAGTTTTTCTGTGTTCATTTTTTTTTCCCCCTCTCAGTGTAATTGAAAGCAGTCAAGCTCTTATCAGATGCTCTGCAGGTCTAGTGGCAGGATGGGATTGACTGTTTGCCTATGCTTTTTTCTTTATCCTTCAAAGGTGATTTCAAAAGAGAATTGTTTCCCCTTGTAGCCAGTGTGTGGGAACAGGTGGTGAAAAAGAAGAGTTGAAGGGGAAGAGGGGGAGACTAGCAGAGAATATAAGCCTGAAAGGCTATTTCAGATTTTGACTGCTGTTGTATTCAAAGCTTATAAAAACAAGTCTTGAATGTTAAGCGGCGGAAGAAAATTAAACTTGCCTACTCCCATTCAACATGGTAGGTGTTAAAATTTTATTTCACTTCTAGCAATGTAGTCTCGGCTGTATGCCATTAGTAGTTGTACATGGCTATGATTTAATGAGCAATGGTTCATCTATGCAGGCAGAGCTTTGTTTTGGACAATTAAAGTTGGAATTGGTAGTGTAAGCTGGTGCATAGTTGAGGCCTCATCTTGGTTCCATTTTGATGCCCTATATTAGAAGTTGGGCTGCATCTTAGCATAGTGGTGGCACTTTTCTTTTTAGTTTATTTCCCTGAAATGCATAAGACAAACTGTGAAACAAAGTTCAGGTAGTGACTTTATGAGCAGGCTAGCAAATGTGGTGTTATCTTTCACTGTAGTATCTGGTACTGAACACTGTCACACTGAAAAGAAAAATACTTCTAATATGCTCCCAGTAATTGTACTGTTCTTAATGTACAAATTGAAACTGTATTTCAGTAATCCAGTATACGGGTATGTTTCTTAGAAGCATGTGAATTATGTAACTTCAGTCAAAGCTGCAGATATGACCTCTGAAA
>VXAA01007265.1:22294-42822 GCA_013399115.1 Anseranas semipalmata
AACCATTCTGTGATTCAATGAAATCTTACTATACAGGCTTTTAAGTAGCTCTTGATACAACTTGTGATTAAGGTAGCATTATATATCTCGTTAAATGACCTCTTGTGTTGTATGCAACTTTGCAGAGTTACCTAAAACTTTTCATGCCAGCTGTCCAGCTTAGGCTGAACTACGCTGAAAGCTTCAATCAAAACAGTAAAAAAAAAAAAAAAAGTTTTAAAGAATGAATGTAGGCAAAAGTATTAGTATTTTAAAACAAAAAATACAGGTAACTTTTTTAAAAATTTGGTTTGAGAGGTTGTTAATGTAAGTGTTTTAACCATTTTGTTTTAGAAATCTGCCTGGAGTTGAATGAGGCAGATAGGTTCACTTAAGTCTGAGCACTGAAGTGTCAAAGAAGTCTGTCCTGCTGAATGTATGCTGCACCTCCATCCAATTCTAGCATTGAGCTATCCTATCATGTTGGGCGTGTTTTACTCACCTGAGAAGGCCAAGTAATTGCAGCTGTCAGCTTCTGTGGATCTGGGGAATGGACTTGAGAGAGCAGGCTCACTTGTTATGTGCAATTGCTTTGTTTTCTTCTGAAACTCCAGCTTTAAGAAGGACACTCTTTGATTTTTGTCTTACAGAAGGAGCCAGGAAGATGTTGTTGTTCTTGTACAAAAAGTCTGGTTATATAGCCATTCTTGGAGGTATAAGAGAATATTGAGTGGGAATTAGAACTGACTGAAAAACTGGAAGAATGAAGGAAAAGGGGACTTGAAAGTGGAGAAAAGATGTTTCAAGGGTAGGAGAGGGTTTGAGAGGAGATAAACAGGCAAAAGCATACGTCTCCTAGAGGAAACTGCCTTCCAGGTCCTGGAGTAAACCCAAAGTTTTGGAGTCTTGCCATGTCTTTGCTGTCAGGAAATATCTGTGAAACCCAGAGGCAAATTGTCTCATTCCTTCTCTGCTGCTGGACAGTATCTTCTGCTCCTGTCAGTTAATACCTTATTTCATGTGGCAGAAGTCTTTGAATCTAAAGATGCCAGCTAGCTGACTGGTTGAATTTAGCAAGTTGCCAGATAGGAGCACGGTTGTTTTGTGGTAGTAAAACTGATCCCTAAGATGCACACAGATGAGGACTTTAAACATGCACTTTTTTTCCTCAAATGAAGAGTAATGTTGCTGATGCTTCGATCAGCCAGCAGCGCTCTGAACTATTTATTTATATATTTGTTTTGCAAAGGAGTAAGGCCCAGACCTCTTTCTGTGAAAGGCCTCGCATCCTACCATCTTGCTGCTGGATTTGGGTGATTATTACAAGTGACTTGTAGAGCAATGATGAGCTTATTAAGGAAATCAGATAAGTAAGGAAAAGGGAAAATGATCATAGTTTTGCTTCATGAATAATAGTCACAATTACCTGAAAACTTGTTGTTGAGCAATGTATTTCTGATAATCACCCAAGTGTTTGTTATGCTGTGTATGCATATTGTGCAGGAGCTTGCTGTCTCAAAGTAAACTTTTTGTGAAAACAAAGAAAACCCCACCAAAACAATGAAATCCTCTATGTAGAGAAGATTTGTTTCATAAAGGGGCTGAACGCATATTGAACATGCTCTCGTGCCCTCAATTGCTCCGTCAAGTCATATGTTTCTTTTTTTGCTAAAGCATGCTGTAAGTATTTTCAGTTTTCAACTTGAAAAATAAACATGTGCACTGAATTTTTTTAACAAATAGTCAAGCTTGGGATAAGTTGTCTTGAGTATGTATCTTGGGGGGAAAAAAATCACATTTGCAAGCACTCTTTTTGATTTGTTTATGGTGCTTCATGAGATTGTTTGTAAAGGTCTACTTCCAACAAAAGTGCGATTCCTTCAGATTCTTCAGAAAATACCTCTTGGTGTTGAACAAGGAAATGTTAACTTAAGACACATAATAAGGTATAGACCCAGGTAGTGTATATTTATTACATGGAAAGAAGAATTGTGCTTATTCTTGAAGACGCGTATATCTTATTGATGCGTTATCTTATGACAGGGCCTAACTATCTGGTAATTAAAATACTTATTGTTGCTGATTAACAGTGATAATTGTGGACTTGAATTCTGAAGAATGAGTTCTCTTCAATAAATTGATGGCATTTTTCATTTTTTTTTTGAAAACAAGGTGATATGAAAATATTGTCACAGTTCTTGGGATAGATAAATTACTCTAAAACGTCAACAGTAATTTATCAAGAAATATTAACCTCTTCACTTTTCTGAAGAGAGTGCAACTGATGTCTTTGAGGAAAGATGGTGGGTTTGGTTTTGTTAGGTTTTAGCTGTTGTGACCACTTAGAGTCTCGTGGCAAAGTGCATGAGCTACCTGTGATGCACCTGTGAAGTGATGAACCGTTACGAAAATATCTTAAACCTTGTTCTGGCTCGTACTGACCAAAGCACCGAGGGTGGTTTTGACTGGGTCTGTCTTATCTACCAAGGCAGGATTTCAGTTTGCTCATCTGCCTAATGCGGGCCTGATGTTACTTGCCAGTCAAGTACTGTATGTAAGATGGAAGAGAAGGATGATCGGTAGGCCCAGTCTAGTCTGTTTTATTCTGAATAGTTATGGAAGTAAAAGTAGTGTCACTAACCAAATATTTATTACTGTTTACAGAGTAGGCAAGCCATGTGTACTCTCATTATTAATGATTAGTGAAAGCTGCGTTATGGCTGAAGGCAGTGAGCATGGTTCTGTCTGTTGAAAGGAGAATCCACCTAATAATAAGCAGGTAATATAGTTTTTGAGAAGTGAGAAGTATCTGTTGATCACAAAAAAGGGGCAAAAAGATGCTGAATCTGCTTGTACCTGTGACAGTCAGTGGGAGCTTGTCATAGTATAAAAAATGCTCTTACTGGAGGTTTCTTTTGTGGTTGAGCTTCCCTTTTTCTTGAAGGAAATCAAACTTTAGAAAGATGGGGTGAGTATGTTTTAACATACCCAACTGCAAATTCCATTGAGCATTCCATTCACTGTGTGGAATAAAAATAACTAAAATGGGGCAAATAACAGCTAGTAAGTTTCCTTGCAGTAAGAGAAACTTAAGTAGCAACATTCTTGTTTTTCACTTTATTGGAGGTTGCTGCTTTAGTAGTAGTTGATTCTCGTCGTTAAAGTTTTGCTGGCTGTGCACGGTTAGAAAAAGTTAGTTGCCTTGCTGATTTCCTGCCTGCTGGTATTGTGTCGAGTCAGATGGCTGAACTAATGCATGGGACAAAAGGATGGATAACAGTAAGATTAGTATACTAATATGTCTCTTTGGTTTAACTCATGGTTGAGTCTGGAAAAATACTCATGTTTAGTAAAAAAGAGAATTATGAACATTGGCCTATTTTTTTTTTTTTTTTTAAACCTTGAAGTTAGGCCTCAGTTCATGTAAGATTCATTTGATTGTTGCAAGGTTTCAGTTCCCCGGAGAGCCATGTTTACGTAGGTTACTTGTCTTTTAGAAGATTATTCAGGGGTGTGCATTTGCAGTGAATGCAAGCAAACTTTTTTTTTCCTCTCTTTAGGTTGATTAAAAATGAGCAGCTTTTCGTTATCTTAATCACTTCAATGGGAAGTCAAAGTTGTTCAACAGTTGGAATAGGGGAACTCAGTGACTTTTTTTTTAAGTAGTACTGTTTTCTTTATATACTGCCTAGCATAAATACAAGCATTATTTCATCCTTTTAACGTCTTGGTTAAAAGATTTAGTCTTGCCATAATGATATTACTACAATTTTTAACTCATTATATTTCTCATATGAAGTTCTGTCACTGATTGTGCTTGTATAATTAACTACAATTTGCAGTAAGATAAAACTTTACCTACTGGCATCCATCGTGCTTTTAATGGATTCTTTTTAGCACTGGTGCTTGAAATAAAAAGATGTTCAGTAACTTAAGCTTACTGTAGATATGATAAGAGTGGGTCACAGCCGTTTGATAAATCATGTGCATACAGAATTATTTTCTTCTTGGTGTATAACCTGTCTGTTTTGGTGTAATTTGAAGACCATGTAAGGAATTCCTATCCCAAGTTATGTATCATATGTATTACCTGAAAATGGTCATATTCTGATTTAAGTTTTTCCCCTACATCATTACTTGCAATAGTGGGTTCTTCCAGAATCATGTCCCTCAAATTCAGATTTTTTTTTTTTTCATCGGTGAACTTAACGTGTGGCTGGTTTAAATTTGTGTAATTTTATAGCAGATTTTGCTCTTTGAACTCTTCTAGTGGTGGCAGTTGTCATTGTATGGCAACGAGCAATCCTTTCCTGTTCAACTTTTTTTTTCAAGCCAGACACTTTATTTTTTTCTTATATTTTTACACAATCCAAATACCCTTCCATATCTTCAGTGTTGTTTTCTGGGTGTGGCTGACCAAAATTGTATAGAGCATTTTAATAGTGTTGTTCACGTAATTCTTCCATTCTTTTTGAAAATACTACAGGGAACTACATCAATTAAGATGATTTCTGTTCTGCTGCTGTCACTGGTATCTCCTGGTTGGTTTGTGATTGATAACCAGTTTTCATCCTGTCAGTTTCAAACAATGTTCTTTATTGGGGGGACGATGACGACGATGATGACACCTCCTAGTTTTGCACCATGGAATTGTTATTCAGAGCGAGCTTCCACTTTCACTAATTCCTTTTTTTAGAGATTATTTAGTTCATCCTTTATGACATTTTCTCTCACCTATGGTCAACCTCCTTTTAGGTAGTTCTACTTTTAGCACAGCTGTTGTCACTTTATTTTAGGTTATGCCTTGAGCTTTTTTGGGAATCCCCTTTTAGCTTAACTCCATGCAGAGTGTTGCATATGAAACTCAGATTAGCACTGCTCTGTTTTCTTCAGTACTCTCTCATAAAGGCTGTGCTAGACTAACAAAGCTAACCTTGGTAAATTTGTATTATGCTTTAGACTCTGATATTTTAAGTTCTTCAACATTTTCTGAAATTTGGCTTAGTAATAAAATTGGACTAATGTCTCTGACTGGAATATTCATGAACTAAATTTTGGAGCCTTTTCCTGCACGAGTACCTGTTTGCTTGTTGTAGTTCCAACTCAGTTTCCAGTTTTTGCTCTCTTTCCAGCATTCATCTTTGACCTATTCCATTCAGATCATCTTGCTAACAAGTTCCATTACCATCAACGTCAGCTGTTTTGAAATCTGAGCTTAAACAGAAGAGCCACAGATTTTGTTTGTTCAAGGTTTATAACTTCACTTGATGGCAATCTCCTTTGAAGTCTTCTCTACGTACTAAAGCCAAATCTAAAACAACTTTGATTTATCCATCAAGTTGTTCAAGAACCAATCAGTTTGTCACATAAAGGGATACTCGGCTGCTGCTATACTAAGAATTGATGTCTGCAAATTAAGCTTTGTAACTTAATAAATACTAAAAGATATGTTGGGCATGTATAATCTTTTCTCACAGATGGAAAATACTTGAGTTGAAGCCATAGATTGGTCATCTGTGTTATCAAATTTCTTAAGCTGCATTGTTGCTTATGTACTTGGTTAATAAAGTCTTCCTTGTGATTAAGTGGAGATTTTGTTTATGTACTGCCTAACTCTGGGAAGTCTTCCAGTGCTCAAAAGTTTGAAGTTACGTCATGTATCCTGATAATGTGTTTAATGTCAGAGCAGTGCAATAGTTAATGCATTTAATGGGGTAGATGACTAACTTGTTGATGTCAGTGTTGGCACTTGTCAACGAAAAATTTTTACTTTCTTTTTATCTTATGATTAAGAGCCACATTTTCATGCCAGCATAGGGCAGTGCAAGGCAAAACCATGTGATAGGGAGCAGTGTATTTAGAATTGGGATTGTGTTACTGTTGTACATGACCAGTTTAAAAAAAAAAAAAAAATTGGAATGAGGAACTAGTCTGTGCTATGCAAATAGAGTATGAAATAATGCTTCATATATAGAGAGACATGGCTTTTATAAATATTGGAAAAGCTTTGCTTTGATATGGTAGCAGGTTAGAATTAGAGACATTCACCTTACAACTAAATAAGATGTGTTTGCTTTCTCACTTCTTGGTGTTTCATATATTGCAGAATCAGATCAATTCCTTATTTGATAACCACTGGTCACAGTTTTTAGATATCAGAGGTACAAAAATTTAGTGCCAAAATCTATGGTGGTAAAGGCTATTCATCAGCATCTTGATAGCAGCATAGTGTAACTTTTTTTTAATAAAGAATACATAATTTTCATTCTTCTTGACTAATTAGGTAATGCTGACTAATTATGCTTTTTTACTCACTGACAAAGAATTATGGTCCAGGTATGTAACTCTTAGTGTATGAGGTGGTCACTGTGTGCATATATTGTAGAAGGTTGCTTTTTATGACAAAGAGAAGACTGAAACAAAGTTCAGTGAAAAACTGACATAGGACATAGGATTTGCATCTTAATTTTCCAGCAACTCTTGAATTCTTTATATTAGCTACAATGTTTTGTGTTTCCTCAAGTCGCCTTTGTATGTGCAGGATGTGGGAAGTTTTGGCTTTAATAAAACAGTTGGTAAAATGAGAAGACGACTCCTGTGACTTTACCTTTGTTAGAACAGTTGATTATTTTTGGGTGATCAGAGAAGTGAAAAAGCACCCTCACTCCTTTCATACAAAACACAAAGAATGCGTTAACAGTTGGAATAATTTTTTGTAATTGCTGTGTAGAGTGGTTGTGGTTGGTTACGAAAAGATTGAGAAAATAACCTACGTGGGCTTTATGTTGTTCTTTGAAAAATGGTTGGTGTTAGGATGCACCTAGGAAAGCAGGAAAGAATGTAATGGTGCTGCTATTTAGTTCTTTCAAATGGTTTTTGTTGGTAGCTTTCACTGCTTGATTTCCTCCCAGTTCAAGTACAATGAAAACTGATACTTAAGTAACTCCATCAGAATCTTAGTTCTTCTCCACTGAACTTCAAAGCTGATTATTTTTGAGGGTCTAAAGCAGGAATTAGTTTAAATTAGTTTGTTTTGCTTTAAAGGTTGTAAAATAGTATCTTGCCTTTCAGGCACTCATTGCACATACTTGTGGGATAGGTAAGTGTGTGGGATTTCTGTGCTGATGCATAGAGCAGGTTATGATGTTTTGTTTGATTTGTTTTCTGAAGTGCTCAGTATACTTTGAGTGAGTGCAGGTCTAACTTTAACTGGAGAGCATCCCATTCCATAGTTGCTCAAGATGAATACAATTTATTTCATTTGCTGAAGATACCTGTAGAAATTGGACAGCAATTGACTTTGTTGTGAACGGGAGGGTTTGAGTGTAGGAGAGATGGAACAGTGTTTGAAGGGAACTGTATTCTCTGTTAGACTGTCTCTGGGTAGAGAAGATCTTTCAATCTGCGTTGTTCACAACGAGCAATTTCAAAAACAGACAGTAAACTGCGGCAAAGACTTTTTTGTTATTTAGAAAATACGAATCTGATGAACTAAAAACATGGAAATGTCAAGTTGAGCTGATTTCTTTTCCCTCTTTTAAATAACAAAAAATAACATTTTTATTTAAATCTTATAGAATGGATGGCTCCTTTCTTCTGTTTGTGATTAGTAGATTGTGTTACTGCTGATTCTCCTGCATCAAAGACATCTGAGTTGTTAATAATTCCGGTTAGTAAACATTTGATTCCAGCTAATGGCTAGGGGGAAAAAAACAAACGAACAACCCTAGAATAAATGTAGCAGCGTGGTGTATGCATAACCACGCTACTTGTAATTAAGCGTTTGAGCAACTTGCTGTAAAGGGAGCTAGTGTAGATTTCTGTAGTAATTAAGCGTGATATGAATGTGATCATCTAGATCCACTTCAAAGGTCATGCTGTGCTGATGGACTTTACCAGTGGAACAATTTAGGAAGGTGACACTGCTAATCTAACCCACGTTGTTAGGAGATTTTGTAACAGGCAGAACAGTCTGTTTGTGTACTCTGAGTTACTGTGGAAGCCTGGTCTGATAACACTGACACTTACCAAAAAGATGAGTATTCTGGATTCATTTTTCTGATTTTAATGCTGACTTTTGAAACACTGAATTTCTCTGACTCTTAAAAGTTCATTTTAGATGTACTGTTTTGTCTGCCAGCTAAAGATTCACCTCAGGAATCTTTCAGTTCTTCAGAGACGCTCATTGGTTGTGGATGGGTAGTGTACATCAGTTGCTGGATGATGTTAGCTGGAGATGGCAAGCAGGCTGCCAAAAGGCTTATTTAACCATCCTGTTAGGAACTCTTACATTGATTTTGATGTTGTTAAAGATATTTATTTTTTAGAGCACAGTACTGGGATGTGAGGAGACACAGGACTTCATCTCAAATATACAGCTTTTAGAGTTTACCAAGAAAAGGAGGAGACTAGATTTAATCTTCTGTATATTATTTTCTTAAGTGTTTGCAGATTGCCACAGGCAGATGTATTACAGGGTTGACGCACTTCTGGTTCGACCTGTTGTGGTCACTCTGGCATACCATCATATTGAATAACATAAATGCAAGTTTTAGTAAGTGGCAACAAATGCATAAAGTTGTTCTAAATTTGCTAGTTCATTATATCAGAGTTCAATGTCATGCTCTAAACCAGAACTGCTGATGTATGACAATTTGTCAGAAGTGGGCTGTTTTCTGCAGTGTCTGTCTTCTCACCTTTGGTGCTCGATCATGTTTGTCTAAATCTTGGTTTTTGCTCTGTATTAGTTTCTGGAGGGAAGATGATAGGAATCTTGCTTGCCTAATGCTCAGGCATTTTTCTGATAAATAGCAGCGGGTGAGTAGAATAAATGCCTGTGCCAACATTTTAGTCTTTATACTGATGATGCATGTAGGGTGCAGGTCCATGTGGCACAATATTAAAAATTACTTGGTTCTTTGCTAGCACTGCTATTTCTGTTGTATCAGCAGTAGCAGCAAACAGCAGTAGTGCTTAACAGTGAAGACTGTTAAAATTGTGATGAATAAAACCAGCCATTTCTTTGCCAAGTAAGCGTATTAAAGCTGCTAGATTAGAAAACACGAGTTGTGATGTTCCACCAATAATAAAGCACTTAAAAGCTTTCTTTTGACATTTATACAAAGAGAAAAGATGAGTGTGCTCTATTTGTATTTGAAATCAGTTTGATGCAAACCTTACAACTGCCTGCAGCAGAAGGAGTTTTGCAGGCTCTTCTAGCAAAAGAAATGAGTGAATTTTGATACTGGGAGTAATGACAAATTGTTGAAAGTGCTGACCGCTTCCCGTTGGAGTGACAGTTTAATCATCGAAAAAGTACTGCTAGACTGGCCTCAGAGGAACAAAGGAGAAGAAACTAGGGTTTTGACAAGGCATTAAAGGATGAATTGAAATCTGAAATGCAAACTTTTTTTTGGTGTGTGAGACTGCTGCATGACTGTCCTATGCCATGTTCTCAGTGGCAATGCCCAGAACTCACATGTTCTTTTTCATTTCTTCTGAGATAAGGTGCTGATGAATTTAGTGTGTAAATGGGTTAGTGTCACTTTTTTTTTTTTGACTCTTGTTCTTATTTTGCATAATAAGTTGTATTTAAATTTGGTATGTGCTGTGTCAGCAAGGGAGTGCAGAACATTACCATACCGGTCATCTTGTAGTTCGCATCTTCAGAACACTTTCAAGTCCATCTGTCTTTAGAAAGTTTTCAATAAGAGCAGAATTAGGATAGTTATATCCTTTCTGCTTTTTTCTCTTTATTCTTAGCTAAATTATTTCAGGTGTTTTGTTTACAATATTACTGGATACTGTTTGAAGTAAGCAGTATATTATGTAAAGCTAACTGGAGGCTGATTAACTGATTGCAAAAATAAAGGCATCTAGTTACGTCTAATCTGTGGGTAAAGCTTTAATGGAACATTATGGAGTGGATTGTCTGCCATGATAAACCCTGTGAAATTCAGTGAATTTGGATCCTCCAAGAAGCTAATCTCTAAGTCTGAATGTTTATAACACTCGTTTACTGTTTTGGGGACCTATCTGATTGCAAAAGAATTGGAAAAATGTATTGTTTAAATACCTTTTAAATTCCTGAATTGATGATCCAGCAGGAGTTATGTGCAGTAAAAATACTTTTTGCATGCATCTGAATTTCACATTAAAAAATAATGAAGTTTTATTAG
The DNA here is from genome assembly GCA_013399115.1 of Anseranas semipalmata. Classification (NCBI taxonomy): domain Eukaryota; kingdom Metazoa; phylum Chordata; class Aves; order Anseriformes; family Anseranatidae; genus Anseranas; species Anseranas semipalmata. The sequence goes on from VXAA01007265.1 coordinate 32,452, forward strand.
GAAAGAACAAGGAAGAACTTGGATCAGTTGTTTTCCCAGCCTGCCCCGTCAGCTCAGTGAATGCAGATCAGCACGTGACTATGAGTGGAACTGTTCTCTGATAGCTTTCAGAATTTTTATTTTTCACAGAAATTATTGAGGAAATACTGAAAGCGTTGTTTGCGCTTGTTCTTAGTGTCATGGTCTGTAAGAACCAAATCAGCTGTAAGAACGATCTTTTCCTGTCTAACTACATAAAATTACGCTGTGCTTAAAAGTTTGGTGTCATTGATATTTCAGGCGTAACTTGATTCTGTGAGCAAGTACAAAACTGAAACTGCGTGTTCTATGCATCACTAAGATCCAAGTACCTTCTACATTTTTAGCTGTATGAACATAACTGTTTTCTCTCACCATTCCTCTTAAAGATTTAACTTTTTTAAAATTTGCTCATATCTCTTTTTCATGTGAAACTAGCTAATGATTGGGAATCTTCAAGTCTGTGGAGCTTTGCTTCCTCAAGGAAGCATGGTGACTTGAGTCGTAAGATGGTTAATATTTTTGATTAATTCTCGATTTCTTGTTGATTGTGGCTTTTGGTTTGTTCCACCCCCATTTGCTGTGCATTGTAAAAATCTGGAATGACAGAAGTGATTCTTCTGTGACATAAATGTTAAATTCTGTGCGCAATGATGGCTTGCGTTGTGTTAGACGTGGAAAAAGATCGTAGGCTGAGAGCTGCATCGATTTAATTGTCTAAATGGCTGTAGCTAAACTGGAGCAAATTGTTAACCTCAGAATATTTATTTCAGTTCTTCAAATTCTTCTAGTTTAAACTGCAACGAGGAATTGGCTTAAAAACAATGTCTAAGTCTGATCTCTTTTTCAAAAGATAAAGCTTTATATTTTCAAAGAAGTCTTCCTAATGGAAAATTCGATGGCTGTAGGCACTGGGGGTGGGGGTGGTTTGCAGCTCAGAAGGGGACGTGAGAGGAAGAAGTTGAACCTTTCCAGTGCTTTCCTGTCTGACTCTGCTTGCTGAGTGCTTGATGGTAGCCCATTTTACTTCGCAGTGCAACAGTCTTAAAACCTGTGCCGTCTCCTTTCCTCAAGGGAAATGACTGACAGCTGAGAAGCGCTAACTTTTTGGTGGCTTTTAGTGTGATGACAAACATTCGGCTGAACACAGTCCCTCATGTGCTCAAGAGCAGGAAGAAAAGTTTGCGATTATCTGTCATGAAGAAATCCAACAAGTACGCTCCTGTAGGCAAATGCAGTGGGAATAAACAGCGTGTCCTGCTTTGGATCATCTTAGGTGTTAGAGAGCAAAAAATGCTATCAATAGGTGAAAGAAAAGATTACTTTACCTGCATAGTTTTCAGGGACATAGGGAGAAAAATGTTTTCTGGATCGGAATGTGTCATTGCCACCATAGGTGACTGTGTCATGCCATACTAAGGTGGGACAAGGTAATTATATGGAAACCAGTTTGTCTTTTTCTGAGCCTATTCCTCCACTGTCCTGCTGTGAGCAAGACAAATCTGTCGTTTACTGCTGAACTTAAGTCACTTCTAAAGTACAGAAGAGACTATTGTTAAAGGTTAATAATGTGGATTTTGGAATTCTTCATGAGAGTTTCTGCTTACAGTAGGGATGGGTACTTAGATCTTTTCAAAGGGAGGCACAGTACCGCGTTTGCAGAACTCACGGCTTTCAGAGGCATGGTGAAGCTGCTGTGTGCTTTTTTTTTTTTTAGCCATATCTGCTGTTATAATTAAGTATCTCTCCTTGCTAACTCACTTAAATCCCTAGAGTGTTATAGAATGTAATTACCACTACGGTGTTAAGATACAGATAAAGTAGTTAGAATTGTACTTAGATGTTGACTTTGAAAATAAAGCCTGCCTTATTTTTGAATCAGTTGGCTTCCTGTGAGATACCACGGTGCAAGAATTTGTAAAGAAATGTAAACGTGGAGAAGCCACAGCCTTGCATGTGAAGTTAGGAAGTGTGATGTGATGAGACGCATGCCAAAGAAGCTTTTGAGAAGGGAAGATGAGGGTATCTGTGTCTGGTAGTGTGTAAGAAGTGATGTGAAATAAATCTAAATAAAAGGCTGTTCACTTGAGTTCCTCTTATTTTTTTTTCTTTGATTTGTGGTTGAACTGATAATAGGCTGTGCTGTGAGGATGTGACCTTCCTACATGTGTACTGTTCCTGTCCTCAGATTTTTTAAGCATTTCAGAACAGAGCGAAACTGATGCTAGCTAGAGGTAAAAGGAGAATGGAGCTTCTGGCATTTCTGACACGCTACCGGTGAGGCTTTCTGGAATCTTCCTGCGCTTCTCAGAGACTCTGGTGGGAGGTGCTGAAAATACAGAAGTAGTTAGGCAGTACAGCTGCCTGAAGTGGCTGGCAAACTTGCAAGGTAGTCAAAAGACTAGAAGCTTGGATTTAGTTTAATGGAGAAAGGGAAAGATCGTGTCATCAAAATTCTGTATGTTGAGAACGGGCTCGAAGGCTGTTAGGACATGAGGTGTGATTAAACAAGAAGCAGGTGTCTGACAGATCTGCTGGTAGTCATAAAAGGGAAAAAAGAAGTCTCAAAGATGTGTGAAAGGATTCAGCAGAATTTGGAAAAACCCACGTGCATGTGAGGCAGCTAAATAACCTCCAGAGTTGAGTATTTGGGAGAGTGCTTGTGGTAAGGCTGGGCTAATGAGTTAGATGGAAAACAGGCTGCATTTTGTTCATAGTTAAAACCAATGATGTGAAGGAAATCAGCAGAATGAGAGAGAATGGGTGAGCGTGAGGTTATAATTTAAGCAGTAGTCCTTCGGTTCTTCCAAATACCAGATAAATGAAAAGAGACGCTCCCAGACAGCGGCTTCACGGAAGAGGACTTTGGAGACCTGATCAGCAATTGAAGAAAAACTGGAAAACCTTCATTGTTATTTTACGTATCGCTTCTGAATATTTTTTCTGAAACCTTAGGGAAAGTATCTGAGGCAAGAGTGAAGATAATATGTCAAGGAGAAGAAACCATAGCACATGAGGAGCCAATGGCAAAGCTAAATTGATGCAGCTGACTATCCCTGTCCTGATGTTTGTTAGTGTTTGCAATGGCTTGAATGTGCGGGGAGAAGACAAACCTAGCTGTGCAAAGAAAACTAAATTTCAGGTGTCTGGTTGTAGAAAGTAGTGGAGTAGAAAATCCTGAGCTGATACATGTATTGGCTGTGTATAACATTTGAGGCGTGATAGACGACTTGGGTTTCCCAAAAGCCAGAGTTCAGTGGCAGTCCTCAAGTCAGCTTATCATACTGTCTGTACATGTTCCGAATGTTTGGTTCTTCTGTGCCGCAGCTGTGACGTACAAGTGCTTGCAAGGGAACGACTGAAGTGTGTGTTCTTCTTCTGTGAAAACGAGGACGTCTAATGTTAGCGCGTATATGATATATGAATGATTAAATTTAAAATGAAATGTTCAGTGCAACTACTCCGTAGCTGCCAAATATAAATAAAAACGACCGTGTTGCTTCTTTATGCTTCAAAACTTAGGCAGACTGCCTAGCCTGTTCCAGTGTAGTGTAAGTTAATGGAAAATCTGAAGAGAATGGAAAGGAAACAGAGTCTGCCAAAAGATAATAATATTTGTTCAAAGAGATGTGCTAAAGAATTTCTTTATATACTGAAGCCAGTATAAATACTGCGTGGAGTTTTGAGGATTTTGTGCCTGTTGCCAGAATTGTCAGTGTAGAAGAAGCTGTGGATTTTTCCTTGAGCGATGTGGTGATGAAATTTGTGTTCTCCATTCTAAACAGGTGTTAGCCACCAAATCATTATACAGTGTACATGATTGAGTATGTCGGTTTCCAGTGGAGAAACAACTTGTTCTTGAATATGCAGAATACGTTTGTTAGAATTAATTCAGAGTAATTTGGTTGAAAACTAGGTCTGCTGCATTTGAGAAATTCATTTGTCATTTCTCAGGCTCCCCCCTCCGCAGCTTCTCAAGTGGTGGAATCTCAGCTATAAATCATTTGGCACAAAAACTTGATTATGAAACAGAAATTCTTTTAATCTTTTGTTTGCTGCTAGAGTTTAAAGTGACTTCTCGTTTCTGTGGCTTCCTGTGATCAGATTAAAACAAAAATTCTCTTTTTTCTTTTCACTTTTCTTTTAATTCTGAACATTTTGAAAGCAGTTTTTAACAAGTCTGACTAAAAGAATGGAATTATTGGTGTCCGTTTTTACTTTAGAGCCCCGCACTTTCATAAGTCTTAATCTTAGTGCTTTGGGAACAGTGCCTTTTAAAATGCTAGCTTTCAGTTTGGAACTTAAGTAATGCATCAGTTCAAAGTAATTCTTTAGTGATATTGCAATAAACTCATTGAGAAATTTTTATACGAGTTGTGTTTTAGTAAGTTATGAGCTGTTTCTTGTTTTATTTTTATAGCAGTGATTTAAATACTAGTTTAACAGTTCTAGAAATGAAACATAAGGTTGTTAAATATGCTTTTTGGTTAAATAAGAGAACTTTGCTTCCATTCTCAAATTAAGTTAAAATTCAGCAAAATTAACCTGGATTTGAACTAAATTGTCTATTTTAACCTTGTTTATATCTACTCAACTGTATTTTGCAAGTAAATATAACATATGTAAGCATATGTAACACAGGTGTAATTGGTAGAAACAGTACTTAGAAATCTGCTTCTGACATTCCCTAGTGATGTTGAGGAGTTTTTCATTAATTTGGAATGAAGAAGTGGGATTTTTTTTTATGTGCTTATCTGTTTGCTTGTATAGGGGCGGCCCAGCTCTCTGATACCATACTTTTTTGTTTTTTCATCATCATACTGAGGGCAGTCAGTAGAACTATTTACTAGTCTGTTGTCACACCGTGTGCTCAGTAACTGCTTCCTTGAACTTGCAGAGTTCTCATTGCTCAGGTGCACCATTGCATTTCCAAATGCTATAGTTGAACTAGCAAGTATTACTCTATAGCTGCATTTTTTGTATTTTCTTTACTGTTAGATAAAGATTCTTCCTCCCCTTTCTCCCCCCCCCTTCTCTTTTCTTTCTTCTTCCTAGAGGCCTTAAAATAACAAATATGCAAACAACTATTTTATACGCTTTTAAAATTGTGAATGATTTTGTGAGTTCTCAGGAGCTGCAGATGATTTTTACTTGAACAGTTGAATTTCATAAACAGGGATGAGTAGGCAAAAAATTTACAGACGTGGAGAAAACACTTAAGATGGCTGCTGCAATTAAAAAAAAGTAGATTTTTATTTCAAGTTACAATCATGCTTATTAAGAAAGGAATAAAATGTCTTTCTAATTTATCCCAAATCCTAATGCCAAGATTGTCATGCTAGATTATAAACTGTTACTGTATTTAATACATAATATACGTTTTTCCCCCCACAGAAATTAGCAGAGTACGGAAAGACATGTATAACGACACATTAAATGGTAGTACGGAGAAGAGAAGTGCAGAATTACCAGATGCTGTGGGACCTATTGTACAGTTACAAGAGAAACTATATGTGCCTGTAAAAGAATATCCAGATGTAAGTATATCTTTTTAGTCCCTAAATTATTTTTTTGATCCTTGTGGTCTCTAAATGTAAATTTCCTGTCATGCCACCCTTGGATCACCCTGAATTGCTTTTGACAAGATACTTCTTAGGGAAGCCGTGTATGTACTGCTTGGTGGCTTGATATGTAGTAAAGCAAAAGGTGAGTGGTTGAAGGTTGTGTGGGTTGTAATTCAACATATCTAAGATCTGAATTATCTTGTTCATTCAGCACAGTCAGTCATGAGACACTCTGTAGTGAGTTTTATGAAGAAAGTAGTTCTTGGGACAGCGTACTTTCCTCTTAGTATGCCTCTAAAAGTCGGTACTAGCATGTCTAGAGACCTGTAAGAAGCCTTCTAGAGAAGGTACTGTTTGTCCCATACCTGTGTAACCAGTTCTGTTGCATATAGAAGTGTCTTTATCATCTCCACTCCCACTCCCCTTATGCAAAGCTTTTTGCTTACATTCAACTGCTGTGGTCTCCACTGGGTCAACTGCTCTTTTGTACGTGTACCATTTTGAGGGAGAATGGTTTCATTTAACTAGAAGAAGTATTTGGAGCTCCCTGGTCTTAATGATTTCTTAAAACAGCTTGGAAAAAATAGTCTTGTCAAAATCTACCCCAACCATTTTCACTGTTCACTTACAAGATAAGAAGTTGTGTTACTCCTCCATAGTAGAGGAGTGCAGGGTTCAAATGAGGCATTTGCACGCTGAAGTCATATAAAGTGGAAGAAAGCACAAAACAGCCAAGAATGGAAGTAACACTTGTGTATTTCTGTGGCTTTTCTTTGTATTATTATTGGATTCAAATCTCCAAATTGGCCATTATTTTATTGCTGCTTAGAACGTACAGGTCTTTAAGTAAAACTTCATTATGCCATAGTCCACTGAGAAAATTAAGTGCAAGTCACCACTCAGAACTAACGTTTAGACAAATGTCTCCTTTCCCTTTTCAGTCTTCACAAAGTTGGTTTGTTGCTTCTGAGTTCAAACACCTGTACTGGGAAAAATGTTCAAAGAATTTGCATTGGCAGTGTGAAGTCTCTCCCCTCCCCTTCCCTTTCTTTATTCCTCCAAATTAAATATATACATATCTATATAGATATATGTACACATATGTATGTGCATATCCCCACCCACGCCAAAAACACTGATTCTTTTGAAACTTATTAGAATTCTAGATCTTTGAGAGGAGCTGTGTGATGCAGTTGTTCATAAAATAATCTAACTAGCTTTTTACTTAAATATCTGTATATGTCTTAGAGTTGTGTTGCTTATTGGCTTTTTAAAACACAGCTTAGTTGTTGAAGTCTTTTTGTTTTATAACGTTACAGTTAATCCTTTGTGAATAACTACCTTAGTTATCAGTTGCAGTTTTTACAGAACTTGATGCTTGCTATACTACGATCATGAGGTAGGAGGAAGAGAAAGGGTTTGTATTTCCTGTAGCTATAATTAAGCTTTTCTTCCAGAAATCAAGGGTGCAGTAGCTCAGCACTTGGCTGACAGTAAAGTATTGAATATAGCATAAATAAGTAGGGAAAAGTGAGTTTGTAGTTATTGTCAAAACACTTGTGTAACTTCGGGTGTAGGATTTCTTAACGCTAGCTACTGCTGGCTCTGTATGTGCCTTCAGAAGAATGCCCTTGAAGCTGTTGTTAATTTATTTTATTAAACTCTTGCAAATTCAGAAGTTGGAGAGCCTTGTGCTTTGTATGTGTGTGGCCTGCAGTGAAAAGGTGGTTGGTTCTTTTGAGATAACGTGAAATGTTTGGTTGAAAATGCGCAACTTCTGTCACTATTTGGCTCGTCACTCTAAAAAATATTTAAACTAGTTCAAATGCATTCTTCTGATGTTTCTGAGCTTGTTTCTGACTGTCTTTAAACCAGGAAAAGAACAGTAAGTTTTGGGCTATGGGAGGTTATGAAGACTGACTTATCGAGGATATTTTGACCCTTTGGACAATCCTGTGCTTGAAGAAAGAGAAATACTGTTTGTTCAGTGAAGCACTGCTTATTTCACTCATGGTGGCATCAGTGAGTAGAACTCTCCCCAGCCACGCTAGATATTACTAGGTGCTATTAGACTATCACTTTCACTTGGTAGGAGTTGAATGTGTTTTTTTTGCATAGGTTTTGAGTGCCATGGTACTCAGCAATTCAGACTTCAACTGGGAGCCAAGCCTGGCATTTTCTGTACCCCTGACTGTCTACCTATTGTCTGTATTTGTTCGTGGCTACTCAGAATGGCATCTGTACAGCCTCAATAATTAGTTAAACAACTAGAATATGGCACTATATTACAAGGACAGCTGTTAAGCCCTTTCTAACATCCTTTCTGCAAGTTAGAAATTGAATATCCTGCTTTGCTTTCAGGCTAGTAGTGTTCAGAAGGTCTGGAGTATGGTGATTCCAACTTGTCCTAACGAATGTGGAAATTCACTTGTAAGGATAATTTCACTGATGGCAATTGTAATAGCACAGTGTTATGTTAAACTTTACTCATGTCTAGCAAATGTTGTGATTGTTGTTTGTGTTTGAGTGATGTGAAAAGTTGTGATTGGATACAGGAAAGACATGCTGTGCAGACTATCAGAGTGAGTTTGTCCAATTAATCCAGCTAATTTTTTCTGTTGCCATCATTCTCTCGCAGTTGGCAGTCTTTTATACCTTACCAAGACATAAAGATGGATAGTCCTAAAGATTATTAGGAGAAAAGTGACATGAAACTGTTTTCTGATGTAATTTAGTGATCTTTTTTTTAAAAAACAGAAGCAAAAATAAACATCAGTAAACTTTTGTGATGCTCTAATAAACTTCTGTTCTGGTAAATATTTTTAACTTATTTTAAGCACATAGATTAGTTGACTGTAGTGGATACTGAATAAGTGCTGTAGTGTAATTTTGTGCACAAAGTCCTAAATTAATCATGAGGCATAAAAGCAATGGTCTGCCATCAGTTTAAACAAACATACATACATTATATGCATTTCATATATATAAACATACAACTATATATCTATAAGAGATGAAACAGTAAATTTTCCATAGCCTTTATCACTTTGCTACTATTTAGCTGTTCTTTGAGTACTTATGCAGAGGAAGCAATAAATAAACTTGAATTACGTAGCTAAAATAGATATACAATCCTCTGTAGTCTCTTAATAATTTGATTTATTTTTTAATTTAAAAAATTTTTAATTTTAAAAAATTAAATATTTTTTTTGTGTGCATTGAGTATTTTTCATTCTGTCTTTCAATCTAAGACCATAGTTGGTACAAAGTTCAAATTTCCAAAACAATTGGTTGTCTGAAACAGACGGCATTTTTTAAATGCAGACTGGGTAGAGTATGCAGTTCTACTTCTGTACTAGTACTTGAAGGGCATGCCAAAATCTGTCTAAAAGTAGCTAATTTTCTTTTGTATGTCATATTAATGAGGAGGAATTTTCCATGATGTGATCACAGTCTGATAAGTTGCATAACTGTTTGGGTGATCTGCTTTTGGGCTCGTTTTTTTTCAGTGTATGCCACAGTAATGTAGTTGCACATATTATTTTGTATATATTAGTTTCTTCTTGTATCCTTGGAAGGTGTTTCATCTTTATGGAAATTTTAGTCTTAAAACTGAGATTTGAGCTATGTAGCTTTTCTGATCCATTTGTGTGCTCCAGAAATGTGTGAGAGAGGTTGTGTAGAATGCCCTTGGAAGATCAGATTCTGTTAGTTGTCCATAATTTGCCCTTCAGTTAAAAATGTGTTCTCTCTACAGTTAAATCTTTATATCTTCATAACTCTGATGTTATAGTTTGAAGGCATTTCTAATTCATGGAGAAATATATTCCATCAGAATTTTAAAAAGAAAAAAAAGTCAGGAAACTTATTGAGCTCTTAGCATAACCTCCATTCTTCTGCTTCCTGTTGTTTGGGGGTGAATAGTTAATACTGTCTTCAGTGTTTCTTATGCTTCAGATAAATGATTCCTTTTCTTGGATTTCCCTAAAGAGCTGAGACTAAACTTTGTCTGATATCAATTTGAACAGTTTTTGGAATTAGTACCTACAAGTATTGGACTGAATAAATGTTTTTTCTATTATAATCATGGCTTTATTATTAATAAGTGCCCTGTTAGCTCTGATTAATGTGAAATTCTCTGTTGGAACTCTTCTGTGCCTCTTCAGTATAAATGTAAGAACTCAGTAATTATTGCATCTGAAGTAGCATGTCCTTTGAGTATACTGAAGCTCAAAGGCCAGCAGAGATAAACAGCTTGTGCGTACTTCCTGACCATTTTAGTTAAAACTGTTTAATTAGTACAAGAGAATGATGAACACAGGGATTCATTTTACTATGGGGAACTTACTGACAAAACATTTAAATCCTTTTTCAATTTAGTAATATTGGAGTTTAATAGCATCCCTAATAATGGATTAGGAAAATGATAACATCCTCTTTATTTATTGTTCTGATTCTTTTACTTAAGCTCTTCATTCCCTAATGATAAACAGGGAAGGAGGCAAAAAGAGCTGGCCTTGTTTACCCTTGCAATAGGAAGGAAAGAGGGAATACAACTGTTCCCTGTAAATGAATTTGGTCTACAGAGTAACCAGCAGGGCTTGAGGAAGATTTGGCAAAAGGTCAACTACTGATACAACTTCCAAATGTATTTGAAGGAACTAAAATAGTTTGCTTGCTAATTTCCAGTCTCAATGAGATATTTGGAACAATGTTCCACTAGAAGTAAAAAAAAAAAAAAAAAAAAAAAAAAGTTTAATTTTGGGGGGGAAGCTTAAATTTTTATGGG